>OZ007595.1:36806892-37406892 GCA_963931845.1 Maratus michaelseni | reverse complement strand
ACTTGTATGGAAAAACATGAATTAGAACAGATATGTATTGTGTAAAACTAGAAAAAAAATCATGTTCCTCTTGTTTTGATCAATATATTGTTTTTATTTAACAAGGAAACTATAAAACTGGACGTATTTGGCATGTTCTCTCCCACATTTATTTTTCAATTATGGTAACAAAATTATTATGTAACAGTTTTTCACTTCGTCTGGTTAATTTTGTGGATTGCATATTAACCCTATAAATGCCGATCATTTATAATTTAATACTCCAGCTCCTGACGATATTTTTTTGCAGGAAATCGTGATCTATTTTAATTCTTTGTTTATAATATATTATATAAGGGTTGTTTTAAAGGAATTTAAAAAAGAACAAGTTGTAAATTGTGCGTCAAACGTGATAAATGAAATGCTTTCGTACTGTTATTATTTCAGTGAAATGAATTATATCGTACGTTCTGATGATATGATTAAATTCCGTAATAAAATAGGTATATTCTAAGTTGGCAACATTGTTGACATTTACTAACAATTCCAATGGGAGACTTAAGCCTAGCTTTGTAAATTTCAGAAGATGAAATCCATATTTAGACTCTTTTTCCATATATTATCTATTTCTATATTAGATTATAGGATTGCTATAATTAAACAATTTTACTGTACAAATTCGGTTTTTAAATTCAGTTTCAACCTAGAATCAATGGCAATCTAGAATCATTACCTATCATGGAATATCATTCAATTAATTATGTATGATATGATTTAATAGAATGAAGAATGTGACTATAACTTGGTCATAGAGCTTATAAAATATCATATACGTCATATATGATTATAACGTCATACACGTTAGATAACTTGGAGATACAGCTCGGTCGCTTGACGATTAATCTTCGTAAGCTGCTATAAAAAGGAAGTACCGATTTAAAAAAAAATTCAAATTACTTAATAAATATTTTTATTAATATCTTTTTAAGTTTTGATTCGCTTTTCATAAATATATATATATTATATATATTAAATTTCAAACCATTCGTTTGCGTAGTTTTTGCGTTGTTATACGCGGACGGACAGACGGACTAGACGACGACTATAGGTGCTACGTATTTATATAATTACAAATGCAACTAAAAACAAAATAATAATAATAATAATAACAATCACAGATTACGGATTGAAGCCATAGGAAGAATTTTATTGTACCTACCAGCAGTGGTGTAGCCAGGATCCTCATCTGGGAGGGGTTTTGAGCATATGCTATTTATAAAATGAACAATTTCGTTGTAGTGCATGCCCAGTGTGTTTGGTAAATACGTGACGTATAAAAACCGACTCAATAAAAAGCACAAACAACCAGAATAATTGTAACTATTATATGTTTAAAGGTTTCCTAAAGGAGCATCTCCTTGAATGTTCAGAAAAAAAAAGAAAAAAAAAAGAAGCAGAGAGGGATAAAGAGCAATAACGGGCTTACTACTTTTCTGTTATTCCTCCAAACTTTTTATTTAATTTATTTTCTGTTGAAATAGAGGGTCTATTATATAGACTTGAAACAATTGAATGGTTAAAAATGCATGCTGTTTATGTTTTTCTTTATTTTTGTTTTTACACTCATATTTTTATCTGAATCTAAAGGATTTTGTATGCATCTTATCAGTTTTTAAATATTCTGAGACTGGTTTTAACCCCAAATCCCCCCCCCCCAGTCCCCTCACTGCGCCAGTATTACCAGTATCCCCAAACAATATCCTTCGGTGAAAATTTCTTTAATATGCGCAATAGAAATATAGCATGACGATAATTGTTTCGAAATAGTGGAAGGAAGGCTTTTTCTCTTATACACTTCGAGCTTTAGCACAGACTTGTAATTTTACTAATATTTTGTGCAGATCATGTAAGAAACGTATTTATCTCATTCAATCAAAAAAACTAGAAAAAAAATTGATTAATAATTTTCTGAGGGAGGTATAAATGAAGTGGTAGAATCTTGATTCCATACATAAATCAACAGTCAAATCATGTCACCAGTTTTGAGTTTCTTAAGGTCTTTTTTTATATGTACCGCTAACCCGGCCCCCACTGCCGGACATAAGTGCCTAGCTTGACGAGTTAGTACCTGTACGCAGGGCGATATTCTCCTGATCACAGCATGGCTGTGATCCACCTGACAAGAGCCTTGTTGGCATCGCTGCACTGCTCTCCAGTAGTTTGCTACAGTTTTCTTTCATTGCCGATTCAAACTGTCTATTTAACTTTGTTGAAATGGCCGATTTAAAAGAAGCAAAAATTAAAGAACAGAAAGGAATTGGTCTCGTAATTTAGAACCTTGATTAGGTTACTATAAGACTGGGACATCAACTATATTCAAGCATTTATTTTAATGTTTATAAATCCCCAAAAATACTCCCAACGCAATAATAGTGTAAACCGTCGAATTACATTGAATAAATGAAAGCGATATATGCATGTTGACTACGACTGAATGTTTAAAAAAATTGTAATTTAACAGGCGTTTACATTTTTCCCTTTTTCTTTTGTTTTTATTCGTTTTTGTTCTTTAGGGAATACAAATAAGCTCATTTTTCCTTGGAACCCAATTGCTATTGAAATAACTTCATATTAAATACTAGCTGACATGCCCGGCGTTTCCCGGACCCGTAATAATAACTTTAAAAATACCTAAAATCAATGTTGAATGATTTTATATTTTTAAATGAAAATCTATCTAAACGAACTGAAGGACAGTTGTTATAGTTACTGCCGATTTAATGTCGATTTAATTTCTGACGTTTCGTTATATTAAACTTTCAATTCGTACCAAAATTTCCTGAGGAAACCTAAATAATATATAAAGATCTCTTTTAAACTCAAAATAATATACAGTATTGACCAATTTATTAGTCCCATTCGGAAAAAAATTCCAAAACCTTGATTTTAAGTTTATTATATTAAAATTAAATAAAAATCATGCACTCATGTCCTCGTAATTCACTTTTATATTTTAACAGAATAGTAAGGCTACTATAATTTGTGATTTGTGCTATAGACAATATACGTCAGGACACATGGCCATTATCATTATCTTTTTATGCGTGGAGATTCCGCTATGGTACTCCATTGTGAAATTTGGTAATTTTTGAAATTCAATATTTGAAAAACGGCATAATAATAAGATTTGATATTTATATCAAGAAAAATACAATTTTTTACCTTTCTAACGAAGTTTGTCTAACAGTTTTCTGACAAATACTTTTCGAGCTATTTATTTTTTCAGCAACTTCAAATGTTTCATTTTCCGAGATTAATCTGTGGTAACGATTATCGAAAATCCCAGTCGTCAGCAACGCATAGTTTTTTATTAAAGAGGATAAAGGTTAAACTTCAACGGGCTTGACTAATTTAAAGTGGATTAAGCGGATTAATATGAACAATGCAAGGATTTGTCATTTTAGATGTTGGCACAAAAAATATTTTTTAGCAGAGCAGCTCTTTTTTTTTATTGCACCATTATTTAGTGAGTAACCATATGTTGCGAGCTGTTGACGTACAGATTTCCTCATTTAACTTTAAATATATAATATTACAAAGGACTGTTGTAAATATGTGATGAGTTGTTCAAAATTAAAAAAACATGGATATCTCTCCCAAGAAATGAACAAAGAGTGTTATCTTGAGTGAACTTACTTCAATTATTCAAAGGGACATTGCCGACGAAAGTGGTGTAAATTTAGGAGCTGTAAATAAGATTTTGAAGAAAACAAAGGAAATGGGGTTGATTGGGGGTAATCCAAAAGAGGAAATGTGGCAGAAAATGGAAGTCAAGATGAAGAGGTTTTAATCCCCCAGAGAACATAAATAAACTCATATATATATATATATATATATATATATATATATTCAAATTCATATGTTGCATTGTAGTGTTTTCATTAAAAGAGTGTAATAAAATCAAATTTTATCAAAAAGTAAATGTTATCAAGTAATTGACAAACGAATTCAAGATCGCAGCAGTGCAACAAAAATTAATCAAACATTCGAAAACCTGCAAAATTCATTCCAATATTTAGTTACCTTTAACATTCGGGCAAAACAAAATATGAGACAGACTGCTCTTTTTAACAATTTTATCCCATAAAAGAAAACCAACTCATGTCCTTGCTTGTTTGGAGGCTCTGCAAAACTTTGGAAAGTTATAGTATCATGTCAGAATATCTGAGCGATATGGAACTTTTTCTATGATTAGGTATATTCTTCTAGGTCCCAATAAATGAGCCATGGTATATATTCACTTGAAATCTAAACCAAGAAGTCCTTTCGAAGATGTGTCACTTGGAGATGACAATAGTGGGTTAATCAGAAACACTAAATTAAATCCGAGAAAGATCAGTTATGATCTTCAACTAGATTTTGCAGTTGGTGGACTTATTATTCATCACTCCGCCGTACGAAAACGACTCCTTGAAGACGCCAAAAGACCATCAGACCTCAGAAAAAAGCAATTATTGTCTACAGTATTGAATAAAGAAAATATATGTTTGGGACAAGAAATATGCGACATGGACAGTTGACGCCTGGAGCAAAGTGTGATTCTTGGGCAAAACAAACTTTTTGGTACAGGGACAGCAATCTTGCTATCTGAAAAAAAATAACGAAAAACTTACATCCGCCCATATTAACCAAATGGTGAAACAGCGGAAAAGAAAGATGTTTTGGTGGTGTGCCATTTATTCGAGTACTGGATACATGGATGTCTTCTGCCAATTGAGAGTATAATGAATAAAGGAAGATATAGAGACTTATTGGAACAAAAATTGGAAGCAGAACTGAAAATAGCAATGAATTGATGACAAAGGCGAAGCAGTTTCCCCATTAAGATTCTGCACAAGGCAATGTGTCAAAAACCATGATAAAAATATTTTAACCCTTAACTTCTGTGACAAACATTATTGCATAGCTACTTGGGAGCGGTCTCTGAAACTGCTTGATCGAAAGATAAATTTTAAAAGGTTCTAATTAACTCATAGGATAATGTTTTTCTACTAAAATTTATCTATATAGGACGATTATAAGGAAAATTCACCTATTCAAAAGTATCTAGCGATAGTACTGGGTCTCTCAACGAAACAAAATTTCCCCAGTATCCTTAGTTAAACTGAAATTTAACTGAAGTTAACTGAAAATTATAATTTAAAAGTGAAAACTGAAAAAAGCAACAGTCTGTGAGACCGCTGACAGCAGTCGATGGATAAGAGATAACTTGCTTAGACTGGCTAGGCAATTCACCGACTTTAAATTAGATTGAAAATTTGTATGCAAAGGTGAAACCTGGACATCGTATATTGGACTGCAGTACAAATGTAAAACTGGTTCAGGATGCGATTCAGGTATGGTTTCCATACAAGGAGATATTAGAACACTGAAAAATCTTTATCGAATCTAAGTCAAAACGTGTATAAGGTTATTATTGTCAAGGGAAGTCACATTTCTTTTTGAAATGCTTGTGATCATATATATTATTTCTGTTATCAACATCCCCTTTTTTAAGCAAATAAAATACGCAGAACGATAAATCAGATACGATATGAAAGGATTTTGAACAAGCTTCTGACATAGTACACTCACTTAAAACATAGTTTTTGATTAAAAAATGTAGTTAATTAAAAATTAAATCAGCATTGTTTTCATAAATGAAATGAAAGCTTTTTCTCAAATAAGTGTTGCCACAAAAATAAAATACCTCAACAATGATTATAATAAAAAAAATGTTCAATAAAGATAAAATGTGACATAAGTTGCTGCACGGGTTTGTTTTATATTTATGATTAAAAGAAAATTTTAAATTCAAATGCTTAATTCATTTTCCTTTATCCCATGTTTGTTTTTTCCGAAATAGATGATGTCACCCTCTAATGCAGTTAAAATACAATTGATTTTTTTTCGTTTACTCTCCTCGGTCAGTTTCAATGTAACTTTTATGGAATAAATGAGGTGATATTCTGGTTTGACTCTTGTTGTTTGCATATATTTTTTTTTAGTCCTTATTTTTTTTTTTCTTTGAGTTTATACCTGCATCTAAAAAATATTAGATATTACTAAAAAATATTAGACTGCAGTACGAAATCTTCGCACGGGTCCACTGGTACATTGTTAATTGCAATGAATGATTGTTTAGAAGTTACCACTTATGTTTACATTAATTCGTCTTTTACTGAACTGAATATTAACGTTAAAATTCAAAATTTATCACTTATATTTCTCAAAAGAGCTTATGATAGCTATAAGATTAATTTGAAGATCTTAAATACAGTAGACTCCCTCAAATACGTGAATTCCTAAAATCTTCTTATGCAGATGTAAACAGTGAAACTTAGAATTAAGATAAGATGAAAAATTCAAGATCTTTTATTTTTATATCATTCCGTATGATTTCGATATTTTAATATATAATTCTGGTTCATATGACTGATCTCATGCTTTCTCACTAAGGACGTATACATTTATTTCCAAAAGTAAATGAATAAATAAATAAAAATAATTCAAGGTAGTGCTGCTATCAGTGATGATCGCGATCTTTTTACCAAATACATTGAAGTATTAATCAAGTTTTTTTTAATTATTATTAAGCTAAACATGAAATAAAATTTCATTATTTTAAATTTTTTATGTAAATTATTAGTGTAGCTTTATCAGGAGCGTTTTATTTAATAATTAAGGAAATTTTTGCCTCATCATTATTATGCATATTTAGTTATGCATTATCAATTATTTACTTGGCCTTTACTTTTAATATTTTAATATTTTCTTAATTTTTATTATTTTACTTTAATACTTTACTTAGTTATTTTAATATTTTACTCTATTGTAAGCATTTATGATAATTTCGTGTTCATTATTACATTCAAACTAATAATTAAAAACTATAAACAAAGCAATGACCAGAAATCTGCAAAATTCTAAAATCCGCACAACATCTGTTCCCAAGCTATGCGGACTTGAGGGAGTCTACTGTATATGGATTCAATTACAATAGAGAAATTAATTAGACTAATGTAAATACTGGAATTACTAGTACTGTACTGTAATACTGAAATATCAGTAATAGGATAATAACAGTAATACTGTGCACCAATTTTTGTAATTTCAGTATTATTGTACAATAATTATACTGTAATTATAATAGTCATTACCGTTACTGTAACTACATATACAAATAAAAGTACAGAGAGAAATTTTTTACGCCATAAGTAAAAAGATTATTCTATTCTGCATACTTTGAGCTTATTTACATAATTTGAAAGGTACTTTTAAATCAATTATTCGATAGATTTATTCAAGAAACAAATTGAAATTGAATGTAAATATTTTAGGAATTCAAAAAGTTAATTCTCAGCAAATAAAATATGTTGAATACTTTTTTTCTTTTTTTCACGTTTATATTGGAAACTTGTATTCATACATCGTTTCAACAGTATTTTTGTAATTTCAAATAAAATACAGTCAGTTTTTGAGAAAAGTCCTTTTACAAATAAGATTTTAAAATCTTTTAAAGCAACGAAATATATATATTTATGTGTCAAAGTCAATGCTAATGCAAATATAAGCTTCTTTGACCTACAAAATTCTGTTATTACATATGACATATGCCCCAGATATTTAAGCCATCCAAAGATTAAACTAAATATTATTTACTATCTAAAATTGAATGTAACAGGATTAGAGAAGTAATACAACTATTTCAAGATTTCTTTGAATCATTTCAGTTGAAAATATTTCAGATAATATTTAGTTTCTTTAAGTAAAAAATATAGCGTAAATCACAAAAATGTTGGTGATAGTTGTAATGTCATTTGACACATACATACTTGGTGCTTGAAAATTTTGCATTATTAAATGCATGTTTGTGACAAAATGTTAAAAAATAAGAAGATTTAATTTTATAACAGTAAAAATAATACATTTTTAAGAAAAGGAGCTTTTGTTTTTGTCCGGTATGTACAGGGTGCTTATATAAACAAATGTGTACACAGTTACACTCTCCGGTCTAAATCATCTTTATTAAGAGTATGGACAAATCTCGGGATGCAACTTTTGTAATGTGTGCGCTTTAGGGCAAAATCTAAAGGAACTACTTTCTAGCACATTTCTAAATTAAATTTTATTTGGAAACGCATGAAATTGGCAGGTGTTCTTATTCGAAAACTATGCAATCAAATGGCATTTTCCAGTTTTTGGTAAAGGCAGAAGATCTTTCAGAAAATACTATCAAAGTCAGTGTTTCGAACCGTATTCCGACGTGGCAGCGCGAGAAAGGGGAAAAACTTGTCGTCACGTGACAAGAATCGCTTATAAGTAATTTATTTATCACAAAAGTGGAAAACGCTATTCAATAACAAATCGCTTCAACAGCTTATCCTGCCAATTTTATGCATTTAAGTTTAAAAACGAGTCAGAATATGTGTCAGAAAGTTCGGCGTTATTGAGCAGGGAATTTAACAGCCACGTTCAAAAAACCATGAACACTTGATTTTCATAGCCCAACCTTGCGAGCCACGTACCGAACTTATTTCCTTGAATTTTCCCCATATGATTATACCAGGGTTTACCGGTGGTTTGTTGATGACTGCATTCTACTCGAACATCACTTGTGAACATTTTGAACAGTTTTATCTGCTGCAAACTTATCTCTGATTCTAACGATTGTATGTCGTGTAGGGCGATCTGTTTGAAATTCTTTCCTAAATTGTCTCTGCATTTCAGTTACATTTTTGAACTACCATAATAACACTTTAGAATAAATTTCCTTTGCTCCGCCATTAGTTCATGATAGTTAAATCTGAAAGAAAAAAGTGAACTTGCTAATTATTAGCGAATAAATTGTGTATACATTTTTTGAAAAACCCTGTATGTATGTATGTCCACAATCTTCTGTATGTATGCCCATATTTTGAATTTGAACAGCATATTTGGAATTTTTTTTGGTACTTCTTTAATATGGTGATGTCGACCCCTAAGGATGAATCGCCAAATGACAGAGATATAGAGCCAAGTTAGGTTGTAAGATCTCGTCAAATGTTTTGCAGTCCTGAAGGAACTACGTAGTTATGCTATTGTCATATTGCTTTTTTGTTGATGTTAAAGAACAATTTTCATATTTTTAAATTGCATGTTGTATTTTTTTTAATTGCCTGCATTTATTGTTATAAATATGGAAACAATCTTTGGTGTACCTAGTACTGAGATGGATACAATCTCATTTTTTCAAAACCTGAGGATTTTGTCCAACAGACAATAATGCTAAATGTCCATCATATGAAACCATATTTTACTAATGATAAATCTATATGGAGATTCAACATAAAAAGTTGTAAAAAATAGCGATTCCGTGTTGGAAATTTGTTTAATGCTTTGAGAATACCATCGTAACTGTTTTAAGGTTTATGTACTACTAGCAAAACCCACGGCTTTGCTTGCGTACTTCTTGGAAAATGCCAAGTGGTATTCGTTGGCCTATTTTCATTATAGAAAATTTTACTGCCACAGTTAATTCAGAAATTACTAACTAAGCCGCACTAATGTCGAAAAAAAAATCGAAATTTTAGAACGTTTTTTGCTCTTGCACCCCTCTGTGGTAGTGTCACCGCTATAAAATATAGCCTATGTTACAGAGAAGACTTTTACCATCAATTTGCCACCATCAAATGGTTCTGTAGTTCCAGAGATTCGATAATATTGTAATTTAGAATGTTTTTAGACCGCTTTTCGTTCATCTCACCCTTTTAAATTTCGAAGTTTTTAGAATTTGTTCTTAGAGAGCATTTACATTTTTAAATAGCTACCATGCCAAATTTCAAGTTTCTAGTTCCTTCAGTATAAAAAAATTGAAATTTTAGAACGTTTTTCGCTTTTGCACCTCCTTGTGGTAGTGGCACCGACATGAAATACAGACTATGTTACAGCAGGGACTGTTACCATCAATTTGCCACCATCACTTTTAGAAATGGTTCTGTAGTTCCAGAGTTTTCATAGAAATTGTAATTTAGAATGTTTTTAGAACGCTTTTCGCTCATCTCATCCTTTTAAATTTCGAATTTTTTTAGAATTTGTTCTTAGAGAGCATTTACATCTTATAAGTAACTACCATGCCAAATTTCCTGTTTCTAATACCTTCAGTCTAAAACAAAATCGAAATTTTAGAACGTTTTTCACTTTTGCACCCCCTGTGGTAGTGGCGCCGACATAAAATATAGTCTAGGTTACAGCAGGGACTGTTACCATCAATTTGCCAACGACACTTTTGAAAATGGTTCTGTAGTTCCAGAGATTCCATAGAAATTGTAATTTAGAATGTTTTTAGAACGCTTTTCGCTCATCTCACCCTTTTAAATTTCAAATTTTTTTAGAAATTGTTCTTAGGGAGCATTTACATCTTATAAGTAACTACCATGCCAAATTTCATGTTTCTAGCTCCTTCAGTATACAAAAAATCGAAATTTTAGAACGTTTTTCGCTCCTGCATCCCCCTGGGGATAGTGGCACTGACATAAAATATAGCCCGTGTTGGAGCAGGGACTGTCACCATCAATTTGCCACCATCACTTTTGAAATCGCTTCAGTAGTTCCAGAGATTACCCCTTACAAACAAACAAACAAACAAAAAAACAATCTTTTCTACTTTATAATATTAGTATAGATTGGGCAGAGGAATTAACATCCGTAAAATGTAACTATATATATAGATGAAAAAGCGACAGTTGTTAGAATGATATAAGTGTGTTCCCTACATCTAATACAGAGATTTCATGTACGAATTGGTGGTGCCGATGTAATTGTTGAGACGGACGAAAGTTGGTTTGTCAGTGAAAAAACAACAGAGACAAGATACTCCCACAACAGTGGAATTTTGGAAGCATTACCGGGAAAATGGTGAATGCTTTCTCGTTCAAATCTCAAATAGAAATTGTTACTATTACCGGCTGTTTTCTGAAATATGAAGCATCTAGTTCAGTGGTCGGCAACCTATGACCCGTGGGTCACCTAGTGACCCACTTGAGTTCCGAAAAAAGGTATAATGTATAAAAGGAAATTATAAAACATAAATATGAAACGAACACTTGAAGAATACATAAAAAATAAACTGAAAATAAACAATAACATTTTTGTTTGATTACAAAGTTGAAGTAATGAACGTGCATAACGAATGCACGTTCGAACGAAGGTGCGGCGGAAGGCAGAGTCCAATCGGTGTCGTCAGATTCACTGCGCCTTTACCTTATGTTCAATCAAAAGTCGGCTTGAGCTACTACTACAGTTTGGCGGTTAGGAGTCTCAGTTCACTTTCAGATTCAGTACTTGCAAGAATAGTGAAACAATTATAGCCACGCAGTGAATTACGAACTTTCTAGGAAGTTTGCTTTTCCGAAAAAAATTGGCTTCCCCATTTTGTCCGCACTCAATTCAACTTATAAATGTGAGCGAATATTTTCACACATGAAATTTATTTTAAGTAAGAATAGAAGAAGCTTAAATACCGAAAATAAAGGTGCTTCTATTCGTCTTAAGACGAGTAACTAACTATAAGCCAGACTTCACTGAATTGATGTCACAAGTTTCGGATCAGGGGAGCCATTGATATCAAAGAGAAAAATAAAGTTAATTCAGTTATGTTTCTTTTTATAATAATTATAAGTATATTTTTATGTTTAAGGGTTAGAAAAGCGTATTGTAATTATTTTCTCAATAAAATTTATCTTATTATTCACTAAAAAATACCCCTGACCCGAAACATTTTCTCTATACGCACATTTTGATTGACTGTGATCTGCAGCCAAAAAGGTTGGCAACCCCTGATCTAGTTCATCACTGTTTGGATTCAGATGGTTTCTAATTTCATCGCCTTTCATGATATCGTTACATTTTACAGAAGAATGGTAAGTCTGTTGCAACTTTTGCTAATATATCTTCATTATTATCAAAGTTATGAACAAAAATCAAACTTTGGAATTGAGATAGAAAAAGGTGTATTTTTTTAATGAATAAATGGACTACGACACTGGTTTTTTTTATAAAATGTTCTGTATCACCCCTTAAAAATTGTTTAAGGACTTTTGTATCATCCTGTAAATGCGTAATGTTTTATATATTTTCTTTAGTTAGATTATTCGTCTGTACGAAATTTTAGGCAGTTTTCACTTTTGGATTGTATGAGATTGTTTGAAATTACATTTGCCTTAATAAAAATCCCTAATAATGTTCGAAAATTTCGAAATTTTATTTTATAGATTCAGAAATTTAATAATATTTCCTAGAATCTAGAATTCAATTTTATAGTGTAAGAGAATGGAAATTAAATACTTCAAAAATTCTAATATATATTTAATAAAGTTTAAAAAAAATTTATTTGAAAAATCATTGTTCAGCAAGGTTAGTTAAAATTTAGTTATTGTCTGAGTGCAACGAAGACTCATACACAGCGCAGTATTACTTTGCCCCATATATAGCTACGATGGATATTAAAACCTTTCGTCAAGCATAACTCAAAAAATATTTAACGGATTTCGTTCAAATTTTTACAGCAGGTACCTATAAAGGTGACAACGACGTCTATTTATTACCAAGAATAAATGTCAAACCGTTTGGAAATTATATTAAAAAAATAGATAAAAAAGCACAATTAAAGTACATACGTCACGAAATTTTTGTGCGTGCGTCATTTTCACCGGCGGGAGATTTTCGTAGACAATCGGAATTGAAAAGTTCATGGAGTACATGAAGCAAAAAAATATGCACGCACTAATATTCAGCACAATAAAATATATTTCAATTTAGTATAGAAATCGAAAATTAATCTGGATTTTTTTCTGTTTGAAAGAAAAACCCCGCAATAACTTGGTAGACTTGGTACTAGAGATTTGGCGCAAATCTCAGCAATACCAGCTTTTTTTTTATCTCGCGTGTGTAAATTAAAAAAAAAAAATTCTTTGGTGTGTAAATAAAAGGTTTCGATTTATGGCATTATTTCTTTTTTTTTCTCTTTTTAGCATTTTAAATGGGATTAATGAAAGGCATGTATTTTAAATTAAATGAGTGAAAGGTTTATATTTAAATGAAATGAATTCAATATGAAAATGTTATAGGAACAATATTTGGCGATTTATCAACTGCGCCCGGATAACATAAAAGTACCAATATATCAAACGGTATGTAGTATGTGAAATGAAACAATTATATTTATAAACACCCATCGTACAAGTACAGCGCCTAGAATACATAGTGTGGAAACCGGCAAATGGTGTAATGCTTTAAAAAGTGCTAAAAAGTTGTAGCCTATAAATGTGCAACGGTGCTTCGACGATAATATTGCAAACAGAGACAAAACAATGCGTATCACGTTTTTTAGCCACATGCTTTCATAATTTTAAAAAAGCTTATAAAAATCACTAAGTCAGAGGAGAAAAGGATATAATTTATGTATTTAAAATACTTACCCCCAGCCGAAACATTCTAAAACAATGTTTACGTTTAGAAGAGCTAGCAGATGGCGCTGCGAACTCATCCTAAAACTTTCAGCAACGTTGTACATTTATTGGATACAATTTTTTAGTACTATTTTGTAGCTGGTTTCCACACTATGTATTCTAGGCGCTGTAGTACAAGGGCAAAAAACTAATATTCTGCATTCAGAAGGAAAAATCCATCTCCTGTGCCGTAAGATTTGGCGAGTTCTTTTTTGGTGATAAGTTTTTCGATGTGATTGTTGGGATCTGCAGAATTTGGCTTACTTTTTCTAAATCTTATTTTTTTGCAGATGTAGTATTATGTAAATATATTTTTTTGCAGATATTTTTCTATTTTGTATATATATATACATATTAAATTGTAATGGCATTTGGAAAAGAGATTTTTACCTTTTTATCTGTGCCTTCGCAAATATTAAAAAATAAAAAAAGATTTACATATATCAAGCGTAAAATGTTATGTTTTGCATTTTTATACGGACCACTTCCCCCTTTTTAGATTTTAAATGCTATTTATTATTTTCTAGCCGTTTATTAATTGTTTACAATTTACCCCCTTGACAATAACAATTATTTATCACAAAAATGCCTCTTAGGTTTGTTAAATAAGTTTGTTTATGTATTTTCATTACTTATTAAAATATCGAATATGGCGATAAAATTTTATTCTATCATCGTGCTTAAATTTTTAAGATGGTGCAAAAACATGCTTTAATAAACGTATGTTTGTAAATATTTGAAAAACATGTTTTACCTCTCTCTCGAAAAATTTTGTAAGATGCTAAAACTACCTTTTGGCACCATTTAAAATTATTTTCGCCAACCGACATTGAATACGAAACTTTCCCCATTCAGATACACAGGCAAGGCTGGTCTCAAACAAGAGTAAAGATAGCAACAATATTGTTTTAACTCTATAAGAGTTACAATAATGATATTAAATGCTCCGATTGGCTTTGGGCCCAATTACGAAAGTTTCTCCTAAAAAAACTGTAGAAGAAGTCTTTTACATTTGTTTCAAATGAAGCTCGGTCTACAAGGTATTAGTTAATAATACAAACAACACTAAAGGCATGGAGGCAAAAGTTTTAATTTAAATGTATATATTTGAAACCCTCCCCCCCCAAAAAAAAAAAAAGAAAGTTACAGTAATGAATTTAAAATGGCGTTAAGCCACGCTTTCTGACATAAGCAATTGGCTGCAAACGCGATAACGAAACTTTCATTTAACTTAATAACATGTAGCTAATATAGCCCCCAGGGTACTTTGCAGTTATACAGACCTTGTGGTTTTTTTTAA
This sequence comes from Maratus michaelseni, assembly GCA_963931845.1. Taxonomy (NCBI): domain Eukaryota; kingdom Metazoa; phylum Arthropoda; class Arachnida; order Araneae; family Salticidae; genus Maratus; species Maratus michaelseni. The sequence goes on along the minus strand of OZ007595.1, from coordinate 37,392,087 downwards.
AAAGCTTGAGGTTTAAGAAGTTGAGATTTACTGTCAAATGATATAAACAGCTATGAACACAAAACTGATGAATTATTTTTCAGGTTTATGTATGTATTTTAAAAAAAATACACTTATTAGATAAATTACTTCTGTTTGCATTTAATAACTGATAAACGGCTTCTGTATATTAAATGAATTGTTTAAATATTGGGAAGAGGTGGAGAGCGCTAGAAAGACGAGTAAACAAACGGGTAGACAGACGGGTAGTGAGATGGGTAGAGAGACGAGTACCGACATAGGTAGGCTGACGGGTAGCGAGACGAAGAGACATACGGCTAGAGAGAAAGGTAAAAAGAGGGTTGACAGAGGGGTAGCGAGATGGGTCACGAGACGAGTAGGGACACCGGTAGACAGGAATGTAGCGAGAAGGATTGCGAGACGCGTAGCGTGGTAGATAAAGAGACGGGTAGAGAGATGAGTACAGAGACGAGTTGACTGACAGGTAATGAGATTGGTAGCGAAACGGGTAAAGAGTCGGGTACAAAAACAGACGGATAGTGAGACGGGTATACAGACGAGTAGAGAGACAGTAGATGGGTACGGAGATGGGTAAGGAGATCGGTAGAGAGGCGTATAGCCAGACGATGAGAGAGACATATAGACAAGTTGTGAGACAGATAGACAAATGGGTAGCGAAGTGTATAGAGACATACAAGTAGTTAGACGGATAGACAGACGGTTATAGAAATAGATTGGCGGGTAGCGAGACCAGTAGAGAAATATAGAGACAGGTCGCGAGACGTGTAGAGAGATTGACAATCGGTTAGAGAGACAGGCAGAAGATCGGATAGGGAAACAGACAGATTGTGGAGAGACAGACAGACAGGCAAAAGACAAGTCTGCGGATTGGCGCAGTAAAGGCGCAGGAGACAGAGCCTCCTAGAGAATAATCAAGAAGTATCTGTTAAGCTTAACTTTGAAATATATATAATTTTTCAATTTTGCCGATATGGAGATTTAATGTAAAAGTTATTTTACAGAAGTCGTCGAAAGATTTTTTGTATACTTTAATAGTAATTTAGACTATAGTTTTGCAATCTGGTTTGTAGCAAAGCATGCTATCAATGTGGTTTGAAGTGTAAGAGTTTCTATAAACAGTTATACAAATAATAGATGTATAATCAAGGAAGAAAAATTTTAAATTCACACACAAAAAAAAGTGCAACAATGAAATTAAATTTGCGTTAAGCCACGCTTGATAGAATAATCTATTGGCTGCAAATCCAATTACGTAACTTTAAAAAGCTTGGCGTTTTAAAAGATCCTGCGTTTTTACTTTTTTTTCAAGTTTTGCGCAATACGCGCTTAAGAAAATGAGATTCTTTGCCACATGTTAAAAAAAAAATTATGACAACACATCTGATGAACGGTACTTCTTTTCTATTTTTTTAACAGTGTATATGAATTTATGTATGATATTTTGCAATTCTATCATTTAATTTGCTCTTTTTCTTTATATCGTAATTGTTAACCCTATGTTCTCAGCAATATCACTCAGACTAATCCCTTTGAGGGAAGTCCTAGTGTATAACAAATTGCTTTCAATGTCAATTAAGACAGTCAATAAATTTACAATATTGATAACGGGTTAACAAAACAGTAATTATTGCAGTTAATTCTCTGAAAGTAGAAAATTTCACTACGTTTTAGTATACAACAAGTAATCGAGCTTTCGTACAAATTTTAATGATTATTTATTTCTTTGATGCATCAACTAATTCATGAACCTTAACTCTGTTTTCTAGAAAAGGTTCCACTAAACTCTAAACTATTTCTGCCTTGAGGGAAATCGATAGTTTTGTTATTTATCGCCACTGATAGAAAAACGCATCAATGCAAATTCCGATTAAATTTCTCTTGATTTCTTGGTATTTCAAATGTTTCTTAGAACTACAAAGCTCCAATATATTCTATCAGAATTCCATACAAAATTCTTATATACTTGCAAGTTTTCTTTTTTGATGCCATTCCGGTATTTTAATTACTAGTTGGAATCGATGTTCATCTGTTTTACTTTTCCCGATAATGCGTATTAAACACTTAGTTTTTGTTGCTATCAAAAACACTTTCTCTGTTTTATTCTTCTGTGTAATATACTATATGCATGTAATTTAAATATTCTAATTATATTTACGATAACTTTTTCATATTTTGGAAAGAACTATTTTTTTCCTTTATTAACGTCTTCGTGGCATATGAAAAATGGAAAAACAAAACTAAACAAGAACGAAAAATGATGCATCATGCAAGCATAGATTATGTTACACTTTCCAATACCAGACTATCATTAAGAAATTTCTTTAACCATACAGTGCAATGCGATATTTAACTAAGCAAATTAACAGACACATAACTAAGTAAAAATTTAATTTTCAGTAATTTCTATCTCCACTGAAAAAAAAATGACACTTTCAAATCTGAGTAAATCGATGTTTTCATTTTGTTATGAAACTTTTTGTTTCCAATAGGACGACCCAGTGCTTTCAATTCTGAAATACCAGAAATACTCAGAATATTGAAACATGGACATACTCAAAACGGAACACATAGTTCATACTCATTTTTGAAACATGGACATACTCAAAAATGATTAGAATCAATTAAAACTCATTTTTGAAACATGGAAATACTCAAAAAGGAGCACATGATGTTTTATTCTTGAGTGTGTGCATGTTTTCAGAAATGAGTATATACATGTTTCAAACTTGAGTCATTTTGACTATGCGACATACTCAGATTTGAGTATTTTTTGCTCAGTTTTGAAAATGTCGTTTTTAGAGGTCATATCCGGTAATGTGTGCGAATTATTTCGTGCAGCTTTGTATAGTATCTATTGAATTTATAACACTTCGTTTTACACAAAAAATTAAATAAATTTTAAAATGTATACGACAATGGAAAACACACTTCCAGCATTTATTGATCATAATTATTCCTTTAACCAAATTATTTTGTGCGTCTCTGTCAACAAAAAATACATGCTAATCTTTCCATAATTCATAAAAAATATGTTGTAGTGCACCTCAATGATCCTTTTAAATTTCATTATGTTTGAAGTAATATAATAACATTAAAATTCACCGCAAACGATTTTTCCTGTAGATAATAATGTAACGAAAATCTTTTGTGTGCCTCCATAAACAAATTATAAATGCTACACACTTCATTTTCAACACTAAACATTCTCTATCATACCTGAATAACATGTAAAAGTTACATGGCAATCAAAGTATATTTACCAGAGTCAGACGGACAGACGATCAGACGATCAGACAGACAAACCTAATTCATAAACACTTTTCAACTACGTTGGAATAACTTTGTTGTATAACGTTAAACAAGGAGCTAATGGAAATATATCGTTATATGTATATTAACCCTTTTAACCTTTTAAGTATGTTTCTCATATGTAATTATTGTATTAACAAGTAATATATATATTTTTTAAAGTCAGTTCCTACTTTTTAATCATAAATATATAAAATAAACCCGTGCAGCATTAATGTCCACGTTATCTTTATTGAACAGTTTTTTATAATCATCGTTGCGGTATTTCATTTTTTGTTGGCATCACTCATTTGAGGAAAATCTTTCATTTCATTTATGAAAACAATGGGAGAAATTTTTTTTCTCCCATAAGAAAATAAAAATTAATTAATTAAATTTAATTAATGAATTAATATTTGAAAAAACTATATTAACAACAATTGTTATCCAGTACAAGTTTAAAAAAATTTATTTGAACTTGAATGGATGAATAGAAAATATTTTATTAAGGGTGTATTCAAATCCAAACTGCTTATTTTGAGACACATTTGTAAATTCATTTTTGCTCTAAAATGCATCCAATTGGCAGGTTCTCTTATTCAGAAACTTTATAATGTCCGTATTGTCTCAATTTTTTGATAAAGGGAGAAATTTCAAAAAATGCTGTCAAAGTGGACATTTTGAACCGAATTTCCCAAAGCGATAGCGCTGGAAACGAAAAAAAAAAATGATCGTACTGTGAAAATAATTCTCTGTAAATCAATTTCTAATTAATTGAACGAAAAATAAAAACATGGGGCCCTTATAAATGTCTTTATAAATCACGCCGCCAAGTTTCCTGTTGTTACTTTTCAAAATGAGTCTGATAATGTGTCTCAAAATTTTGAGTTGTTGAGCGTGGAAAAATATTTTTTTTGAATACCACCTTAACGATTGAAAATTGGAACAAGATATATATAGAGAGAGTGTGAGCTAATAGTAGGAATTTAAAAAACAACCCGCGGTGAACTATACCTATCTCATTTTCACTTCTCTATCACTTCTAAACCACATATGAAGTTCAGTAAAATACTACAGGCGGCAGAATAATTTTCTTTTTGAATATTCTGTTGTTAAATCCGCCCTTCAAAAATTTGCTTCTGTTCTGCGTAAGAGAAGATTTTCTTAAAGAATTTCTGCCGTCTGATCTAAACAAGAACATGACCAAAATGCTTTTTTATTTCCTACTTGTTTTAATGCAACCAAAATTTAAATTACCACAAAAAATTATTTAATAATTAATATTAATAATTTTACTTTGCTTCTAAATCCCGTATGGTGTTCGTTTAGTAATTTTGTAATAAATATAAGGACTTTTTTTAATTCAGCATTATTTGTTCTTAATACTTAATTTCAAATCTATTTAATGTTCAAAACACGCTTTTCATTCATTTACACATAATGCATGCGTGTGAGAGTTAAATACTTGCGGTTTATTGGGCATACTACAAAATCCAAATAATAAACAAATACAACCCTATTATTTCATATTCAATATTATTTATAATTAATAAATAATTTTAATTCTAATTAAAGTGAAAAAACACGTTTTTTATTCTTTTACAAATAATTCATGCATGTGAGAGTTGAATCCGTGCTGTTTATTATGCATACTAAAAAAATCCAAATAAAAAACACAATCATTTCGTATAAAACTATTTTATGTCAAAAGAATCAAACAAGTGCCTATTGCTTTTCATAAATCTTTGGGAATATCTGTGAAATCTTCAAAATCCGACGCACCAAATGGTCAGTTTGTCCACTAGTACAACACAGTAATGACGTCAGAAACAAATATCCGTGCCGCTCAAAGCAGGAAATGGCACGGAAAAATCTTTTATTGCCTGTTCTTTTCTGACGTTTCTAGAACAATGTTATTGTTGTTATTCTTAGATGCTAAGGAAACAATATCAGCCAAGATATGAGTGAATTAATGTTACAGGTATAATACCGGATTTTTCCTCTGTTTTAAGAATAGTATTTACTTTAAAACAACAACAACAACAAAATAGAGTGAAAAATCAGGCATGGATAGATTATAAGGGTCATTCCATAGTATTTGGCTTCACAAGTTTGAAAAAAAAGTTTTATAAAAAGTTAAGCGTAATACATTATTTTAAAGCTTTAAATCTCTTCTATTAAAATTTATCCAAAATATTATTATTTTTTTTTTAAATCAAATAAAAATTAGAGCATTTTTTTGCAGCCATATAGAAATTTTTTTTCATAGGCCCCATACGTAATAAATAGCTTTGTCCCGTACGTAACAGAAATAATTAGCTTTCATTAATTAATGACGCAATTTAAAAAAATAATTTTAAAGTTAATTAATAAAATGTATATTTCTGCTTCTACTCATTAAATTTATTTGTGAAAATATTAAATAAATTCAGAGCAAAATCCAAATTGCTAGAGGTACTTTTAAAACAATTTTTTGTGATGTCCCGTACGTAACACAACTTTATATATGTATTGGCTCAAACAAAAAGAAATTTCATAAGAATCTAGTTGAAGTGATATATAATGCATTAAAAATAATTGCAAACTTTCTCATTTATATTTTGATACTGAAAAAAGTACAAATATCTCAAAAATTTCCCGTACGTAACACATGAATACTGTGGAATGACCCATAAAACACTTTCCAACATTAACAGAATATTATTAACCCTCTCACTGACACGCATGTGTTAATACGTTCACTAATCTCCGGTTTTCCCCGCAATATAAACGTTATTTAAATTAATACAATTCTATGGATATAATGCACTTTTAATATTAAAAATGAATGAACAACGTAAAGTAGCACAAATAAATATATATATAAAATGGCAAACAGCTGTTTCGGAACCCCTAAAGCTCCATCATCAATGACAAATTTAAAAGATTAAAAACCGATTTAAAAGTTTAAGCCATGTAAATATGCTTGCGCCTCCCGGACGCGCCCAAGATTAATTTGTTTTAACACACTATAAAAAAAAAAAAAAAAAAAAAAATCCTGAGGTTACAAAATTTTTTTTAGTAAATTTGTATTTCACAGAATTTTTTAGTAACCAGTATTATATACTGGAATCGTTGGTGGCTGTTTTCTAGAAATTCTTACAGATTTTCTTGTAACTGAGTAAGAATACAAAAATTTTTTTAGTAATTGCAAGGATGAATAAAAAAACAAATTTTTTTTTAGTAAATCGACCCCCCCCCCCTTTTTTTTTTTTTTTTTTTTTTTTTTTTTTTTTACAGTGTACATTGAGTGATGATTAATACTCTCAAGGATTCCATTCACATATATAATTAAGTTTTTTTTTATATACAAATTTGGAATAATCATATTTTTTTAGCAGTTAAAATCTAATATAGAGAAAACAACATTACAATTTTGCCCTTTTGCTGGACAGTCAGAGGGTTTTGAGAAATTTCATTTTATCCTAGAATGAAATCTATCGTCGTCTGTCCTTTAACCTATTACTTTTGTGCATCTCTGTCAATGAAGAAAAATGCTATGCACTCCTTAATCTATAGAAAACATGTTTTAGTGTCATTCAGCGATCCCTTTTCATTTCATTATGACTGAAGTATCATGACATAATTAAAATGCATCGCAAACAATTTTTCCCCATAGATTATAATGTAATGCAATTTTTTTGTGCGTCCCTGTGAACGAAATATAAATTCTACTAATTTTATATTCCGGTGAAAGCATGCTGTAGTCCACCTCAGTAAAGCATATTAATTTCAAATTCTATGATTGAAATATCGTAACATCAACAAAATGCGCCGCAAACAATTTTTCCCTCATAGACCATAATGCAATGGAATTGTTTTGTGTGAGAAAGCATGTTTTAGTCAACCCGGTGATGCATGTGAATTTCACTATGCTTAAAGTATCGTAACAATCATTAAAATGCATCGTAAATGAGTTTTTTTCATAACCATATTATAGTGTTGTTTTCGGCACACATTGGAAGAAGAAAAACGAATTTAAGTTTTATATCAAATATGATACTTCGATCGTATATCTGGAGTACATTTGCGAATAGAAGTGACACCACAACAACACAGATAAGCGAAGAGACAAGCATCATTCAGAAAGTGGCTTTTTTGCAGGATGTTTAATAGCAGTTATTGAAGGGCGATTACATGGCCCATCGGGAGTGACCCGACCAAGCACAGAGCGCCTTTAGAGGCTACACTATCCAACGAGATCAGGAACAGAATTGCCAAAAAATTATTTCAAAGTCCTTGACAGCTGGTACATATTTGGCGTGCGGTTTACGCCAAATTCCTTTGAAGAATTACCGAGTTGGCGATAAAATATGCAGAGAGATACAGAGCACATCGATGTTAAAAATAACCAAATGAGATATCTATGAAAAAATGCATCCTCAAAGCATACCAACATAGGGTTGCGACAGGGCAAAAGTTAGTCTTACTGGGAACAGAAAATTATCTCAAGGATTTAGACAATGCATCCGCTGATTGTAGAATCTATGAATTAATAATAGACATATCTAACGGCTACATTTTTAAGTGTAAATGCAGAAGTGCAGACATGAGAAGGAATTATTCTTTCTTCTTTATTTTTTAATTGAGCAAAATTACATCTGCACAAAATCGAGTGTAGGAGGATGATTTTGAAATGAAAGCGATATCTTTTATAATAGAAAGGGATATATTTAAATGCATGGAATGGGATGCACAGACAAATTAAATTTCGAATATAAATTTAAAATAATTAAATTAAATGTATATTGAATACGAAGAGAGGGTTAGCTATTAAGAAAAGTATATATAATGGAAACTCCATTATACATATTGTAACGGAATTTCTTTTGTGCGAGAAAGTATGTTTTAGTCCAACCCAGTGATGTATATGAATTTCACTATACTTGAAGTATGGTAATATCATTAAAATGCAACGGAAAATATTTTTCTCATAGACCATAATGCAACGGAATTCTTTTTTGTATCCCTGTAAACGAGATGTAAATGCGAGACACTTGATTTTTAATACCGAACATTCTGTAGTAAACACAAATAATATATAAAATTTTCATGGCAATTCGAGTTTATTTACGAAAGTTAGAGTATGAACAGACGATAGACATAAATACCCACAAACCGAATTCATAAACAATTTTTAACTATGTTAGACAGTGATTACAACTATGTTGAAAAGTGATCAAAAAAGAAATCACAATCTTCCTTATTTGTGGTCTAGCAAATTTTGTGATTTTACCAATTTTTTTCAGAAATTTTTCGAATTATTTTACTACTACAAATTTAGCTTTAAATTGATTAAATAATAAATACCTTATCTACCTCACACTTGGCAAAAATATTAATGGAATAATATCTTTTTCTAAATGAAGCATTAATTATAGGGAGAAATGTAAAAAAAGTTCAGATTGGTATCTATAAAAGAAAGCCCGCTTAAAAAAATATTTTCTTAGATAAATGAAATCAATAATTTTAGTATTGCTTTATTTTCCATTTTTAGCAAAAAACCTTATTTTTTTTTTCTACTGTTGATGTCGTTCTGTACTCTTTAATGATTTATTGGAAATGCATGTTCACATATTTCACTTTTTACGAGAATGCGTATTAAACATACCAGAACACATTTAAATACTTTCGCTCTCAAGCCCATCTTATCTGTTTTTTTTTTCTTTTGCGTAAGCGTATAGATATAATTTAAACCTTTTAATTGTATTTGTGTTATTTTTTCTTATCTTGAAAAGAGAGTATTTTCGCGCTTTAAACGTCGCGGTATAGCTACTTCAAAAATCATGGTGCGTATATTTCTTAGAATTTCGAATATATCAAAATAGAAATATTTGCCTAATTTTTTTTTTCTTTAGATGAGTTTAGTCGGAGAATTTGTAATATTTCTGTTTTCAAATATAACAAAAAATTCTATTTGAAAATTGAGGTAGAATTATAAGCACCATAAAAATATAAGAGCAAAACTATAGTTATTAAATCAAAAGTATTTATTCATCCAGTTTTAAGGGGGTCCGGGACCCAAAAATCATAAAATTAAAAAAAAATATTTTATTATATTACAAAATTCTCCGTGTTTTCTACTTAAAATGACGTTTAAATCATATTTCTATCTTAGTTAAAACAGGATATATATTTTTATTATTTTTAAAATCTAGCTTTCAAGTAGTGGTTGTCATGGAAACGTTTTTGCGTTTTTCTGCATGACGGGATTTTTCAACTATTCTCGGCATTAAATTGTTATAAGTCAAAAACCGTTAAAGATAAATGGCTCAAACTCAGAACGTGTCTTTTTCAATTATTTCACTTTATTTTTGACTCAGCAAATTTCAAAACAAATATTTACTTTTGAAAATATAATTTTTTAAAAACAAGTTACATCTTCTTTTTCAAACTTTTACTTTAAATATTTTAAATATTTTTTTAATTAATATTTAAAAAAATGCTAAATCAAAATTAAAACTTTTATATTTCTGTTTAATTAAATGAAAAAAATTCGAAATTTGGGGAATAATATTTCGATTTTTAACGATGTTAAATTGCCCCACCTTCTTTTTAATTTAAAATTATAAATTTTCTTAAAAACTTTATCCGAAGTTTTAAAATTTGATTTTGTTTACAAATTATATTGTTAATCATCACAAAAAAACCCCGCAAAATTCAAATTCAATAAATAAAAATGTCTTTAAAATATCTGCCCGACCCCCTCAACGCCCATAAATGGCCATGAAATTAAGATTTTAAAAAAATTCTTGGGCTTATTGCTCATACTAAATACTAATCCTATATAAGGCGTGTTAAAAAGAAAGTGATTCTAAGCGTCGCATGCAAACCGTTTTCAAGGTATTTTCGTGAAACAAACGCGATGGTGAAAGTGTATGTACCATGCGTGCGCATGCGCAAGCAGATTTGTGATAACTTCATTCGTAAGAACGTGACATTCAGTTAAAAATGGCTGGTGTGGATGCATCCAAAACTTATCAGCGAGCTGTAATTAAGTTTTTAACACTAGAAGGGTGTAAGCCGGTGGATATTCATCGCAGAATGCCGGCTGTGTACGGTGACACGTGTGTGTCGAAGCCCACGGTGACGAGGTGGGCGAGAATGTTGAGCGACGGTCGACAGGAGACAACGGTTTTGCCGCGGCCGGGTCAGATCCCTTGCGACTATCACATCTTTGGACCGCTGAAGAAAAGCCTAAAGGGTCAATGATTTCACTCCGACGAGGAAGTAAAGGCTGCAAACTGGAATTGGTTCCATGATCAACCGACATCGTTCTTCGCAGACGGAATTCGTAACCTTCCTAAGCAATGGGACGCCTGCCTAAACGCCATGGGTTGATTTTTTTTAACAAACTTTGTATGCATTTCACTCATTAAATATTGTTGTTTCTATCTATGTATCTGTCTCATTTCTGTCCCTACGCATGGATACACACCTCGAATAACTTTCATTTGAACACCCCTCATAAATAATAATCAAATAATAAACAGACAAAGTCATTTTGTATAAAACATTTTACTTCTAAAGAATCAAACAAGTGGCTATAGGTTTCCATAAATCTTGTATAACAACTGGGAATAACTGCAAAATCTTCAACAGGCGTCGCGCCAAACGGCCAGTTTGTCCACTAGTGCAACGCAATAATGATGTCGGAAACAAATATTGTCTCTCAAAACAGGAAATGGCACAGAAAAATCTTTTATTGTTTGTTGTTTTCTGATATTTCTAGAATAATGTTATCCAGGAAATATTATTGTTGGAAGCAGTGGAAGTAATATTGGTCAAGATATAAATGAACGTTAACCTTTTGATTACGGGGATGGAACATCGTACGTTCCAGCGTCTATTTATTATTCTATTTCCACCACTTTGTGTAAAATAAAATCTACCATATATTTAGTCTTGAATATTTTCAAAAGATATCTTCTACAAAGAATTTTTTTTGTAAATTGTGGTACGAATGAATATAAAAAGAGTCGCCAGTACTGGCCAGCAATCAAAAAGTTAAATATGCGGCTTTTCAGTATTTATTTTTTCAATAGCTTTGGCAATAGCTAAATTATAAAGTGATCGTTTGGCATGAAATAAAATTAAAAACGAAATAATTTTGCAATGACGCAAAAAAGGAAAAAAACAAACTTTCTTTAAAAAAAAAATTGTCATTAAGAAAAAGAAAATGATTTTACCGGAAAACAAATGATCAAAATGTAACTAACTATAATACCGAATAAAATAAATATATAAATAAATACCAATGCGTTCTATAGGACAACACAACTGTTTTATTATCCTCTTAAAGGGAAAACAAAAACGAAAAATCATGCGTCAAGCATAGATTATGTAACTCTTTCCAACACTTCTAATATAATTTGGCAAATCTTTACCGTAAAGTGTAAGATGATATCTAACTAAACAATTTTTAAAGCGCATAACATATTTAAAAATTCAATTTTAGGAATTACCAACAATATTCGGAAAAATATCCGAGCTCTTTTGTGTAGTCCTGTATATTATCTATAGATTTCTATATATATTGAATAGAATGCTAAATTTTAGCTCAGTTAGGAAACGTGTAACACAGTTTAAAATTTCTCTTCTGGAATTTCCGACAATAAACGGAAATGTACTCGAGAACATTTGTGCTGCCCTGTATACAATCTATACAATTTATACACACCAAGTAATATACAAAAAAGGTGTTACATTTAAAAACGCGTTCATCAACCGAAAAAACATTCCCAGCAATTATTATTAATAAACATTAATTTAACTGAATTATTTTATGTGTCCTGTAAATGAACGATGAAAACTATACACACAATATTCTATAGTAAGCCTCTTGTAATCCACGTTAGTGATATATATCAATTTCAATATGTTTGAAATTGTGTAACATCATTAAAATAAACCGCAAATGATTTTTCCCCATAGACCGCAATGTATCGGAATTCTTTTGAGTGTCCCTGTAAAAAAACTATAAGTGCTACACACTTCATTTTCAATACCGAACATGCCACAGTAAGCCTCGATAACATATATCAATTGCATGACGATCCGAATATATTTACGCGAGTTAGAGCATGGACAGACAGACAGACGGCAGACAGACAGACAGACAGACAAACCGAATTCATAAAACTTTTCAACTATGTTGGAAAGTGTTAAAAAGCAATCATAATCTTTTTATTTGTAGTCTTTATTTTACTGCCCGAAAAGGACTGCTTAGACTAGGAACCAAGTCTGTAGAGTATAGATGTCCCTCCCGGTCCCCTTTATCGAGGTTTTAAAAAAATACAAAATCTCGCCTATAAATGCGACAGAGGGTGGGGAAGTGATCAATACACTGAGAAAAATGACACTTTCAAATCTGAGTAAATCGATATTTTCATTTTGTTATGAAATTTTTTATTTCAAATAGCACGACCAAATGCTTTCAATTCTGAAATACCAGAAATACTCAGACTATCGGAACATGGACATACATATTAAAAACTGAGCGCGTAGAGGTCAGTTCACACTCATTGTTGAAACAATGACAGACTTAAAAATGAGCACATGTCCGTTCATACTCATTTTTGAAACATGGACATATTCAAATATCAGCACATGATGTTTTATTCTTGAGTGTGTGCATGTTTTCAGAAATGAGTATATACATGTTTCAAACTTGAGTAATTATGATTCGGAGTCATTTTGACTATGCGACATACTCAGATTTGAGCATTTTTTGCTCAGTTTTGAAAATGTCGTTTTTAGAGTGTAGATATGAATATAACGGAAACTATATTTGTGAAAAGATAAAAATACAAAATAATATCACTGCCGCAGTATACAAAACTCCGATCCTGAAAGGGCAGTGAATAAGTGGAAAATCGAGTCCCTGGCTCAGTGATGAATTAATAAAGAAAGGTCACATAGAAAGTTAAAGATGTTTTTAAGCTTTGAAAGCAATGTCTTGTGCGATAAAATATTAGCCAGGAGGACGACGAATATGCCAGCGAGCTGTTAAAGGACAACTATAGTAGTAATGACAGGCAAGAGTGACATCACCGTATTCACAAAGAGGAGAAAGGGCTCTTTTGAACTTAAAGGGATTGGCCCCAAAGGGACCATAACCACTAAGAAAAGCTGTAGTGCAGCGAGGGAGCAGGAGAAGATCCAATGATACCGCACTGGGACCAGATCGTAAGTATATCTACCCTTACCCGAGTAGTCCCAGTGATCCTGCCATTGCTTCATAAAATGAGCGCGAAGATGCCTTTTGATGTCTGAGTGTGGTACTGGAAGAGAAAAATCAACTGATGATCTAGAACTATTTATTCTCCATATTACCAATTTACACTCAGACATTCCCTAAAAACATGGTTAAAAGTTCCATTAAAAACGTCCCACATTATCAAAAATGTAAAAAAGTTTCGAACAAAAACTGTCACCTGCATGTGCAATGTGGGACGTTTTTAATGGAACTTTTAACCATGTTTTTAGGTAATGTCTGAGTGTAAATTGGTAATATAGAGAATAAATAGTAAATATACAGACATTAACAAATTAATGTCTGTTTTAATGATGATCTAGAAGTCGCTTCCTTTGTCATCATATCCGCCGTTTCATTGCCTAGGATACCCTTATGGACTGAAACGTGGCTTAAATAGGTTTTACAAAGAAGATTTTTAAGTCGTAATTTAATCTGAATAACTTCAGGATTTGTTGATCTAAATACATAGATCACCTGCAGGTTGGAAAGACTATCATTAAAAAATGGAATTAAAAAAAATACTTTTTGTTGATCGATAAAAATTTTATGATTTTATAATCATTATTAGAAATTATTCAAATTACTTTATTATCACAATTTTAAATTATTTCTCTTTTACTGTGCGTACAGAAAAATTCAAATAAGAAACAAACAAAATCATTTAACATAAAACATTTTATTGCAAAAGAATCAGACAAGCGTGTTTCGGTTTTCATAAATCTTGATGAACAACTGTTGAACCTTCAACAGCCGTCGCGCCAAATGGTCAGTTTGTACACTAGTAATGACGCCATAATGACGTCTGGAACAAATATATTTGTCTGTCTAAACAGGAAGTGGCAAGGAAAAACCTTTTACTGGTTGTTGTTTTCGGATATTTTCAGAACAATGTTATCCAGGAAATATTATTGTTGGATACAGTCGAAAGAATATTGGTCACGATATGAATTAACGTTAAAGACAGATACAGAATTTTTTTTAAAGAAGTATGGTATACAAATTTTAAAAGTAAAAGATTTCAGATACCTCCGTTAAACATTTAAAATTTTGCGATTTCGAACTTATTTCTTATATCACGTTCTTTTCTGTAAGTTTGAATATATTTTAAAGTTTCTGATTGTGTAGAAGAAAAATTTGAAGACGATAACAACACTTAAGAAATACTATGTAAAGCAGCTGACATTGAAGTATATTTTCTCGGGAACTATACTGATACGATTTTACTATTTTTAAAAAACAGTTTTGGCCATAGTTAAATTATAAATTTATAGTTTGGCGGGAAATAAAAATTAACAAGAAAAATCATGCGTCGAGCATAGATTATGAAACACTTTCCAACACATTCAGAACACTGTAGCAAAACTTCACAGTTTAACCCTTTCAGGGGCAGTGGTATGTATATGAAACCACTTAATTTTAATTCCCAAATGCCACAATGGCACCAGAATTTTGCTAAAATCTTTTCCATTTAAAAGGTATGTAAAATATAGCCCTTTTTCTTATTTTTAAATAATTTTTTTGTAAATTCCGGTGCCAGTCATTTATTTCAACATTTTAGTACTGAAAGTACTTTGCCCCTGAAAGGGTTAATAAGGTACAGGACAATTAAGGTAAACAATTTGGAAAACGCATAACACATGCAAAATCCCAGTTTCCAGAATTAACCAATAGATGGAAAAATATCCGAATTCTTTTGTGCAGCCCTGTATATAATCAATACATTTGTATATATACAATATCGTATGCTAAAATTTAGTTCAGTTCGGAAATGCATAGCACAGTTGAAGCACATTCAACAATTTCCGTTTATAAACAGAAATGTATTCGAGATCTTTTGTGCAGCCTTGTATACGATCGATAGAATATATATGCCATCATGAATATGTAAAATAAAAAGTTCAATTTAAAAGTGCGTACCATAGCTGAAAACGCACTTCCAGCAATTATTTTTCATAGACAGTACTGTAACCGAATTCTTTTGTGTGCCCCTCTAAATGAACGATGAATGAACGATCTATAATAAGCATCATGTAGTGCACCTCAGTGATATATATCAATTTCAATATCTTTGAAATAGCGTAACATCATTGAAATATACCGCAAACGGTTTTTCCCCCGTATATCATAATGGAACTTAATTGTTTTGAATCTCCCTGTAAACAGACAGTGCACCTCATTGTCAATACCGAACATGCCGTAGTAACCTTTACTAACATTAACATTTAATAATTGTGTAGCAATCCCAGTACAGTTACGCTAGTTAGAGCACGGACAGACAGACGACAGACAGACAAACCAAATTCATAAACAGTTTTAAACTATATTAGAGAGTTTTAAAAATGAAATAACTATGCAATTTCGAAAAAAGACGACTTGATATTTTATAAATTACCGTATTGAATGCAGTAACGGAAGGACATTTTTGCAAAAATTATGCATCATTTCCGCATTTTAAACAATTTGTCAGCATATAAAATCGACAATTCAATTTTTCAACTTTAAAAACCTTAATTAATTAAGTAATAAAAAAGTGTCTTAATAAATTACAAAAATATATTTATTAATATATTTTTAAGTGATTCTTGCTATGTGAATATGGTCTTCAAGTGACAATGTGGAAGAATATTTTACGAGATGCATTTTGATAGTATTATATTCTATTGAATAATTCAGTTAGTTTATTCATGAAAGTCAAATTTCACTTACTTACACATAATTTTTAAATACTTAGCTACATATTCTAATCAGTTACGTAAACAAAAAAAAAAAAATGTTTTGCATTATAAATTAAATCTTTTAAAATTTCTTATAATCGTAACGGAAAAACAGTAACTATAATTGATACCTAATTCAATTCAGAAAATTGCAACTATTATATGAAATATATTTAAAAAGTCTTTGTATTATACTTAAAAACTCATATTTACAAAGAGTATGAAAATTAAAAAGGATTTAATCTGCAACTATAGAGTTTTTAAACTGAAACATGAGATTTGGACGCATGTTCGAGTTTCAGTACACTGTAAAAAGGACACATGTTCACATGTTCCATAATATAGGTTAATACGATATAATCACAAACGAAAATATACGATAACCACTTACGAATTATACCCACGATTGTGAAATACGATTTTTATCTTTAGAAACCTTATAAACTAATATATTTTTAAGATTTAAAGAGGCATTTAAAAGATTTTCGGAAACGTTTCCGAGTAGTTTTTATAATGTATTAGTTTTCTTAACCTTGAATATATGTTTTTTGGATGCTATTAATTCTCAAGTAAGCATTTCATGTTCAACAAGCATGTTTAACAGACAAACATGATAAATTAATAACATTCATTAAAATTGATGTTATTTTGTTACTACTGCATGTATAAATTCAATAAGCCTGTTGAATTAAAAAACGACAGCATCCTAAATACTAATATTTTAGTTTGAGAAAAGTGATTAATAGACTACGCGAAAACGTTTGCGAAAATCAGTGGCAGCTGTTACAAATGCCTCCTTGGCAACTGCCAAACGATTTTTGGTTACTAATGGCAACGGCCTTTTTGTTTACTATGATTTTATTCTTTTCTGCGAGATGATGTAACTTTTTCTGAACCGATTGTTCGGTAATAATTCTGAACGCTCAAACAAGTGTTATAAAATAATAATATCCTATATTTAAATGTAAATAAATAGTTTAAGGTTTTTCTAAGAAGATGTTTGCTTGATTTTAACTGCTGTTTGCTTATATTTTAACGGCGCTTTGTTTCTCGGTTGATTTCATGAAAAGAATTTTGAAAGACATTCAATTTGAAAAGAACCTGCAATCTTAACCAAAATGGCTTGCATAATTTTTTTGGCGAACCAGTGACAGGATTGTTGAAATATTCTACTACATTGATTGAGGCAAGTACTTCAAATTGAATTTTGTTGAATAATTGAATTGAATTATTGATTTACATAGAATATATTGAATATTGAAGTGTATTGTTATTATTCGAAATGAATTGCGAAACTCTTAAGAAAAAAAGAGCAACAATTCGTGCTCAAACTACGAAGATATTTTAGATGATACACTAGCGTTAGATTTAGAAAATTGAAAATCACAGCTGGGTATTTTAACACAGCAATTGAATGATAAAATGCAAACATTAAAATCATTAAATTCAGAGATTGAACCACTGGTTCTAGATGCTGAGTTCAAAAAGGAAATAGAGAGATCTGAAACATAAAATGAAAATATTATTGAATTGAAATTTAAAATTTCCAAATTTATAAATGATAATACCGCTACTATAGAAAGTAAACAAGATGTTTCAGATATCGAAAGTGAGAATAGTAATAATAATTCTCTACTAAAAAATCAGAAATTTCTTAATCAAAATTTGGTAAAATTACCTAAATTGAACATAACTAAATATTATGGTGATTCTTGTTTATGGCCCTTATTTTGGAGTCAATTTTCGAACACAATTGATAAAAATGAGCACCTAATTCCGATTGATAAATTTTGCTATTTGAAGTCACTTTCAGGTGCCAATACAATAGCAGGTTTTTCGCTGATTAAAGAACATTATGATCACACTGTAGAATTGTTAAAAAATCGTTTTGGTCGTAATGACCTAGTGATAAATGACCACATGACGAAGTTATTAAATCTGAAACCTGTAAGAAACGCCAGTTATATTAAAGCTCTTAGAGAGTTACACGATGAATGTGAGATTCAGATTAGAAATCGCAATTCTTTTGGCGTAACGTCGGGTTCATATGGACATTTGTTATGACCGATTCTTCTTAAACTCATTCCATCTGATGTAGAATTTAATAGAAAACGTACGAAAAATGTCGACTGGGACATTAGTGAATTGATTAATTTCATTAAAGAAGAAATTGAATCGCGTGAAGCAACATTACAATTAAATTGCTTTGAAAAAACAATTCCTGATAAACACGAAAATTATAAGAAAAATTATCAAAATTATAAAAGAAGCATTTCTTCAGCTTCTGCTTTAATCCCTTCGCGACGAGCGTCCTTTACAAAATTTTTAATCTTTTGCCACGAGTTTTTCAAAACAGAAATTTTCGCCTCATTGAATCGCAGAATTGCTAACATTAAATAAGGCAAAGCTTACAGTAAAAAATAACTGGTGGGAATAATCGAAGATTCTGAGCATCGTATGCGTCACGTATACGTGTCGCTCGTCCCCAAGGGGTTAACCATAAGAATGAAAAGTAACTGTGTATTTTGCAACTCTGTTCATCATGATACTGAAAATTGTAAGGCTCTTTCCATTCCTGAAATGCGTGAAAAATTGAAGAGAGAGGGTAGGTGTTTTAAATGTTTCCGTAAATTTCATATTTCAAGTTTTTGCAAGTTTTCGAATGAAAATTGCTGTAAAAATTGCTGTGTTTGTGGTAAAACTTTTCATAATACTATACTTTGTAATTCTAGTAATCGAAAAACAGAAGTATCTAAACAGCCACACAGTATTACTTCCTCAGTATCGCATTGTAATAGCAGTATAAATAACCACCCTAAAGAAATAATATTGCAAACTATTCATGTTAATGTAGAATCGGAAGAAAATCCCGAAAGAGCACTTTGTTTATTTGACTCTGCTAGTAACAGAACTTTGGTTACAGAAAAATTAGTTTCTAAATTAAACCCTGAGATCATTAGAAAGGAGAAATTAATTATTTATACTATCTGGTCGAAATCATCAGAAGACAGGTGCTATGATGTCGTTCAGCTAAAGCTAATTCACTTTACGAATAGAAACCGAAGTATATTAATTGAAGCTTTAGTAACACCAGTGATAACAAATCCGTTGATACAAATCCCCCCCCCCCCCTCTTCCAAGTAAAATAAAGAGAAAACTTTTTTAATTCCGTCCTGACAGATGAGGACATTTAGAAATTTCTGATGTTGATATATTGATTGGGGCAGACTATTCTTATCAAATTAATGATAAAACATTTCCTATAAATAAATCATTGTACATATGTAAAAGTTTATTCAGACATTCTCTCTGCGGGGCAATTGACGTGAATAAAAACTATAAGAGTAATCAAGCTGGCGTCTTATCTACTCATGTCATGAAACCTATCGAAAACGATTTGAAAAATTTGTGGGAATTGGAATATTTAGGGATGAATACAGAAGAGCATATGTCTGAATTAGATAAAGAGATAGTAAAAAAATTCGAAGACAATTTGCATTTTCTTGAACATCGTTACGAAGCTAAATTGCTATTACAAGATGATAAAATGGATTTAGGAAGTAATTATAAAAATGCTAGAAATAGATTTATTAGCTTAAAACGAAAATTGGATAAAAATAAGGAATTATTGCAGAAATATACAGAAATTGTTGTTGAACAAGAATTAAATAACATAGTGGAAGAATGTCCTAATAAAGCTATAAATAGCGGATATTTTATGCCCCACCGCCTTGTTTTGCGGGATGATAAACCCACAAATAAAGTGAGGATGGTGTTTGACGCCTCCTCAAAAGAAAACAACAAATCGATAAATGAGTGTTTGTACTCTGGACCAAATTTAAACCCTAATTTATTAGAAATTCTTATTAACTTCTTAAAATTCAATACTGCGTTTTGTGCAGATATTGAGAAGGCCTTTCTTCAAATTTCTATAGCTGAAGAAGACAGAGATTACCTTAAAATTTTTTGGTTTGATAATGACGAAAGGAACCTTTTTAAAATTTTTAGACTTAGACGTGTACCATTTGGAGTTTCATACTCCCCATTTAATTTGGCTGCAACAATTTAAAATCACATCAAGCATGGCGGTCGCTCTGCCAAGCCAAGCTTAAAAAAAACGCCACACAAACAACGCCAAGAACTGGAATGAAGACCGCTAATGCTTACTTACAGAAAGCGACGACTTCGCAATGTTCAATCGACAAAACATGCCAGATTAAAATATCAGATATCAAAGAAACCAAGCGTCGCAGAAAAAAAAAACGAAAACTAGAAGAATCTAAGGAAGAATTTCTTCAATTTAAGACCAAACTCATCTTCATAAGTGATTTATAAACAGAGATATAGCTTTTTAAAAAAAACGTCGAGTTACTTAAAATGATCACTTTTTTCTTCGTCAAACTTTTTTTTTTCAAACAACCTACAGGCCTTAATATTCGGCAGAATAAAAAAAGGATTGCATTTTTGGACAAGTAATTACGTAATCTATGTGCTTTTATAAAATTCAGAGTAAAAAAAATTATTTTCTATCCTTAATTAGCAAAAAACTGTTAATTAACTTGGCGATTAAAAAATTATGCCAAAACAGAGATAAAACCTGCCAACGACTATGTACAATCTGTATTATAATAGCACATATCAGTTACAGGTTATAACCACATCAAATTTCATCTGCAAGTCAGCCATTTTTTTTCTGAAGATATTTTTTTAAAAATAAAACTTCATAATTATAAGAACACACATTTTATCAGACAATTAAATATGACTGCAAACTGTGGCAGATGAATGTTTCCAACATGAATAAGTATGAGAAATTGCCGCTGAAGGATATCGGTCTGGGTAGCTCAGTCGCAGCGCGTCAGAACGGCATGCAGAAGATCCGAAGTTCGAGTCCTGCCGAGTCCTGCCCCCGGTCAACTTTTCACTCATGTTTTAATTGCGTATTCTTATAGGTCTGGGTAGCTCAGTCGCAGCGCGTCAGAACGGCATGCAGAAGGTCCGAAGTTCGAGTCCTGCCGAGTCCCGCCCCCGGTCAACTTTTCACTCATGTTTTAATTGCGTGTTCTTATAATATTGTAAAATAAAGTAATCACACGTAGTGTTTATGCGTTAAAAAATATTTTGAATATATAATTTACGTTTTTAAAAAGATCTTTAAAAATAAATTAGTTTTTGAGGGAAGATGTACCTTCTAAAATGTATACATTAAGACTTATCGGCATTTAAAATTTCTTTCCAAACGTAAACAAAATTTTTTAAATGAATTAAATGTGATTCATTTATTTCTAAAAAAAAAAAAAAAAAAAAAAAAAAAAAAACGGTAAAGAACAGGCATTTCGTTCGCAGGAATACCTTTCACGTCATTTTCCGATAAATTAATGAAATCCAATTGTTAAGTTATTTTTGTTTTAGAAGTGATGTTTCCATTATTTAAATTTATTGTAGCAGTACAATGTTTAATTGAATAAAATAATGTAAATCTAAGAAATTGCTAAGAAATTCCAAACATGCACAGGGCAACGCAAAAAAATAAATAATAATAAATAAATAAACAAAAAATAAATAGATAAATAAATAAATAAAAATCAGCTTTCAGAAATTCTAAAAATTGTTCGTATATCTTAATTACATGCGCTAAAGGAGGGTTTATTTCTATATTATTCTATATATAATAGTAATTTCAGAAAATATATTAAATTCCAATGCGATCTGATTTAAACTTTAAGACAGTTTATAACACATGATAAAAAATTATAAAAAAGAATGGCGCATCACATTTCGGGGAGGGGATGGGGAGGGGCGTGAACAAAATTAGGAAGTATAAATAAGGGTATCTGTTTGAAACTTTACTATATTTTATAACACATAACATACATTTTAAAAATAAAGCCGCGTCAAAAATAATAGGGAGGGGCGGAGCGTATTTTGCCTACACAAGGGGTGGGGCACTTTTCTAAATTTTAACGATATCCGTCATGTCACATATCGTTACAAAGGGCTGTGACCACTTATTCATATTATACATCACCGGTGTCACCCCCCACATTTTGAGCCCCCCCCACCGACACTACTCATGTGATATATCGTTGGAAAGGTCTGTGAACACTTAATCATATTATGCAGGGGGGGGGGGGGTATTTTCTGAATTTTGCACATACCCCTGATGTGATACATTGTTGGAAATGTCTGTGACCGCTTAGTCCTATTATGATCACGACGGGGTACGGCTCATTCGACTCGACATCGATATAGCTTTCTGATTTTAGTTCGTTTTTTCACCACCAGGGGCACTTTCCTATCGCTGGTTCTATGGGCTGGATCACGACGGGGTATAGCTCATTCGACTCGACATCTATAGCCTTAACGATTTCAGTGCCCAAGGTTCTTATAGAACAGATTGCGCTACCTGGTGGTGGAAGATGGAACGTGAGCGTGCGCAGCACGACTGCTATACGGTGCGGAAGGCAGTGGGGACCCGTGTCGGAGGTTCGTTTGGTTAGAGGTTTATACTATTCGATGTGCAAATTAAGGGATTATCCCGTGCTGAAGGCAGTGGGGAACCTGGTCGGAGGTTCGTTCCGTTCGAGGTTTTACAATATTCGAGGCCCCGGTGTAAATTAGGGGCCCGCTAGTGCTAATAATAAAAGAGCGTGACATCACGTTTGATATCAAATGCAGCACCACTGACACGCTATGTACGTATTCCATTTTTATTCATTTCATGGATAAGTCAGTGATGTTTTTTAACGGAGGATAACAAGTATTATAACAAGCCACATTTAGTATGTTGCTTTTAAGAGTGTAATTAGTTTAATTGAAAAATCTACTGGCATTTCTAGTTAACCCTTTAAACAATGACTGAAAGTAAAATGTAATTAATTTCTCATGTTTAGATTATTTAAATTATGTTTAATCTATTTAAAAAAAAGAAATGATATCTACAAAACAACTTTTCAAAAGTAAAAAAAGGCCAAGCGTAAAAAAAAAAAAAAAAAAAAAAAAAAAAAAAAAAGTTGTGTCTAAAAAATAATGTGATATCAAATTTCCAAGCTATTATATTACTTATTTAACTTTTTTTCATTAAATAAGTTATTATATATATAAGTCGAGTGCCTACGTATATGTTAATAGAAATCGTTTTCTCCTGTACTAAATACATCCTAACGAGTTTCTGAAAATGCATTTTTTTTTCAAATTATGCATGATGGGCTTGGCGGCCACCTTTCCATATTTCTAAGCATCCAAATTTCTAAAGTAAAAGCGTAATATGTTTGCACTGTAATATGTTTATAACAATTTCGAACTTCAGATTTTAACTACGGACAGATAAATTAGATAAGACTGATATTTTGAGAAATTGATTTTTACTAGTTTGAAATTATTAATTACTCTAAAAAATAAATCATAAGATGAATCTTTAAGATAAGTCATCATTATCTTAAGACACAATTTTCAGAGCATACAAGTCTATAAATGAAATGCTTAAAACACTTGCTTAAATAACAATTTTGAACTTCGGATTTTAACAACGGATTTGAGTGCTTAGAATTTTGTGAATAATATGCAAAGATGGCCGCCAAGCCCATCATGCATAATTTGAAAAAAAAAATTGCATTTTCAGAAACTCGTTAGGATGTATTTAGTACAGGAGAAAACGATTTCTATTAACATATACGTAGGCACTCGACTTATATATATAATAACTTATTTAATGAAAAATAGTTAAATAAGTAATATAATAGCTTGGAAATTTGATATCACATTATTTTTTAGCCACAACTTTTTTTTTTTTTTTACGCTTGGCTTTTTTTACTTTTGAAAAGTTGTTTTTGTAGATAAAGAAATATCAAGATCAACATCCAAGTGTTGTAAAAATGTTAGATAGTTCCCTCTATGTTGATGATCTAATTTCTGGATCAGATTTAGAAAGTGAAGCTTATTATTTATCAACGACAGCTTCAAAAATTATTAAAGAGGCTGGGATGAATTTGAGAAAATTTCAAACAAATTCTGTTAAACTTAGGGAAATATGGGGATCAAGTAAATTTGGTATAAGTGAGGAAAACCCAGGTAGTATTTTAAAGGTGCTAGGATTAATTTGGAATACTGAATCTGATGTTTTGATGTCAGATGCTCAGTCCTTCCAGGACAGTTATATGGATGATCCCACCAAGCGAACAGTACTTAATATATTACTGAAAATTTATGATCCCTTAGGAATTTTGAATCCATTTGGTATTCGTATTAAAGCTTGGTTGCAAAAAATATGGCAAAGAGGTTTAGAGTGGGATAGTAAATTACCAGACGATTTGAAATGTGAATGGGACACTTGGTGTTCACAAGTTGTACAGTCCAAATATTTGAAATACCCAGAAAATATTTTCCTAATGGAATAAACTTTCTGAAAAACACAAGTTCACATTTTCTGTGACGCTAGCCCTATAAGATATGGAGCAGTTGCTTATTTGCGTTGCATTTCATTAACTGGTGAGATCCAAACAAGTTTTTTTTTGGAGTAAATGTAGAACAGCCCCCCTGAAGAGGTTAACCATTCCACGCTTGGAGCTCATCAGTGCATAAATTGCTGCTAAAATGTGGAAATATTTGAAACAAGCATTACATATCCCAAATTTAAAAGTAAAGTTATGGTCAGATTCTGAAATAACTCTATGTTGGATGAGGGGTACTACTACAAAGTGGAAACCTTTCATAGCCAATCGCGTAACGGAAATTCAATCATTTACAAATCCAAAGGACTGGAATTATTGTCCTGGAAAAAAAATCCAGCAGATCTGCTTACACGAGGGAAAAACTTATCGAAGTTAACGGGTAATAAAATATGGTGGTACGGCCCACCTTGGTTATCACTACCGGAACATATGTGGCCTTCCAAAAAGACTATAGAAATTGATTCCGAAGCTTTTATTGAAATGAAATCAAAACCAAATTTAACTCTATTGTGTAATGAATCAAATACTACTCTTAAACCAGTATTTGATATGACAAAGTTTAGTAGTTTAAATCGAGTGTATAACATTACTGCCTGGATAATGTGTTTTATTCATAATGCCGGTTCGAGAAACCCTAAAATTTTAGGACCTTTAACTGTTTCAGAAATAGAAATAGCAGAAAAGTATTGGGTAAAACTAATTCAGGAAACTTCATTTAAAGTTGAAATACAGGCACTTAAACAAAATAAACCACTTAATAAAGATTATCCTCTATACAACCTTAATCCCCAATTCGATGAAAACAACTTACTTGTATTATCTGGAAGACTTCAGTTTTCCGAAGTAACAGAGAAGGAAAAACATCCAAGGATACTTCCTAAGAAATCTCATTTTGTAAAATTACTGATTAAGGATACTCATGAAAGAATGTTCCACTTCGGTGTAGCTGTCACCTTAGCTCACCTTCGTGAAAGCTATTTTATAATAAATGGAAGAATATGCGTAAAATCCGTCTTAAGATCATGTATGATATGTTGGAAACTTTATGCTACTCCTGGAAAGGTGGAAATAGCCCCTTTAACAAAAGACAGAATCATCCAAACACCAGATTTTCAGACCTCTGGCGTCGATTTTGCTGGCCCAATTTATTATATAACTTTTGAAGGTACTGGCTTATATTGTTGTATTTACATGTGCTGTAACTAGAGCGATACATTTAGAGCTAGTCAACAATCTAAGTACGCAAACCTTTATTTTAGCACTACGAAGATTTTTCTCTAGAAGAGGATTCTGCAAAATAATATACAGTGACAATGCAAAGACCTTTTCTAAAGCAGATTTGGTGTTAAAAGACGCTTGAGAAAGAATTTCTAATCAAGAAATTTTTTATTATTTGAGAAAGAATAAGATAACATGGAAGTTTATAATCCCCAGGGCTTCTGGGAAAGAATGGTACGATCAGTAAAAACGCCTTTGAAAAAGGATCTAAGCAAAACTTGTCTCACTTATGAAGAACTAGAAACAATACTTACAGAAATAGAGGCTGTGATCAATTCACGTCCCTTACGCTATCTCTACGAAGAAAATACTGAACCATCACCTTTGACACCATCTCATTCTTTAGTTGGTAAACGATTAATGTCCTTACCTTCTTATGGATTACCAATTTGCACCGAGGAAAAATCAATAAGATATTGTTGACAAAAAAATATAAATATAAGCAACAGATCACTGAGCACTTTTGGAAAAGGTGGAGAAACCAATACCTGTTAGAACTTAGATCTGTTTTTCAAGTGGAAAACATAAATTCATCGCCTCAGTTCAAAGTAAACGATGTAGTGTTAATTCATGATGAAAAGCTCCCACAACATATGTGTAAATGTGGCCGTGACTCTAAAATAAGATCATGTGTATTACAGACTGTAAATGGTGATCTCAAAAGACCTGTAAACTTTTACATAATCTTGAACTAGACATGGTGGACTGATGGACACTAAAAACTTTTTTTGACCCGATTATGAATCTATCCCATGCGTAGGACAGCAGCGCCCCCTTTTGAGGGATCAAAATCAGAATTGAATCAGCATCTATTTATGTCAAGGTATACCAGAATACGCAATTTGTGAATTTATGTGCATGAGTTCTTGAAGTGTAGCTGTCATGGAAATCGTGACAACACCAACATAGCTGCGCCACCTGTACGGCGATATACACGCAAACCTTAGCACCCAGTTTTTATCAAGGTCTAACTGAATCTAAAGTTTTATTAAAGTCCGTGCATTAGTTCTTGAGATGGAGCAACCACAAAATTTGTGTCACACACAGACTAACAGATAGACAGACAGATATTTTCTTAAAATAGTCAAATCATGTTCAGAACGTCCCAAAACGTGTAAATGCATGGAAAAACGCAAGTTCAAAATTTTCGTGATTCCAGTGCTTCCTTCTTATACAGATAGATGAAAGTGAAAAGCAAGAAAATATATTATGCTTTTTCATATGTTATAAAAATTAGAGTGTATATCAAATATTCAAGAACGCGTCTTTAATATGCAAAAATTGTTAATGTGCTATACATCATTAATTGGAGGGCTCCCAAGTGGTCCGCCAACTGAATACCAATATGTTTTAACAGAAAATTTCATGGTTGGTTTCTACAATATTTGCGCAAAAATTTACCTCCGAAACTGGTTTCTGCCGAATTTGCAAGAAAAATCTAAAAAGAACACTTTATAAGAAAATACTTGCATTCAAAAAGCGAACCATTGGAGAGCCCTGTAATTGTGATTCGTTAATATGCAAAACTCACAGATTGAAAAAAATACTGATCACCTTTTGTGGTAATACGAAAAAAAAAAAAAAAAAAAAAAAAAAAAAACCCAAGAAGGAAAAGAAAACAGATTTTGCATAAGTAAAAAGATTAATATAAGAAAGAAAGATATACAGTGTCTCACATAAGTGATGGGACACTTGTGCTTTACAAAAGGAAACTAATCAAATAAATTAAAAAAACATGTACACATTTTTTTTGTGGGTGTGTTTCATACTTAAATTTAGTAAAGATTATTACATAACATACATTTTGTCAAAATATTAAAATATTAATTTAATAAAAATACAAATGTTTAGAACGGAGCAAAAAATAGCTCACATAAGTGATGGGACATCATTATATATGCAACAAAAATCGCCTGAAATAAGCAATAAAAATATTTTTTGGGGTTTTATTTTTACTTAAAAGCAATTGGCAATAGTTTATAAAATCGTCTGCAGTATTTCTCTCCAGTTTGTTTTGGAATTTTTGTGTTTTTTAGCTCTGTGTAGTCATGAATGCTAAACGAAAAGAAACTTCGCCTGAAATTCGAAAATTAGTTATTAATTTGCATATTGAACGTGGAAAATCTATTAGAAAAACTGCTGAAACAGTTAACTTGAGTCGTTCAACAGTTTTCAATATCATTAAACGATATAAAAAGAATCATATGATTCAGGATAAAAGAAGACCTGGCTGACCATCAAAGCTATCCAATGGAATAAAGCGAATTATCGTTCGAAATATTAAAAAAAATCCAAGAATTAGTGCTTCAAAAGTTGCTGCTGATTTACAAGCATTATATGGAATAATTGTTAATCCTGAAACTATTAGAAGGGTAATTCGATCTGCTGGATATCACGGTAGAGTAGCCAGGA
Organism: Maratus michaelseni; assembly: GCA_963931845.1. Lineage (NCBI taxonomy): Eukaryota > Metazoa > Arthropoda > Arachnida > Araneae > Salticidae > Maratus > Maratus michaelseni. Next base: position 37,363,627 of record OZ007595.1, on the reverse strand, counting down.
AAAAATTCTTCGTAAGTGAAAAGAATAGAAAACTCAGACTAGCTTTCGCAAAATCCAACATAAATAAGAATTCTGATTACTGGAATAAAGTTATATTTGCTGATGAGAGTAAATTTAATATATTTGGTTCTGACGGTAGAATCTTGGTGTGGAGAAAACCCAGGGAAGAACTTCGCAAACAGAACTTGGTACCAACAGTAAAACATGGTGGAGGAGTAGTTATGGTATGGGGGTGTATGTCGTCCGCTGGAGTTGGTAATTTTGTTTTTATTGACAGTATAATGGATCAGTACAAGTATATTGATATTTTAAAGCAAAATTTGAAATCTTCAGCACGAAAATTGAACCTTCATAACGATTTTAAATTCTACCAGGACAATGACCCCAAGCACACTGCTCTGAACGTTAGACTCTGGCTGCTATATAACTGTCCTGAAATAATAAAAACACCACCACAATCTCCAGACTTAAATCCCATAGAGAATATTTGGCAAGAATTGGAATCAAGAATTCGCAAACACACCATTTCTTCAAAACAACAACTAAAATCGGTGCTTCAAGAAGAATGGGGTAAAATCACTCCAGAAATCACAAAAAAAAATAGTCGAATCCATCCCAAAAAGATTAAATCATGTTTTAAAAGTAAAAGGAAATCCAACAAAATATTAAAACCTTTTAAAAAGTAAAATTTGTGGATAAATATTTGATGGAAAAGTAAGTGTCCCATCACTTATGTGAGCCATTTTTTGCTCCGTTCTGAACAATTGTATTTTTACTAAATTAATATTTTAATATTTTGACAAAATGTATGTTATGTAATAATTGTTACTAACTTTAAATATGAAACACACCCAAAAAATTTTTGCACATGTTTGTTTATTTATTTTATTGCAGTTTCTTTTTATAAAGCACAAGTGTCCCATCACTTTTGTGAGACACTGTATTTTTATTTAAAGTTTATTATTTGATAAGCTTTGCCTTCATTAAAAACAAAGTATAAAAATCGGCATTTGCGCAAAAAATTATGAAATTTTTATGACGTATAAAATCGTTATTTATGTTATAAACCGTTATATCAACCGATATTTATCTGAATTAACAATTAAGATAAACTGTTTTAATTGATAATTTAAAGAAAAATAACTATGAAAATTGTGCTAAGAGTTAATTTTTAGAAGTTACCTAAACGTCAGATTAACTTTAGTAAACAGGTGAAAGTTACCAAATTTACCATAAAATCTTACATAATTACTTTTCAGTTTTTTAAATATAATCAGTGAAATATTTGAAACCCTACTTCTTATTAAAATACCGTAGATATATTTTTCATTTTAGAAAATTGTGAAACAGCCATAACATTTTTAATAATGACAAGATCTCTAAATACAATTTTAGAAAAATTAATCTGTTTAAAGTTATACGTTATATTTAGAGCTAACCAATAAAGTGACAAAACTCCCACATGACGGTTTTAATTAAAAAAAATCCCTGACGGCTCGTCCTACAGGCACAGGTAGATTTTGAAGAAACGTGGGGGCGCCTGTTTGTTGGGAATTGCGGAAGAAATGACCTTTTTGCCATGATGCGATGGTTAGAACCGCCCACTTTGAAACCTAACTTGTTTGCAGGCGGATCCGGCAGGGGCATTTTTTTGTTATTATTATTATTTTTTGCTATAAGGGTTGGTCCTATAAAAAACTTGTCAATATTAAAGTTTTAGATAATATTAAGAGGATTTATAATAAATTTAAGTGGATTTGATATCTTGTGATTTGATGAAGTTATAATTTTTTTTCTTCTAAACCCCCCCTTTCCCTTCCCCCTTGGAGCTATTTTTAATGATATCAAAAATCTGTCATACATAAATTTTCGGGCCTTTTCCTAGAAGTAATAATAACTTTACACGGATTCGATATGTATCATAATTAAGAAATTATGGGGGGGGGGTTCTTTTTTCACAAAAAGCTCCCCATTCCCCCCCCCCACTTGGTTCTATTTTTCCCATCAACGAACTTGACTGAGATTTTATGCCCCTTGATTTTATGTATCGGTTTGGATGAGATTTGTGCAAAATTTTTCGAGTTATCGTGTCCATAAAAAAGTAACATAGATAGATAGATAGATAAAGTTTTGAAGTGGGGGTGGTTTTGGGTTCTGGGAGTCATGATCAGCGTAGATCTGCAAATTTTTTTCAAAAATTCCAACTTAAGAGAGAATGTAATAGGTAGTATTTCTTACAAAATCTACCTAAAAGGTATATTTTCTCCTTAGGAAATCGACATGAATTATACAAGGGTCATACTGAAATTTTTCAAATACGACTAAATGGTACAAGTTTAAGTTACTAACTTTTAGGAGTGTTCAAAGTAGTTCCCACCAAGATCAATGCACTTTTGTAGACGAATTTTTCAAAGATTAAATGCCTCAAGCCATCCATTTCTTGGAATAGATGAAAAATATTCATTTAAATTCAATCTCATCTTTGGAATGAAAACGACGCCCATGTAAATACTTTTTTTAACTAAAACATAGCCAAAAGTCACACATAGCAAGATCAGGAGAATAGGGTGGATTTTCTATCACTTTGATGTTTTTTGTTAAAAAAATTCGACCGTAATCCTTGTTGAATGAGACGATAAATTGTCATGGTGAAGTATGATTCCCCTAACATTCACCTCTTGAAGAATTTCTGGAAGACACTTCGTGGTGTACCACTGTTAGCTGTAACTGTCTTCTGTCCCTTTAGCTTAATGGCTTTGACCAGACCTGTATTTCTGAAGTACACGGCATACATTACTTTTTTCATTACTCGTTGTATTTTCATCATTGTTCGTTTAGGATCATCTTCAAAGTTTCTTGACGTGTTGGAAAATCAAAAAAAGGTATGTACGTCTCATTACCAGTTATGATTTCAGAAATAATGCGGTGGTCACCATCATGAGGTAATTTTAGGGCTTCTTTATCGATACTAACACGCTCCGCTTTTTGTGTTCTGTTAAATTATTGGACAACCAATGACAAACTATTTTTTTCATATCCAGTTCTTCTTGAATAATTTATGTATAGCTGCGGATCCCATGTTAAGTTTCTTCTTTATCATTTGATAGGTACAACAATTACCATCGATTAACATTTCTCGTACGGCCGGCACATTTTCTGGGACTACAGCTGACAACGATCTTCCTGTGTGTTCTTCATCCAAAAGAGGATTTCCACCTCTTCTAAATTCTGTAAACTATCTGATTATAATAGCACGAGATGGAGCTTCATTCCCATATGCTAATTGTAGACCTTGAAGTCATTCTTCTTGATTTAGCCTCACTTTAAAATCATAGAAAATCATAGTTCGATAATGCTTTCGCATCAACACCATTTTCTCTTCTATCAAAATCTTTTCTACAATAGCTAAATTGCAGTTGTTTCCACAAATTATCGTCTGCGGACATAAAAGTATTCAAATTTACATATCCAAACAAAAAAAATTTTCGGCGCATATCGTCTGCCCCTGTTTAAAAACTTATACGTATGATAAACTCGTATACGTATGATAAACATTTTATATGTTCGCAAATCCATTTTTTTTCTTTAAGGACGGATATTATACTTTAATATAATAGATAAATATAGTTTTAAAAAAATGATAAATACACAATTCCTATAAAGCATATTTCTATAGGTCAGAAAAAAAATCTTTGAGTCATCTCTAAAATTTTTCTTTACATATCATTCGGCTAAATGGTCAATTTGTTCAACTGCATCAACCAATAATGACCTCATAAAATAAATATACCTCAACCTATAGAATAAACTGCACGAAAAATATGTTTATAGATTTTATTCTTCCAAGATTCGTAGAGAAGTTTAAGGGAAAAAGGAAATACACATAATAATAAATAAATAAATTACAACTCAGTTTCCTTTCATATTTATTTCATGACAGAAAACGGGACTATTTGAAATTTATTTTCAAAATATTTCTTTATGTAAATGGCTAGATTTAATTTAAATGGTTATATTTAAGTTTTTTTAGAATCAGCAAACTTTAGTAAGAATGTCTCAATAAACCCTGTTTATAACTTCGTAGAAACAAAGTAAACATCATGTTTATATTTTATAACTATACTTGGTGTAGCATACATAACCAGTTATAGAAAAGTGGCACTGTAAGACGTATATACTATACACCGTAAAAACAGACAAATGTTTCTTAATGTAGGAAAATATAATAAACGAAAACATGCAATAATCGCTTATAATTTACCCACGTTTCCGAAAAAGCATTCTTTATCATTAGAAACTTCAGAAACTGATATATTTTCGAGATTTAAAGAAGCATTAATGAAAATAACGTATTTTTGTTTTTGTTGATTTTCGGAAACGTTTCCGAGTACTTTTTATAAGTGTATTAATCAGTTTGCTCAAACAGGAATACAGGTTTTTTTCGGATTCTATCAATTTTTCAAGTAAATATTTTCCTGCTTGACAAATATGTTTTACAGACAAACATGATAAATGAACAGCATTGAGATTAACATTAACATTAATATTATTTTGTTACTATCCCTTGTCTATAAATTCAATTACGCAGCTAAAAATGTTTAATTGAGAATTGATAGCAGCCTAAAAACCGATATTCCGGTTTGACAAAATCGATTAATACACTATAAAAAATACTCGATAACGCTAGATTAACTTTGGAACAAGTATCCTAATCGGTAAAGAAATCATATGAGATGTAATCTTCCCAACCGTACGAAAATGTCCGAGCCAGGGGCGCCATTTCGAAGGGGCTGGGGGGGGGGCAACCGCCCCCCCCCCCCCAAGGAATTTGAAATTTCAGAAAATCTATCAGTTATCATAGGTTAGACAAAAAAAAATCTAAATATGATCAAAAGCTAAAATAACATCAGATTTCACAGATTTGATTACAATAAAAAAAACTAGTCTGATGTGCCAATCACAAAACTTTCTTTTATCTCATACAGGTTTTACATGCACCAAAAACAAATCAGCACCAATTTATATTAAGGTCTAACTGAATCTAAAGTTTTATTAAACTATCTGCGTTAGTTCTGGAGATATAGCTATCGTGAAAATCGTGCAAAATGTAGCATAGCAGCTCCACCTGGTGGGCTATTTATACCAAATCGTAATTAACGTCTATTTTTGTCAAGGTCTAACGGAATCTGAAGTTTTGTGAACTTCTGTGCATTAGTTCTTGAGATATAGCTATCGTAAAAATCATGGAAAATGTACCATAGCAGCGCCATCTGTTGGGCGAGTTACATCAAAAACTAATCACCACCCATTTATATCAATGTCTAACTGAATATAAAGTTTTATCAATTTCTGTGCATTAGTTCTTGAGATACAGCGTCCACAAAATTTTTGTCACATTCAGACACTGAGACACACATTTTCTAAAAATAGTCCTGTTGTGTTCAGGACCTTCTAAAACGTACAAATCCGTCGAAAACCGGAAGTGGTAAATATTCATAAATCCAATACTTTTTTCTTGTAAAGATAGAAGAAAGTAATAAACGTTTAATAAACACTTTAAACATTGAAATGTTTTCTAAAGCCTTGCTATTGCAACATTCTATAAGTGAGACATTTATCATTAATGAATATTTTGACTAGGTTTAGAAATATATGTGAGAAAAAACTCTATGACTTGCTTTTGAGCTGTGTACAGCATGATTAAAAGAAAACTCGTCACCCCCAAAGCTAGAATTTTAGTGATAAATTCTCTCTTTAGCCAAAAATTTATGGAGAAATTTTTTTTCGGGGGAGGGGGGGGTGGTATGGGGGAGGTGTATTCAATTTCCTAATTATATGATTTGTTAATTTTGTTTTATTAGTGCCACGTTACATTTACTCCATCCGTTATAATGCTATTAAATCATTTGCTTTATTAAATGATATTATATATATTATACAGTATGCTCTTAAAAATCTCCACAGCCTGACACTAGAGTTCTGTCCAGAATTGGTTGTAACAGACTTCAAGCCGAATCCGAAATATTCATACCTGAACCCGAAGTGAAAGAAAATGAATGTATATTTTAATACATTTATGGGAAAGTAATCTACAAGTTTACCGTTTATGTACAAAAAATAACACATATATACACCCATTAATATTCAAATATACTATAGTTTTTTCATTTGAAAATTATTCAGAACCTTCTTTTGTATAATCGATTCATCTCGAACCCGATTCGAAAGAGTCAAAACATAACCCAAAGAGTATAAAGTTTACTCGACTCGGAAAAAAAAAATGAATCAACCAAACCAAAAACGAAATGCTTTTCGGGTAGACGATGCAGGACTGTAATTTCCAGTAAACCGGAAACGTCCAAAAAATTTTCATTGACCCCAACCCCAGCCGAAATGAAAGAAAATTAATCCATATTCCAATATGATTTGGAAAAGTAGACTACAATTATATCTCTAATAACAATTTTATGTTTTATGTAGGAAAATTATTTTTTTTCCATCTGAATATATTTAGGATTTCTTTGAAAACTCGGGCAATAGGAACCCGACTCAAAATAGTGAAAACCCAACTTGAACCCGAAACAATTAATCTTTTGATAACGGGACAGGATTGACTACTAATTTTGCATTCAATCGTTCTAGAATTTCCAAAAAAAAAAAAAAAAAAAAAAAAAATCCTTGTGACAGATTTCTCTTGAAAATATCTTAATATGACAGATTTCAAAAAGTCGTACTAATAGAATAAAAAATAGTCCACTGGGACATATATTTCCCTATCGTAGTCAAATGTTCCAAGTCAACCTGACCCACAATGAAAATAAGTCACGTCAACCCGACCCGATCCGTACTGCGGATTGGGTCGTGTTGCCTCACTCAGTGCTGGAGCAAGGGACCTGAGACCAAGGGTTTTGCAGATTTCTGAATTGTACGGAATTTAGATCATAGTCTGAAGAGGATGGCAGAAAATGATTGCGGAAAATGTTTACTGACAGAAAATCATTAATGAAAATTTTCTTATACCTATGGATTACAACATTTGCAAATTTCGTAACTTCTTGATGGTGTTCGTGTGCTGATTATCTCGTGACCGATTGAATTTCACAACTTTTTTCGTGATTGTTTCTTTTTTTTGTGATCATTTTCCAAAATTCGCTATTTTCTGTGAATTATTGACGGAATTGATTTTTTCGACCATTTGTTTAAATTTGCGACATTTTTTGTCAACTGATCGACGAAATTCGCTATTTGTTTTCGTCATCTTTTGACGAAATTTGCGACTTTTTTCTACGATCGTTTGTTGAAATTCGGGAGTCTTTTTCCGCAACCGACTGACAAAAATTGCTATTTTTTGTGCAATCTTTGACGAAATTATGATCGTTGACGAATTTTTTTCCACCGTTTGTCGAAATTCACGACATTTTTTTTGGCAACTGATCGACGAAATTCGCTATTTATTTTCGCAATCTTTTGACGCAATTCGCGACTCTTTTCTACGATCGTTTGTTGAAATTCTGAAGTCATTTTACGCAACCGGCTGAGAAAAGTAGATATTTTTTTGCGCGATCTTTGACGAAATTCCACTTTTTGCGCGATTCTTTGACTAAATTCGTGATTTTTTTTGTTTTTTGTTCAATCTTTTGACGAATTTCGCGATATTTTTCCGCAATAGTTATACTAAATTCGCGATTTTTTTCCGCAACCGATTGGCGAAAATCTCTATTTGTTTCAGTGATTTTTGGGGAAATTCGCAATATTTTTCCACGGTCGTTTGAAAAAATTAACGATTTTTTCCGTGACCAATTAACTATTTTTTCTAATTTCAATTCGTAAAATTCGCGATGTTTACCGCGATCGGTAGACGAATTGCTTTTGCGTAAAAAAAGAAGAAAAATTCGCGGACTACCACTAAAATTAAAAATATATTTGCTGAAGAATCATATGTTTGTGAAAGAAGTTAAGATAAGAAGGCAAAATCTCACACTGCATTTATTATTTTAGGGTGTTGCTCTATTTTGTGCATTCCTGCACGATTTTTAAACCCCTGTCTATAAAAAAAAACTTTGTCCCCTCCCCCCTTCCCCAAGAAACTCATGAAATGGCGCCCCTGCATTAAAATCTGCACAGAAAAGTTGAAAAGGACTGTAAAAAAGCTCCATTTTAGACAGGTCTCCATCTTAGCAAGTATAATTGTATGGCGTTGTTTTCGTCGAAACTTGATTTTTTTTACCCGTTTGAGAAATAATTATGTTATAGATAGGTTTCGCTTAGAAACGTTTCACTATAATACACCTATGCTCTTCAGAAGTGCTTTATAGAAAGGAGGTTTTAACAGTCTTAAAGAATACATGAAAAAAAAAGGGTACCTGTCTATAACTGAAAACTTTCATAATATTTTAAAATTCTACTTGTTAAGACGAAAACCTGTCTAAAACGGACATTTTCAAAGGTCACTTTAGATTCCGTATTAGAAGTATTGCTGTCTCTGTATATATGATTGAGGTTGCGAGGGGGGGGGGGGGGTGCAGCCCCCCCCCCCCGAACCCCACCCTTGGCTATACCACTACCTTAAAAAAAACTTTGCCACCCCCAAGAAAGTACTGAAATGGCGCCCCTGGTCCGAGCCAGGATTCAACCCCGAGATCCCTTGGCTGAAGCTGCTCTACCAAGTGAGCAGATATCAGACCAGATGCTACGATCATTAAGGTTAACTGGGTGAATTAGTTCAGCCATATTCTTCCGATATTGCTCAGTTTGTAGAGAATTGGCAGCTCCAGCCAAGGGATCCCCGGGTTCAAATCCCGGCCCCTGCATTTTCCGCCGGTTGGGAATATTACATCTCATACTCGATAACGTTTCCGAAAATCAGTGGCAGCAAAATAAACTTTGTTTTTATAGTTACTTCTTTAAATCTTGAAAATATATTAGCTCCTGAAGCTTTTAAAAATAAAGAACGCTTGTGAGAATCGAGGGTAACTCGGAGGAGGTTATTATGTATATTTAATGTTTGTAGTTATATTATATTTGGTAGAATAAGAAACATTTGTTTTTTCTTACAATGTTGTAAAATATAAATACCACATATTTGGTACAATATTGTATATCAATATTGGCAAGATTGGCTAAGATATAGCCAATACATACAATATTAGTGCAATATTATTTTTTTCTATTAGTTATAAAGAAATCAGCTTCCACAAACCCAAAATATCGATACATATTGCACATATTTTAACATTTTTACGGAACAAATCTGCAAATATGTGTATAAACAGTTTATAACAGAATTTTTTTATATAGAAACCTTTGGCACCCATTCAACTTCGAGATTAACCCGCTAACGTCCGACACGACAGCCTAAATAAGACGGCTTCTTTCTGTCTCCGTATAGTTAATTAACAAATCTTATCAGTTCTTTTGTGCACATGCGCATATCCCGGAATTCCTACTCCATTCCGCTAGGAACTAGTACAATCTAATTTCTTTTTTCTATCTTTAGAAGAAAAAAGTATTAGATTCATGAAAAATTTCGACTTCCGGTTTTCGACGGATTTATACGTTTTAGTAGGTCCCGATCACGATTTGACTGTTTTTATAAAGTGTCTGTCTGTATGTGACACAAATTTTGTGGACGCTCTATATGTAGATTGAATACACGGAATTTAATCAAATTTCAGATTCAGTTAGACCCTGACATAAATTTGTGCTGATTAGGTTTTGGTGTAAATCATCCTGCAGGTGGCGCTACTATGATGCATTTTTCTTTATTTACACGATAGCTGTATGTGAAGTACTATTGCATAATTTAATCAAAGTTCAGATTCAGTTAGACCTGTCATAAATTGGTGCTGATTAAGTTTTGGTGTAAATCGTCCTGCAGGTGGCGCTACAATGCTGTATTTTTCACGTTAGTTAGTAGTTACACGATAGCTGTATGTGAAGTACTATTGCTTGGAATGTCACATTAAACATTGTCAGAAATGGATGCTAATCATGTTTTGGAGTAAATCGTCTAAGAGGTGACGCTGCTGTGATGCTGCAATTTTCACGATTTCCGCGATAGCTTTATCTCAAGAACTAATGCACGAAATTTTACCAAACTTCTTATTCTGTTAGACCTTGACATAATTAGACGCTAATAAGATTTTGATGTAAATAGCTCAATAATTAGCGCTGTTATGCTGCAATTTTCATGATTTCCGCGATAGCTTTATCTCAAGAACTAATGCACGAAATTTTACCAAACTTCTTATTCTGTTAGACCTTGACATAATTAGACGATAATAAGATTTTGATGTAAATAGCTCAATAATTAGCGCTGTTATGCTGCAATTTTCATGATTTCCACGATAGCTTTATCTCAAGAACTAATGCACGAAATTTTACCAAACTTCTTATTCTGTTAGACCTTGACATAATTAGACGCTAATAAGATTTTGATGTAAATAGCTCAATAATTAGCGCGGTTATGCTGCAATTTTCATGATTTCCGCGATAGCTTTATCTCAAGAACTAATGCACGAAATTTCACCAAACTTCCTATTTGTTTAGACCTTGACAGAATTAGACGCTGATTAGGTTTTGATGTAAATAACTCAATAGGTGGCGCTGTTATGCTGCAATTTTCACGATTTTTGCAATAGGTATATCTCAGAAACTAATGCTCGGAATTTCACCAAACTTTATATTCTGTGAGATCCTTATTATGTTTGGGTGTATACCGATCAACAGATGTCGCTTCTATGCCCTGTTTTTCACGATTTCCGCGAAAGCTATATATCGAGAACGAATAGATTGTCATTTAATATTGGTTGTAGATCATTTGATTTATATAGAATAAAGTTTTGTGATGACCATAACATACTAGTTTTTTCGTCTGTTTTTGGGAACTTGAACAACGACACCTTTTCTGTCATACAGCGTTACTTTATCCCTACAAAGTGCTATAATTGATGTGTACCTACTACCTATAGTGCACTCTACCATTATAAGAAAGGAAAGAAGACTTTTTTCACTGTTGAAGACTTTTAGCACTCCGTAGTGTTAGGATGTTCTTTTGCGCATGATGAACACAGATAATTCCTTTCGAAACGTGTTGCGTTAGTTTCATTTTTTATAGAATATTTAAGAAATGCTTTTCCTTGGTACTATAAAACTTCGCAAATTCTTATTTCTGAATTTAGTAAAGATATACTAATAAATTTCGCTTAATTTCAATTTGTTAAAACTGTTTGGGCATAAAATTATTACGGATTTCGCTTTTTAATCTGAGGTATCTAAGATATAAAAAAAATAGGGAATAAACGTCCAATGAACATTTTGATGTACTTTATAAATCTATAAAAAACACTGAGAAATACAGAATCACCCTGATTTTTTTTTCCTTACTTGTCATCGAGCCAAATGGCCAATTTGTCTGTTGGAACAAATCAATAATGACTTCAAAAAATAAAATAAAATAAATATACCCATTGTTTAAAAGGAACAGGAAATTATTTTTATAGGTTTTACTTTTTTTTATATTCGAAGACATATTTAAGGGATCCAAATGATAAGAAGAAATATAATAATGCATAGCTTACGTCTATGTAATCAACATGAAAGGAAATAGAGATATTTGAAATTAGATTTTAAAATATTTCTTTCTGTAAATTTTGCATCAATTTTTGCAGTAAGCATTAGTAAGGAAGACACAGTAAATTATGGTACATCGTAAAATAATATTTAAAAAAAGAAGTTCTTTAGTATTCAGATAATTGAATACTCGATTAGCATTTGCAAATGAATTCCCTCCCCCCGCCTCCATATATCGTAATGCAATTATTTTGAGCATCCCTGTAAACGAACTATAATTATTACTTACTCTATACTCTATAGAAACCATGTTGTTGTCCACCTCAGTGACGCATATCAATTTCATTATGTTTTAAATAGTGTAATATCATTTTTAATGCATAGCATGTCATGTTAAATCTGTATAACATATCAATTACATGACAATCCGAGTATATTTACGCGAGTTAGAGCACGGCCAGGCAGACGGACAGACAAACCGAATTCATAAGCACTTTTCAACTACGTTGAAAAATGCCCATAAACCTACATTTTATTTATAAAAATAATCAGAAAAAGCACTATAACTGCTCCAAAAGTATATAATTTTCAATGACTTTTATTTTCGTTTCTAATTTTGGAACTGGTGCAATTAAAACTCTTTGAAAAAGACATAATTGTGGCAGAATTAATAAAATATCAATTTTATGAATTAAAATTCAGGCATAAATGTATTTGTCTTAACCCTTTCCGGCGCGGAATAAGTCTGTTTTTAAAATGATGAAAATATGGACTGACACCAGAATTTTCCAAAGAATTTATTAGAAAATATAAACTTGCTTATTTCTTCGTACTTTATAAAAGAAAAAAATTAATTAAATATTCTTGGTGCCGTTTGTCACTTTTGGAATTAAAATTAGGTGTCCTTTTTTTGTGGACATCGCCCGGTAAAGGGTTAAGTTGGCATTGTAAATGAGTCAGTGTAAATTGTTGTATAAGTGAAAAAAAAAAAAAAAAAAAAAAAAAAAAAAGACTTATTGCGTCTTTTTGAGTAAAAATTAATAAAGCACGATCTTATTTTGGGGGAAAACAGGGTATCCATATCGCATAGTGTAGGTTAGAGTAAAGGACTTTGGGGACAGTTTTTAATTTATGATTTTTAGAAATTTAATTTTTTATTAATTTTTACCAAATTAATTTTACAAGTAGTTCGATTTCTTAGTTAAATTAATAAAATAAATGGTTGCAATAGACTACTTAGAAATGATAAAAATGAACACCTTTTCAACATTCCCAAACTGCGTCATCCGGTGGGGCAGGTTGGGCGAGTAATGAAACTGAATACCATAGCACAACTCAACACGTTTTTCCCTCAATTACCGTACTTACTCGGCAAAGTGAGCAAGTCGGCAAAGCATCATTCTTTGAGCAGCGCTATATATATATATATATATATATAAAACTCCTTACATGTTACAAACACCACTTCTATAGGGTAAACGTTATTGCGTGCCTCAATATCATATATCCGTTTCATTTTGTATAGTATCGTGAAAGCGCTCTTAAGACAATTACAGTAATGCAATCGAGTTCTTTTGTATATCACTGTAAATGAACAACAAATACTATGCGCATCATTTTTCATAGCAAACAATGTATTGATGTATATCAATAGAAGGAGGAGTTCGTGCAACGCGATGTCTCGAAAGTTTATTAAAATACCTGTTGTATTCATCACTAATATCAGTTACTTGAAAAAGGATAAGATAAAATTCTCTTACCTTTTCGGAAGGTGCTTTCATCTGCTAATTATATCCAAAGTGACTTTTAATCCAATATTAATACTTGTCATGGGATCTACTGATGATAATCCATTAAGACATTGATATCCACAGTTGCTGATTATCACCATAACTGAAAAGCTAAACAATTTCACTAGTAATTGGACACTAAATAAATTGGAGATCTTTCTTATATAGACGATTATATATTCTTGATTGTTTGAAGATTTGTATACAGCAATCAATTACATTTAAACATTTTTAAAGGGTGTTTCACAAAGGACCCCTAACTTTAAAAATTAATAACTCGGAAACGGTGATAGATAAAAATATGAAACCAGTGGTATATTTATTTAAAAAAATCGTAAGAACCTTATACATAAATCTCAAAAATTAGTTACAAATTGTGCCGATAGATGACGCTGCGATAAATAGGCGTATCACATTAAAAGTGGTTCAAAATGTGCACCTTTTACACAACAGACATGTCGCAAACGAAGAATGAAATTGTCAGTGACTCTCTGCTGTATGTCACCGGCCTGTCTGTTGAATTTTTTTGAAAAGTTCACGAATTGTTTTCTCATCTGGGCCTTTTGCGACTTGAAATCGCTTTTGAAAACTTCTCCTTGTGGCAGTAGGACTCAGTTTGGACCTCAAGTAGGATTTAATCGGTGATACTCCAACACAATAAACACACATTCCTCCACGATATACATCACTTTCGGAATTATTTTCACTATACGCTAGTAGCGGTCAGATTAAAACGGTGAAATCGAAGGCTAGTCTTTCTATGCTTCTGAACTCTCTTTATAAGGATTCTTAACGCTCTCAGCGCCATCTATCGGGGCAATTTTTAACTAAATTTTGAGATTTATGTATAAGATTCTTACAATTTTTTTTAATAAACATACCACTGGTTTCATGTTTTTATCTATCACCGTTTACGGGTTATTGATTTTTAAAGTTAGGGGTCCTTTGTGAAACACCCTGTATTTAAACTTATATTATTAAGAATTATATATTTTATCTTATCTGAGCACACAGGCTTACGTATGTTCACGATTACATTTTGTTTAGGACTGTAAAATGAAAGTCATAGGTTCATAGTTCAGACTTTTTCATTTACATCATTCTTACGTTAGTGGAAAATACATATGTTGCACAAGGTTTCTCCGTAAGAATGTAATCAATCTATTAATGTTCTTTATTTCCTATTATAATTATTGTTCCTATATCTTGAACATATTTCACATAATAACAGTTTATTAATGTAGAGTAGTTTTTGATCATTTATTTGACGTGGAGTGGCTATTAATCTTAATACGTTGTTATTTACTACGCGATGAAGGATTAGTTGATGACTCTGCATGTTTTCCTCTCTTTGGATCGTCAAGTTCTTTTTATTTTCTTTATTGCAGGAGGAAATGAAAATATATTTTTTGTGTTTGATTTCACGGATGAGGTTAACATTTCTAACATTAATGTATATCAATAATGCACACCAATTTCGTAATATTTGATGCAGTGTAGCATCATTAAAAGTGCTTCAAACAATTACTGCATATCGATGGTAATGTGAAACAAAATCATTTGAGTGTCCCTGTAAACCAACTAAAAATTCAAACTTCAGTTTCAGTTGTGTAGATGCCACAGTAAACGTCCATGCCATATAAGGAGGTTAGAATGACAGTGGAGTAAGTAGAAAATTTGAAAAATATCGATAACCATACCTTCTCTGAACGCATATTAATTTCTATCCAGTGTGACAGTCAAATATGTCATAGTTCACATAGGGAGTCGCTAGAGGGAAAAACAAATTGGACTGCTTAATGCAACGCAATACGACAAGTTTCACAAAACCTTTCGTTTCTCAAATTACTAAATATTGGCTTAATCCACTGTCATTCTAACCAACTCATATATGAATTTCACGTTAATACAGGTATATTTACTAAAGTTAACGGGAGGACAGAGAGTTGGACGAGCCAAAGTCATGAATACTTTTCAACTACGGTAGAGTCATGAATACTTTTCAACTACGGTAGAGTCATAATTACTTTTCAACTACGGCAGAGTTTCAAACAAAAATGAACTTTAAAATTGTTTTTAATTTGAAACTATACTATAAATCTATGAATATCACTCTTAATAATTTCTCTTTTGTCTATAAATGGTGCTTTAACGCATTGAGTGTCATGGCACACAAATATGTGTGCCAGAAATATTTCCCGGGGCGTTATACTATACGAATACGTGTGCCATAAATATTTTCATTGAAAACAATTTACTGCTATGAAATAGGACAAGGGCTTGACAAATGTAGTCGCCAGGTCGCTAATTTAATATCTAGAATTACTTATTAGTCTCTTACTTATTCGTCACTAATGCATTACATAGCCGTAATATTTATCCCTTATACTTAGTCGCATTTTCTTGGTTATATACTTCAGTCACGTTTGTGAAATTTCAGTAGGAAAATAAGATATTCAAAGAAAATAATTTTGCATTGTAAAATAAAAATTCGAGTTAAAGACAATGCATGTTATGCTGTAGAATTCGATTCCTTCTCAAGTTTTAAATTTAAGGGGACTTGGTACACTGTTTTTGGCCAAAAATTTCAAAAATATCACTTCGCCAATTGTTTGCCTTCCCAAGAATAAACTGCGAGCTTACACAAAGATTCGATGGATCATAAATATATGAAAAGTCTATTTTACTGCATATATTTCCTTTTAAATAATTCCGAGTTGAATCTTTAAATTCATTTATATGCGTTTGCGTTTCTTGAATATATCAGTAGGAGGTTAGATATTACAAAAGTGTACAAGTTTAAGAATGAAATTTAAACTCTGTTAGTTTATCATGATTCCTTAACTATCTATTTCATTGAAAGAATTTTTGAAAAATGAAAGTGGATAACATCATTAGATAAGATAATACTGTGACACAAATAATATAATCTCTTTGAAAGGGAGAGAATATGATCATTTTTATTTTACAATACAAAATTATTTTCTTTGAATATTTTATTTTCCTTCTGAAATTTCACAAACGTGACTGAAGTATAAAAATAGCTCCCCAGTTTTAGCATTTCATAATGTGTCGATTCTTTAGAATTTAAAATAAAAATGCAAATGATTTACATAAAAGCAAACATCTTGTTTGTTTTTATGTAAATCATTTGCATTTTTAATAAATTATTGCATTAAATTGCATAAATTGCATTAAAATAAGCATATATAAAAATAAATAGTGTAATTTTAGTTTAATTTTTCCAAAATGTCATTATTTTTATTATCATATAAAATCCTCTGAATTTATAATTATATATTGCGAGCTCATATTTGGAATTTTTATCTATAATATCTATACTAACAAATAAAATTTTAAATAATTTTTAGTTTTTTCTGATTGTAAAAGGTATGTGTGATACACGGGAGTGGCCCGACCCACCTTGAGACTTAAGCCCACCTGTTGAGGCTGCTGGTTGTTGGGATCACCGGGTTCTTTACCCCAGGAAAACTTGACTGTTTGGCCGTTCACTTCTGTGTTGTGGGTGGCCACAATTGCATGCGTTGCTGCTTCCTTCGTGGCAAATCTGCCCCTAAAGGTAGACAAAGGTTTGATTGTACCAGTACCTAAGTAAAAAAGGGGCTGTCAGGGGCTGATTTTGTATTAAGTATGCATATGCAGGGATCCATTGCATATATATTCCAAGCTGCATGATTTCTATGCATGCTACAATTCATGTTCAAAACACTCCTTGAATCCATTTGAATAAAATATTTATAGAAAATTTTTAATAATATATAAAACACCAAGCATGCAAAATACATAACTGCTGAATAAAAAGATTTATGAAGAATAAATACATTTTATATCAAGAAAAAAGTATGATGTTTAGGAAAAGGAGATGAATTGGCCTATTAGTTGTGCTGTAGATTTTAAATTTTAGAACAATGAACGTTTTACACAATCTTTTTTCTGTAACGGAAATTCCACATATAAAGATTTACTGTAGGAGATGATTTGGCCTATTAGCTGTGCTGTAGATTTTAAATTTTAGAACAATGAACGTTTTACAAAATCTAAAATCCTACAAAAATTTTTAATAGTATTAAAATATTATGTATATTTCACAGTCTGTTTTTTGTATCATTCAATTTTTTTAAAAAAAGAGAAATATTCTTCTCTTTTTATATTTTTTATTCACAAATAAATGAATTTGGAATTGTTAAAATTTGTGTACACATTAAAATTAATAAAATTTAATCAAAAATAGTTTAATTTTTTATTCACTTCCCATTACGATTATCTCAGATTTATTTTTCAGTTTTATATTATTAAATATATGTTTTCTACTTCCCAATAAAGAAATAAATTCACATTGTAATGTATTTATAAGCATTTATCTCAAAGGCACTATGTACCTCTTAATTTCAAAGGCACCATGTGCCTCTTAATATTCAGAGGCACAAAAATTCAGAATGTACCTCTTAAATCAGAGGCACAGTTTTAAGAGTGCAGAGTTTAATAAAATGTGGATTGGAATTGACTGCTTATTGTTTCCTTCAATAAGCACACCATGAATTGGGAGTATCGACGCTACGACTGAAATTCCTAGGTGGAAACCTCTGGCCTTGATAGTGTGATTTACAATAAATAAGGTGATTCAGTGAAATCGTCACACATATATATATATACTATTATTTTCTCTAAAATCTTATTTGAATGTTCCCCTGTGTGTAACTACTAAAAAGAATCCTGTATCTCGTAAAATGTGAAACAAGGGGATTTTTGTAACATCGCATTTAAATAGCCCCCTGTGTTTCATATTAAATATAACCCCTTTACTTGTGAAGTCTAATTTAAATAACTATTGGATCCAATTCAAAGTGTTGTTTAAAAATTTTCACAAATATTTATTTTATCCATCATGTATTCACAATGTAATGTATTTATGAGCATTTATAATGTATTTATAATGTATTTTTCCGTACATAATATTGTAGTTTAGTGCTTATATTTATTTTTTATTGCAAAAATCCAATGGTTAAATTAGCAGTTTCTCGTATTTTGTTAATAAGCCAAAGTAATCTAAAAAAATATAATAAAAGTATTATCTGTATATTATTTGTTTATTAAATATCGATGAACAGATTACGCTGGTTAAATATGAAACTTGTGTTTGCCCCTAAAGGGAGACAAAGGTTTGATTGTACCAGTACCTAAGTAGAAAAGGGGCTGTCAGGGGCTGATTTTGTATTAAGTATGCATATGCAGGGATCCATTGCATATATATTCCAAGCTGCATGATTTCTATGCATGCTACAATTATAAAATATCCGTCAGATATGGTAGCACTGATTATAAAGCAATATTACATAATACGAGGTACGGTCAAAAAGTTCCCGGAATAGGTCAATTACAAATTATTAAAAAATAGAACAATAAAAAATAGTTTTATTTTTTATTCATTTCCCATTAGGATTATCTCAGATTTATTTTTCAGTTTTATATTATTAAATATATGTTTTCTACTTCCCAATAAAGAAATAAATTCACAATGTATTTTTCCGTACATAATATTGTAGTTTAGTGCTTATATTTATTTTTTATTGCAAATAAGAGGCACAGAATGTATTTTTAAATAAGAGGCACTTGAATATATAAATTCAGCGGCACACTGTGCCTCTTAATTTCAAAGGCACTTACGCTGTGCCCCTGAATCTCAAAGGCACTATGTACCTCTTAATTTCAAAGGCACCATGTGCCTCTTAATATTCAGAGGCACAAAAATTCAGAATGTACCTCTTAAATAGTTATGCTGTAGATTTTAAATTTTAGAACAATGAACGTTTTACAAAATCTAAAATCCTACAAAAATTTTTAATAGTATTAAAATATTATGTATAATATTTCACAGTCTGTTTTTTGTATCATTCAATTTTTTTAAAAAAAGAGAAATATTCTTCTCTTTTTATATTTTTTATTCACAAATAAATGAATTTGGAATTGATCTTCAACTTTATTACAGGTTTATAGAATGTTAGATGCTTACAAAAAAAATAAGCACAATTATCAATTTACATGTTACAATATTTTATAAACAAAAGATATTGTTTTCAATAATTTCAATTTAAAAACAAGCCACTGAACTGAAGCCGCCACGCTCTACCACTGAGCTATCCCGGTCGAATCCTGGTTCCTAATGATTCGACCGGGATAGCTCAGTGGTAGAGCGTGGCGGCTTCAGCCAAGCGATCCCAGGTTCGAATCCTGGCCCGGACATTTTTCGTCCAGTTGGAAATTTACAACTTGTATGATTGCTTTACCAATTTGAAATAATTGTGTTAAAAAAAATAATCTAGTGTATTCACGTATCCAGCGTTTACTGGAGTTCCATTACCCGCGATCTTTTCTGTTGAGCTGATTAAAATATCAGACCAGATGCTTTGATCAATAAGGTTTACTGGATGAATTATGCCCTCCAGATTCGACCGGGATAGCTCAGTGGTAGAGCGTGGCGGCTTCAGCCAAGCGATCCCAGGTTCGAATCCTGGCCCGGACATTTTTCGTCCAGTTGGAAATTTACAACTTGTATTTAAAACACTATTTGAACTTTTAACCTTAAACATAGATACAGAAAAAAACTGAAAATTATAAATAACATTTAATTTATTCACCTTAATTGTTTGACTTGTTAAATTACTCATTTTTTAATAATTTGTAATTGACCTATTCCGGGAACTTTTTGACAGTACCTCGTATTATGTAATATTGCTTTATAATCAGTGCTACCATATCTGATGGATATTTTTTCTTTTAATACGTATATACACATTTAAAATCACATTTTACTAACAAAAATCTTCACTATAAACCCAATAAAGAAAACAATGCTTTCATTTGAAAATGACATGATGGATAAAATAAATATTTGTGAAAATTTTTAAACAACACTTTGAATTGGATCCAATAGTTATTTAAATTAGACTTCACAAGTAAAGGGGTTATCTTTAATATGAAACACAGGGGGCTATTTAAATGCGATTTTACAAAAATCCCCTTGTTTCACATTTTACGAGATACAGGATTCTTTTTAGTAGTTACACACAGGGGAACATTCAAATAAGATTTTAGAGAAAATCCCTTGTCATGATTCTCTTAAGAGTTCTCTTTAGTATGGATTTGCAGATGAACTTTCAAATAGGACTTATGAGAAAATGCTTTGTTGCATACTTCTCAAGAGAAAGGTTTCACATGAGTATGAATTTGCAGATGTGTATTTAAATCGCATTTCGCAAAAAAACCTTTATTGCACAACTCACAAGATTAAGGTTTAACTTCAGCATGAAATCGCAGGTGGAGATTCAAAGAATATTTTCTAGAAAATTCTTTTTTGCATACCTCACATGAGAAAGGTTTCGCTTTAGTATGTTTCATTAGAAAACTTAGTTTATATTATCTTTCTAAGTTTATTATTGTAAACTATGCTTGTTATTATTTTTTGTAAATTACTTCATAAAAACCTTTGTGCTTTTTGAAAATCAGTGACGGGGGAACAGGACCGTGCGAAGAGAAAACTGCGCCCGGGGCAAAGTTTCAATTTGGCGCCCCCTCCCCCTTCCCTTCTTTTTGTGACAAGTAACACAAAACTCATAAAGTACAGAAACAGAAATAAATTCTATTGAATAAATATCTCGCGTTTATGTTGGAACTTTAAAAGGTTTAATTTTAATTCAGAAATTGCAAACAACTAAATAGCGTAAGAGAAAATTGCACTTATTTGTTTGAGAGATCATGATATTTGAAGACAGGAAAAAAAAAGAATGATGAAAAGAGAAAAAGAAATTCCCCAGAAAATGATCGATGACCAAAAAATGAATCAATAAATAAATTAAACCATGGTGTGTAGTATAAATTTAGCGCCCCCTCAATTTCTGCGCCCGGGTCGAAATCTCCCCTCGCCCCCTCTCTTTGCACGTCCCTGCGGTGGAGGTGGGGGATTAAGTTTTTTTTACTGTCTACCAGATTGTATCCAAATTTCTAAAGCCCTGAACAGGACTATTGATAATTTAGTACCATGTATTTTAAAAGGGAACCCCGTTGCCCCCTCCCCCCCCTCCCAAGCCATGTTTAGTGATTTCAGTGTAGCGTTCAAAGTGCAAAAATAACTATATTTTTATATTTTTTAATTAAGCATGCATAAAATTAACAACTGTTGCCGCGATTGAGAGTTGTGAATCAACTCGATAAACACTGAAAATGGCGTTGTAAATGTTTGCCAAAAAAGCCACTTTGTCGCGTTCTGTGGTAGTCAACGTCTTAAGCAGTAAATTTACAAAAACTAACTAAGTTTGATGTGCCAATCCCAAAACTTTTTTCTATCTCATACATTTTAATATTTCAAATAGCGTATTTTTTTTTTTAATTGTGCATTTTAGAATCCGAAAATGCAGCATACTAGCGCCACCTGTTATGTGATTTACACGAATATAATCAGCACCAACTTACGTCAACGTCTAACTGAATCTGAAGTTTGATAAAAATCCATGCATTAGTTTTTAAGATAGGCCTATTGTGAAAATCTTGAAAAATGTAGCATAGCAGTGCCACCTGTTGGACTATTTACACTAAAAACTAATCAGTACCAATTTATATCAAGATCTAACTGAATCTAAAGTTTTATTTATTTTTATTATTTATTTTGACACGTGTTGGGCAATTTAGATCAAAAACGAATCAGCTCCATTTTATATCAAGGTCTAACTAAAGCTGAAGTTTATTAATATCCGTGTATTAGTTATTGATATATGACTATGCCTAAACTCATATAAATCCTGAAAAATACAACATAGCAGCACTACCTGTTGGGAGATTTACATCAAAACCAAACAAGCAACAACATGTGAAAAGATTTAACTAAATCTGAAGTTTGATGAAAATCCGTGCATTAGTTCTTGAGATGTAACTAACTTGAAAATCGTGAATAATGCAGCATAGCAGCTCCACCTGATGGGCGATTTACTCCAAAAACTAATCAGTACCAATTTATATCAAGATATAACTGAATCTAATGTTTTATTAAATTTTGTGCATTAGTTCATGAGATAGAGCGTCCACAAAATGTTTGACGCATACAGACACGCATACAGACATTTTCTAAAAACAGTCAAATCGCGTTCAAGACCTTCAAAAACATACAAATCCGTTGAAAATCGGAAGTCAAAAATTTTTATGAAACCAATACTTTCTTCATGTAAAGATAGTAGAAAGTAAAAAAGAAACCAAAGAAAGAGAAACATTTTACCAAACATGTGAAAAAAAGAGCAAATAATAGCAGGATAAAAAAAAAAAATCACTGCTTAAGTAATGTTTTTCTTTTGATCACCAGAAAACTATTCTCATTAATTTATGCATAAAACAATCTTCCAAACGCATTCTACAATGAGATTCTTAAGAACGAATTTCTCCTTTTAATCCAATAAGTAGATTATAAAAATTCTTAAATCAAAACGTACATCATATAAATGCTTCCAGATGTTTTCATAAATTCTTAAAGAAACATTAAGAGATACAAAGCGATCTCTAAAAATAAAGTTTTTCTTCTTATCATCCAGACAAATGCTTTATATGTCTACTGGTAGTAGTCAATAAGGATCTCAAAAAATAAATATCACCACTTTTCAAAGAATAAATAGCACGGAAAATTATTTTTATAGCTTCTTTTTTCAAGGTTATAACATAAAGCTAAGTGATAAAAATGAGAAATATAATAATAAATATAACAATACAAACAGTTTCTTCTCATGTCAGTGGAGCAGTTTGGAATTTATTTTCAAAAGTTTTCTTTCTTTAAATGTTGCTTTTAATTTTGTTTTAAATATATGTAGAAAGATTGGAGTAAATCTTAATAATTTAACCCAACGCTGCGGAGTCATGCATCTTTGAATCAATTAAAAGTTAACCTTTAATAAATAAATTCAATTCTGTGTTACCATTGTATTTAAATAAAAATATTTGTCTATGTAATGACAAAAGTTTGCTAATAAATATGACGAAAAATTATTCTTTAACCCTTTATATCCTGAATTAATTTTCCAGCTACTTTTAGGTAGATTTCGTAAGAAATATTACCTATTACATTCTCACCTAAGTTGGAAATTCTGAAAAATTTTTGCAGATCTACGCCGATTATGACTCCCAGAACCCAAAACCACCCCCAGTTCAAAACTTTATCTATCTATCTATCTATCTATCTATCTATCTATCTATCTATGTCACTTTTTTCTGACCACGATAACTGGAAAAATTCTGCATAAATCTCTTCCAAACTGATACATAAAATCAAGGGACATAAAATCTCGGTCAAGTTCGTTAATGGGCAAAATCGAACCAAGGGGGGGGGGGAAATGGTGGGGCTTTTTGTGAAAACAGAAACCCCCCCATAATTTCTTAATTATTATACGTATCGAATCCGTTTAAAGTTATTATTACTTCTAGGAAAAGGGCCAAAAAGTTATGTATGACAGATTTTTGATATAATTAAAAATGCCCCCAAGGCGGGGAAAAAAGGGGGTTTTAGAAGAAAAAAAATCATAGCTGCGTCAATTCACAAGATATCAAATCCACGTAAATTTATTATTAATCCTCTTAATATTATCTAAAACTTTTATATTGACAAGTTTTTTATAGGACCAACCGTTATAGCAAAAAAAAAATTAAAAACAAAAAAAAATTCCTGCCGGCTCCGCCTGCAAACAAGTTATTTTTCGAAGTAGGTGGTTCCAACTCCCGCATCTTTTCGAAACTGATACATAAAATCAAGAGGCATAAAATCTCGGTCATGTTCGTTAATGGGCAAAATCGACCCAAGGGGGGGGGGGATGGGGGGGGGGCTTTTTGTGAAAACAGAAACCCCCCCCCCCATAATTTCTTAATTATGATACGTATCGAATCCGTTTGAAGTTATTATTACTTCTAGGAGAAGGGCTGAAAATTTATATATGACAGATTTTTGATATAATTAAAAATTGCCTTAAGGGGAGGGGGGGGAGGGGGGTTTTAGAAGAAAAAAATTCATAACTTCGTCAATTCCCTAGATTTCAAATCCACTTAAATTTATTATAAATCCTCTTAATATTATCTAAAACTTTTATACTGACAAGTTTTTTATAGAACCAACTCTTGTAGCAAAAAAAAATTCCTGCTGGCTTCGCCTGCAAACAAGTTAGGTTTCGAAGTAGGCGGTTCCAACTGCCACATCATCGCAAAAAGGTCATTTCTTCCGCAATTCCCGACAAACAGACGCCCCACGGTCTGCGTCTTCGAAATCTACCTGTGCCTGTAGGCCGATCCGTCAGGGATTTTTTAATTGTTTTTGCATCATTGGATAAGTTTTGGTGCAGAATAAACATAGGAAAGAGGAAAATAATTTTTATAGTGTTTTAGTGGTTAATTATGCAACTGTAACCACTATAAATTTGTTACCCTATGATATAAAATAAAATAGTAAATTTCAAATAGTAAACTTCAAATAAAATATAGGAAATGTTCACCTGTAGAGTATAGAAAACAATAGAAAATAATAGTGCTAAATAACCGGTAATAAACCACTAAAATTACTCAAATGAAGAACAACATGCATGCCAATGCTATTGCAAAATAGATTTCGAATGTAGCGTGGCAGATGTAAAATCCCTACAATGCGAAGAAAGAGGATATGTGCTTGAATTTGCCATCTCCTGCCTGCTGTCAGGAATACACTCTTTGTGCCATTTGGAATACCGTTAGGAAAAACGGTCATATTACGAATATATAGGTGTTTTATTAAAGTGGTACTTATAAGTACCGTCAGGATGAAAAGGGTTAAAAGTTGTGTTATCTAATTCTAAATATGAGTATGCAAAAATACTTCCAACAGAAAAATTTGTGTACTGTAGGCTTCATTGGGTAAAAAATTTTTATTTCTGTTTTTCTTTTTTCGCGTCTTTCAAGTGTATAGATTGTTGCCTTAAAACGGTTTCGTATATTGCAATTCCTTACAATCAGCTCTTTGAACGTAACGCCACAGCAACTAAAAAGAGGAATTCTACGCACACCTCTACGCTCAAAGTTTATTGCGACTGGAAACCATGCCGAAAAAAAAAAAAAAAAACATCTCGAAACCATATCAAAATTGAGTCTCGAAACTATGTCGAAAAAAACTGTCTCGAAATCATGTCGAAACGGTCTCGAAACCCTATTTTTAAAACAACAATTTTTCTCGAGAACTATTCGATCGATTTCCTTCATTTTTTTGTTACATAAAGGCAATTAACCCCTTAACCCTTTCCGGCACAGTGGTCCCACTTTGGGCACACCTAATTTTAATTCCAAACTTGAAAACGGCACCAAGAATATTTTAATAAAATTTTGTTTCTATAATGAAAGCTTAAAATAAGGAGTTCTTATTTTCTAAAAAAGTCGTTTGTAAATTCCGGTGTCAGTCAGTAATTTCTCATTTTACAAACAGAATTTGTCTGTGCAGGAAAGGGTTAAGCACCAGATTCAATTTTATGACAGTATGCTGAATACCAGCTATGTTATATTTCGTCAAAAATACAAAAAAAAAATATTCAAAAATACAAAATTCATACCAGAAATTCTAAAAGAATAATTTTAATTTATGCAATCACTAAATGTCTGTCATTGTATAAAATACAAATTACTACTATAAGTTTCTGGTATTACAAAATTTTGATTTTAAAAAAGGCCAAACTGGCAACAAGGACTTTTGCACGTATGTCCTGGTATTTCAGATAGAGGTGTTCATGACGTACGCAGGTACGTCGTAGTGCTTAAGGGGTTAATTTTGCTGGAGTTCATATTACTGAAAAGTTTAATTTTTATTGATTAATTCTTTTTTCGAGCTTGCAAAAGTAGAAAAAAAAAAGACTTAAAAAAATTCAAATGACCTTTATTTTGTCAAAAATCAACTTTTTAAACTAAATATTGGTAAAAACTTCAAAGAAGTTAATGTTCTTTCATAATTTGGTGACCAAATTTGTTTCAGATGCTTGCGACGAGAGAAAAACGATCGTCCGATTGGAAGTTCACGTCGCGCCGCAGCAGGTACTCCCCGTCGCACAATGTGTATTATTGATTTTTTTTCACTCAAAAATTTAAATACAAATGAAATATCAATAAATATAATGCAAAAAGTCCGAAGGTAGTATCTCTTTTCTTTGAAACAAAACAAAAATAAATAAATAAATAAAAATCGTACAAATCGCGTGAAGTTTAGATCAAAGAAGCAAAACCTCTCCTAAGGAAAAATCAAATAATAGTATTAAGTTTTCTCAGCCTTATATCAACACGGATATATCAGTTTACCAGTGTGTCAGGTTTCTGACTTTAACAGAACCCATGCTGTATATTTCTAATTAATTTAATTAAATATATTTAATCATTATTATATATTACTGAATTCAGATATATATTTTCTTTTTCTGTAAACTTCCGTATGTGAATGACAATGGAATATCCTTGATCCGCTCAGATATTTGTGGGATGTCCTCAGGGTCATTGTGAAAAGAACTAATCCGGTTTTGGATTGTAGATACAATGAGCATTGGATTCCTAGCGAACTGTGTTAAGAAGATAATAGAAAGGGGAAATGTTCTAGATCAATGTTTCTACAGGTGTGGAAAACCTGTGAAGGAAGAACGACAGGCCCCGTTGATCTGGAGAGTGACATGAACGGTGTGACACGAGTCAGTCGTTGGCGAACAGCGGAGAGTGTAGGACCGCAGAGCCCAGCGTGCTGCAGACGAGAGCGTAGGACAGCAGAGCCCAGCGTGCAGAGGAGAGGGCAGGACGGCAGAGCCCAACGAGAAGTGGAGAGTGTAGGACCAGAGTGTCCTGAGAGAGAGAGCAACTGCGTAGGCGGGCAGACCGCAGAGAGAACGTGCATCGGACAGTTTGGTCCGGGGTGAACGAATTACAACGTAGACGAAACGATGCACGGTGGACGATTTGCTGATTCTAGCTGGCCAAAATTATTTTTCAACTTCTATTTGATAAAATCTATTTTTCGTTTATATAAACGATATATTAAGCTGATTTAAAGAAAATATATGAAAATTTAAACGGTAGTTTAATAAGAAATCATTATATTTAATTAAAAATTATTAATGTAGTACATTAGATGTGCAGGGTGGCTAGTGGTCAGTGAAAAATACGGTCAAAAAAAGTTATAAACACCAATATATTTTTATAGAAAAATTCATGTTAATTATTTGATCGAATAATCGACATGAATTTTTCTATGAGAATATACTGGTGTTTATCACTTTTTTTGACTGTATTTTACCCTGACCACTAGCCACCCTGATGTGATTTTTTTTATTATATTACTATGATGTACCATTCAGTTAAATATTTAAATTATTTAAAGCTTTAAAACATGTAATGAATGAGTTAATCTTTTACTTGATAACTAAAAAGAACAATATTTATGAACTTTTATAATATTATTATGATTTAAGCGATAGAATTATATTTATTATATGATACCAAATTATAAAAGTAATTTTTTATAATAATCTACTAGAAATTTGGATACAAAATAAATATTAAAGAGTAATACATATTATTACATATACAAAGGAATAAGAAAATTGCGTAGAAATTTTCTGACAATTCGCCATCTAATAGTTCTTCATTCTGGCTTTCCTCAGTAAGTTACGAGTACTCATTGAACGAGGTATTTCAAAACTGCTTTGCAGCCAAGTTTCATATTTTTTCAGAAATTTTTCATGTGCTCTATGTACAGCAGTCCACTATTATCTAAACTGGGTCTTCTGTATAATCATTTCCTGCTTGAAAACTTTCATTTGTACTTCGTTATAATTTTCATTTGTCAACAAAACATATTAAGCCAATTCGATTTTTTCGTTAAATTTGGAAGTTTGTTGCTGCTGTATAATATTATAAAAGCTTATTCGTGTGATTGTTTTACATTCTGATGACCCTGGTAAAAAGAAAAGTGTTCTTAGAATAAAAAATATAATAATAACTTTAGACTACGTATGATAAAAACAACTTTAAAATGTACGGAAGCAGATAGAAGCAGACAAGTAAACGTTTATCCAATATCTAAGACTCTAAACTATTTACTAAAATTAAAAGTTGAGATTTGTCTAGCTTTATCATATAACTTTTTGAATTTTCAAAATGAAATTTATTAAAAATACATAAAGTCATTAAAAACATTAAATGTGAAATAACTATTGACAAAAGAAAAAATTATGCTTATAAATTAAAAAAAATAAAGTACATGCCTTGTTCTAAAGCACTCATAATGTACAATTTCTTTCAATTTCTTCAACATTCACATATTAAAACAATATACTAGAAATCATCGATTTATTCTCCTCTAATAAACGCCAACTTCATACTCACCTACTGGCAGTACGGTTGCATTTATATCAAAAACATCTGCAGTGTCCACAACCTGCACATATAAGGTACATGTGGTAAAAAAAAAAAATCCAGTTGGATAAACTTTGAAAAATCGACTTTTGGCCAGCTAGAATCAGCAAATCGTCCACCGTGATATGTGTATGAGTGGTGCGTAACGAAATAGGGTAAAACGTGCGATCATGGAGATTGTCATTCGACATCCGCATACGACAAGTGCTAATAACATATATCGACTAATAAGGACTATCACTGTAACATTTTTTCATGCTAATGAATCAATAAATTATTAGTTGATTATTTAAATGAGAACTTCTTTTCACAACGTGTCCGGTATCATAGTTTAATACCGGTGGTGGCAGCAAATACCATACTACTAAGGTCTCAAGGCTAGGAGAAGTACTACTGTGACCACAAAAGGCAACAAAACCATAACATACTGTAGTATACTATGTCACCAGTCTCTTAAATTTTTTTTTTTTTGAATGATACCTCATTCATGGTAGTGCGTATTGTATGCGCACTGAAAAACGGATGATGACATCAGAAATAATATATATGATTACCACCAAAATACTACTGATTTATAATAATTATGCGTCTAATCTATAAAAAATAAAAATATAAAATTATAATATAATCATTAAGACACATATTTTGATTATTTGCAATTTTTGACCACATGGACAAGCATATGGACAAAAATTGCATTTGGGTCAAATCGTCTTGATATTCCGAAGACTAATGAAGATTATTTTTATTTTTTATATTTTTCTGTAAATTGAATGTTTTTTTTTCTTATCTGTTAATTATTTATAGTATTCTTGGTACGAAAAACTTCTTTGAAGAACTTCATGTCGGAATAACATGAAGAATAATGAAGAATAAGCTGATAAAATAAAACAAAATAAAGTCCAATGTCCGCTTAACACCACATGCTTTCTCAGGTATAAGCGTGATTTTCTGTTAAATGTATGTTTTGGTGCATCCCTAAAAATAGCGACATACATTTCCTTCGGAGTTCCAAATTGCCCCCCACCCCTCTCTCTCTCGGAAGAATTGGATTTTACACTAATTAATAACCTAGAAATGCAGTGTCCTCCGGAACTCCATAATGCTCCCTTCCTCCCGGAGCGGCAGAATCCCCCCTCGGAGAAAATTGTCTGATCCACTGCCTAACAATTATATGAACAAATATTTTTAGGTGCGTTCGTAATTATATAAATTCGTAGCACCTATTGTCGTCGCCTGGTCCCTCCGTCTGTCTGTCCGTCCATCCGCATATAACAACGCAAATCTACCCAACCGAATGGTTTGAAATTTAAGATATATTATCTTTGCAGAATTTTGTCGAGACATTTCAAATTTTAAGAAAATCGAATCAAAACCATAGAAAATATTAATAAAAACATTTATTAAGAAATTTGATTTAAAAAAGAAAAAAATCCCTGTTTTCTTGTTGTAGGAGCTTCCGAGGTTTAACCGTCAAGCGACCGAGATACTTATTTTATGACAGAAATTAATCTGCAGACGATATAATTCGTTTCACAGAATTAAAAATCATCAAGATCTGAATATTTATAGCTATAGTACGAACGCACCTCTATGAAAGAATTTATCGTGGGCATTTATGCATATAGAAGAGTTATCGTGGAAAGTAAGTTCAGGGGGTTGATTATTGAGAAAATGTTGTCAAAGTTGGCGAATCCTTTTTAAAAAAAAGAACTTGAAGGATTTTCTTTACGGAGAAAAACAATTTGATAAAACAAGAAGGTATAGTGGCACTTGGTTGTTTTGGCAATCCGCAGAGTGCGTTTCCTGGGTACTGAAGTACTGAACCGGAGTGTAGTTTTTCCTTTTATTTTGTATGATGAAGCAAAGAAGACGAAATCACTTCATTAGAGTTAATAGTCTTTAATTGGAGAAACATGTCACGATTCACAATCTTCCATAAAAGTGAGATTTTGATCAATCAAAGTTTCAGATTTTTAAATGAATCTGATGAATATTGGTGAGGTGACATTTTAAATTTAAAGTCAGGGGTGAAGAACACAAACATAATCCAAAGAATAATCCAGAAATGCTGTTGAACGGGTCCGATCAAGTTCACGTAATCCAAAGAGTTTTAAGAACAGCAAGGTGATTTTTCGTTATAAAACCAAAGGGTGGCCAAAGGGGCCAAGACATTTTTAGATGTTTATGAGATGAAGATCAGAGGGCAAATGTTCTATCCGATATGAAAGTGGGCGCAAGGAAAAACACGCCAAGCGAGATACATTTCAAGCCAAGAGAATCGCATTTTTTTGCGTGGGAAATATAACCGTTACTTATATACATATCAACTTCATAATTGACGTCATTGGAAGGGAAAAATCTTTTGGCAAAGATTGCACTTTGGCTAAAAAGAGAGATTAAGAATCTTACCGTTAATTGTTGTTATGGGAACAGGGTTTTCAAGGAATGCTGCAAAGGCGCCATTGGAATGCTTTAAGCATCTGGATACAATATGCAAGACAAAGCTGACCATGAAAAGGAAAACATTTTATGCCTTGTATAATTTCATTTCTTTTGATATGTGGGAGACCGAATAAGTACGTTAATGATAATTTAAAAACAATATGCATGATTTTGACTAAAAGTCTTTCGTTGAAAGAGAAAGATAAAAAGGGTGCGCTTTTTAACAGCCGGGAATGTATATGAATTACGATTATGCAGAAAGGGGAAAATATATTTGATAAAATACATAAAATATAGATTGCTTTAATTTTTTGAAAAGAATATATATGGTATCTTTACCATATATATATCACCCCTTCACAAGATTTTGAAAAATTTAGAATGTCACCCTGTAAATATAATACAAAATATCAAAGCAGAAAATAATAATAAAAATAAAATAAGTATGCATACAATAATGTAAATAATAATATGTAGTACTACAATAATATCTTCATATTAGTATGATAAATGGCCATACATTTTTCAAATTGCAGCAAAATATACTTTTAAAGTCTTTGAAAAGTCTTTTATCCATATTAGAACTAATGTTAGCTGCAAACATATTTTTTTTTGTTTGTTTTCTTGCAAGTTTATTCATTTTACAATATGATGGTGCACCTATATAAATAAACTCTTAATTGTTCATTTTTTTTTTTTAACACAGTCTTTAAAAAGAGTTCAAGAATGAAAAATTACAGCTGCATTTTTCTTTGAAGGTTTTCTCACGTGATTTTATTTATCAACAAACATGAGCATGATAAATGAGTCTTTAGTGCACAAAATTTTTTGTATTTGCTTAAAAAGTTCACAAGTTTGCACTATATTATTAAAAATCTTAAATGAAATGTAAATACAAAAATTTCAAAATAAAAGAAACACAATTACAATTATACAATGATAATATAGAGATTATAAAGATTATAAAGATACATATATAAAATATTAAACGTAAAAAAAGTTTTCGTGTAAAGACACAGGAGAGATAATAATGATGCAAGACATGGGCATCGAAAAAAATATCTCCCCTTAAACTTGTAATAACAAGGAAGAGACCGCAGTTTAGGACATTGGTCATATTCGGGACAGGGCGTATTTAGGGAGAGGGGTTTGTTTTTGGTAAACCCCCCCTGCTCCGCACATATTTGGAAACTCCGCCTATGATTGGAGCGACTCGGGTTCATCTACGGGTTTGAAAAAATAGTAAAATTGGGTATACCAATTTTAACAAAGTTTTGCTCTCATACACAATGGAATAAAGACCCCCACATGGGTAATAATTTTGAATGGGGCTTATTCCGCAAGGGCGAATAAAAACTAAAAAAAAATGCAAAATAAATCAAAGTTTCTTGTTCAAAAATCTAAAAATCCTTCCATAGACCCGTTCTAGAGTGTAGAGAGCATAAAGTCACATTCGGGATAAATATATGTTGTTTCGAAAATTAAATTCTCAAAATAATTCATTTATTTTAAGTTATTTAAAAATTCAAAGATTGAATTAAAAGGAAAATGAGTATTAAATTCAAATGAGATAATTAATTTGATTTTTTTTTTTTTTTTTTTTTTTTTTTTTTTTTTTTTTTTTTTTTTACAAAATGCTAAGTACAGTAGACTTCCGATTATCCGCCATTCGATCAACCGCCACCTTCGGTTAACTGCCACCCCCCCCCCTTTCCATTTTTTTTTCAATCTGAAACGAACAACAAAAACACGCATGTTCAGTGAACCCGAGTGAGGCGGCGCTATTCCGAGAAAAATGCTTGTGTGACGTCAGCTAAACTGCAGCCACCGCCCCCTGAATTCTAGAGCTTTTAAGAATATTAACATGAAAGCACTGCCTGTCAATTATTACAGTAAAAAAAGTTCCTGGATGACGCAAGATATTTTTAAGAAGTGTTTTTTTTATATCTTTGTTCCCGGAGTTAAAGCACATTTAAAAAAAAGTAATCCTCAGAAAGCAATCTTGTTGCTTGATAATGCAGGAGCACATCCGGAAAATTTAGAATCTACTGACGGTAACATCAAGTGCTTATTTCTTCCACCTAATACAACATCACTGATACAACCAATGGACCAAAGTGTCTTTGAATCGATGAAAAAACGTTATCGGAAAGCTTTAATTCAAAAGCTGCTACTCGCTGATAATGAATCAAATGTCTTCGTTTTTTGGAAATCATACACTATCAAAGATGCCATATACAACTTGGCTGATACCTGGAATGATTTATCTGAACAGATTTTCCAGAGAAGCTGGAGAAAATTGTGGCCCAACACTATTGATACACCGGAAGATGCTACCAATAGTACGAGCACAGTAGATGTACCTGATGATGATACAGAGATACTGACCTTGGTATCAAACGTACCATGTTTAAAAGATATTTCTGCAGATGAAATGAAAAACTGGCATAATTGTGATAACAATGATATTGGTTATGAAGAATTTATGGATGACGAAATTATCCAAAATATTTTGAATCTAGGGAAACCTGAAGCGGATGAATCGGAAAATGATGACCCAGGAGTCAGTCATGCAGAAGTGGAGACAATACTCTCGAAGTGAATTAATTGGTTTGAGATGCAAGATGAAGCCGATGCAACTCAAGTACTTTTATTACGTAAAATTCGCAATCTTGCTGCTGTAAAAGGACAAGCAAACAAACATGTAAAACGAATTATTTTCGATGAAAACAGGTAATTTATTTACTGTGTAAAATTTTAAATTACTCTCATAAATTTATTTTTTATTATTAATTGTGTTTTCTATTCATGAAATACACAGCTACTAAAAAAACACGCGTTTAAATATTGTTATTTATAAACCAGCAAATAGAAATGTGATTTTAATAATGGTCTTTCGATTATCCGTCTATTTCGATTATCCGCCACCCGGTCGGTCCCGTGAGTGACGGATAATCGGAAGTTTACTGTATACTTACAAATGCAGAGAGTGTTAATAGAATTATCAAATGTTTAAATTTATAACAATACCTATTATTCTTAATTTATATTATATTTAACTATATATTTTATTTATTTATTTATTTATCCATTTATTTATTTATTTTTATTTTTATTTTATTTTTTTAACAGGATTTTAAATTATACGAACTTGCTAAACAAGAATATGGGTGGAAAAAAAAATCTTTTGCCAAATAAACAAGTTCTGCAGTACTGCTACATAACACATAAACAATGGACCAGCCATATCACAATAAAAACAAATAATACAATACTACATAACATGCATGCATAAATACACCTGTTACCATGGATAAGGAGCATTTATGAATCTGGCAACAGAAAATTTTATATTCATATTAATATTTTATCACCTTTCGAGGACGTAAATTATAGGAATGAGCACTTTGTTCAATATTGTTATTACTAGGAGTATTGTTATGAACATTATGATAATTTAAGTCAAATAAATGGTTATTTCTAGGAGGTGCAAGTAAAAGTCTGTCTATATGAACTCTGAAAATTGAATTGTTAATATGAGAATTCAGTTGTTGAATTGAAAAAGAAACAGGTGAGTGTTTCTTTACAACTACATAAGGTCCTGTATACCTTGGCTTAAATTTATCTGATGATTTTAGGTATACAATGTCTTTCTCAGTAATTGGCCTGAGTTTTGCCTTTTTTTGATGATATTCATTTCTCTTAATTTGAGATGCTTTTATGTTGTCATAAGCTTTGTTGTAAATACCATTTAAATCATGAAGGAGATTGTAAAAGTCTACATTTTGGTCTAGAAAGGGTTGATTAGCATTTAAATCATATGTATCAAATATTAGAGATAATTCGCGTCCAAAATGTAAAAGATTCGGAGAGAAAGAAGTAGAAGAATGTTTAGAACCATTATAGAGATTTTTATGAATAGCAATGGCATTTTCAAAGGAATGTCCTTCTTCTTGCAACTCAATTTTAATGTCCGAAGGTAAACAAAACATTAATTTAACGTATTTTATTTTATTTAATGCATCCCTGTCATGAATTTCGGGATATACCTTTGATACAAGGACATTAATTCTATGAGCAAAATTTTTTACTGTCTCCTGTGGTAACATTGTTAAACAATTTAAATCATTTAAAGTTGCAGCCGAAGAATTCTGTGAAAAGAATTTTTGAATGCGATCGCGAATGAACTCAAAATCTTGTGCGTTATAAAGTACAGGGTCCTCCAAATAATATTTTTTTGGCGGGACCTTTCAGTTTAGTTTTAAGATAATCAACTGTTTGTTCATTAGTTATTTCCTTAATTTTCTGATAAGTTAAAATTTGGTTAAAGAAATGGTTAAGTAATTCGGGGTCGCCGTAAAAATCATCAACAACGTACTCAAAATTCTTAGAATTAGCCATGATGATATCACCTTAAAAGTTTAACTTTTTTTTTTTTTTTTTTTTTTTTTTTTTTTAGACACAGGTAAAATATCATAAAATAAGAAAATAAAAAAAGCAACAATTTTAAACAAACCACACTTGATAATTTATTTAAAAAATCATTAAATATTTAATCATAGAAAACTTCAAGAAAATTTAACTAATAAAAAGATTGGTTTTAAATACTGAAAAAAAATATAAGATAGTAAAATAGAGCATATGAGAAAAACATATTTTTCCGTCATAAAATTGTCATATAAAATGCAAAATAAAGTCTCTATGAGTGTAAAAGATCACTTTTATCTTACCTGTACCTAATTAAACTTATTATAATCTATTAAAACCTTTTTGAAATATTTACAGTATAAGATTTTTATTAAATAATTAAAAGTTCAATTTCTTTTTTTTTTATCAACCTTTTACAAGAAAAATTCTTACCTCTGAACATATCCATGCGCTTTTCTGCAAATAATATCAATATAAAAAAAAGCACTGCAAATTCTTAACAAAAACACTGAAAATCCTTAAAAATAAAAGAATGATATCTTTTGTATTAATCTTTCATTACCGCGTATTCTCAAATCACTTTTAGTATTCTTTCTTTGAGTCAGAAACAATAAGAAACACTACGATGAAAAATATATTGTGGTTAAGTAGTATTTGGAACACATGAAATCATTTGATGAATGAATAAGCGTCGAAGACCAAAGTTCTTCCCAGATAATGATAATTCTAGCTAGCACAGCGTAATTGGGAATCGAATTATTCAGTATTCTTTTAGTTCACAGTTACACGGCAATTTGAAAAAGTTTTTCGATGATTGAGGAAAGAATAAATAAAAAGAACATAGTAGAAGTTCACGATAAAATAGGATATTCAATGTAGATGCGGGCGCAGATTTTATGAATGAAAAATCACTCATTGAAGAAAACCACATGTTCAAAAGCACTTGTTGAAAGGCCTAGATTGCAGGTTCTCGAACTGCCGAAGAAAAAGAAGCACAAAAATGCACGTCTTATACGATGAATATATTTCACAATAGTACTTTGCGTACACCTTATGGAATAAATGATTCAGGAAAAAAAAAGGTTTCTCATCCTTAAGAGCTCGGATATCTTTAGTTATATGATCCACATTTGCATATCTCACGGAAAATGGTTAAGTTTGAAGATAGTAACTTTTGATGATGAGTAAAAGAACAATCACAAGCAGCCTCCAACACAAGCATTTTCAGAATGAAAAAAATAGTCAGAAAAGTTGCAAATTAAAAGTTTTGTTTTTTCGTTTTGTGGCCCCAATGACACACCCTTTAGAAATTGTCGTGCGAAAACGATCACATCCAGTTCAAAAGTCCGGCACCAATGCATATGAAAGAATTTATCGTGGGCATTTATGCATATAGAAGAGTTATCGTGGAAAGTAAGTTCAGGGGGTTGATTATTGAGAAAATGTTGTCAAAGTTGGCGAATCCTTTTTAAAAAAAAGAACTTGAAGGATTTTCTTTACGGAGAAAAACAATTTGATAAAACAAGAAGGTATAGTGGCACTTGGTTGTTTTGGCAATCCGCAGAGTGCGTTTCCTGGGTACTGAAGTACTGAACCGGAGTGTAGTTTTTCCTTTTATTTTTTATGATGAAGCAAAGAAGACGAAATCACTTCATTAGAGTTAATAGTCTTTAATTGGAGAAACATGTCACGATTCACAATCTTCCATAAAAGTGAGATTTTGATCAATCAAAGTTTCAGATTTTTAAATGAATCTGATGAATATTGGTGAGGTGACATTTTAAATTTAAAGTCAGGGGTGAAGAACACAAACATAATCCAAAGAATAATCCAGAAATGCTGTTGAACGGGTCCGATCAAGTTCACGTAATCCAAAGAGTTTTAAGAACAGCAAGGTGATTTTTCGTTATAAAACCAAAGGGTGGCCAAAGGGGCCAAGACATTTTTAGATGTTTATGAGATGAAGATCAGAGGGCAAGTGTTCTATCCGATATGAAAGTGGGCGCAAGGAAAAACACGCCAAGCGAGATACATTTCAAGCCAAGAGAATCGCATTTTTTTGCGTGGGAAATGTAACCGTTACTTATATACATATCAACTTCATAATTGACGTCATTGGAAGGGAAAAATCTTTTGGCGAAGATTGCACTTTGGCTAAAAAGAGAGATTAAGAATCTTACCGTTAATTGTTGTTATGGGAACAGGGTTTTCAAGGAATGCTGCAAAGGCGCCATTGGAATGCTTTAAGCATCTGGATACAATATGCAAGACAAAGCTGACCATGAAAAGGAAAACATTTTATGCCTTGTATAATTTCATTTCTTTTGATATGTGGGAGACCGAATAAGTACGTTAATGATAATTTAAAAACAATATGCATGATTTTGACTAAAAGTCTTTCGTTGAAAGAGAAAGATAAAAAGGGTGCGCTTTTTAACAGCCGGGAATGTATATGAATTACGATTATGCAGAAAGGGGAAAATATATTTGATAAAATACATAAAATATAGATTGCTTTAATTTTTTGAAAAGAATATATATGGTATCTTTACCATAACCTCATTTGTCACGTTTGACGCACAATTTCCAACTTGTTATAATACAGGGTCATTCATAATTCCCTCCGGGGTTTCGAAACGTTATAGTAAAAGAACGAAGACGAATATGAAAAAAAGAAACATATGAAATTATTCCGAAACTATTCAAGTTTTACTTACATACATTACAGGTGTTCTATGTGTGAACCCTTGGTCACACGGCATACATACATGCGATAGTCCAGTTCCTGCCATACTCCGTTTCTTTAAATTTCCGGTACCACACATGAATTGTTTTGTCAGTTGGTCCCTGTTTTCGATATTTATTACGAAAGGCCCGTTGAACTGACACCACTGATTCAGATTTAAAGAAACGGAGTATGGCAGGAACTGGACTATCGCATGGATGTATGCCGTGTGACCAAGGGTTCACACATAGAACACCTGTAATGTATGTAAGTAAAACTTGAATAGTTTCGGAATAATTTCATATGTTTCTTTTTTTCATATTCGTCTTCGTTTTTTTACTATAGCGTTTCGGAGGGAATTATGAATGACCCTGTATAAACTCATAGTAAAGGTAAAGTAATTTTAGAAGCAATTTCGTTTATATGAACAAACGTTAGCTTTACTTAATTTTTCGTGGATGTATATACTTTTTTCACTTTAACTTTTTGAGTATATAAAATATCACTTTCAATCATTTATTATAAAGACTCATTCAATTCCACAATCTTTCACAAATTCTGGAAGGTTTTAGGTTAATATTTAACTTATAAAGTAAATATTCATGGTTTTATTCTTTCATCCGAGTAATCGGAAAATGTTTAATGAAAAATGAAAACCGGAATTCCTTGAAATCTTCCATAAAGCTTTTATCCCACATTCAATAAACATGAAAAAAAGGTACATAAAAGAGTTTAATATATTTTCTGAAAATTCTATAAAATTTGTCGTATTAAAAGGTCAGACTGCTTTAGATGTACCAGAACTATTGAAACAAAAACGTGGAATATTGAAATCGGAAATGGGTTAGAAAAAAAAAATTATTTGAACATTTTAAAATGTTTGCTTTATTTTTTTCCTCAGTAGTAAAAACTAGACAATATTAATGTATAAAATATAAATTTCCTGCGTATAGTAATCCAGTGTTTGAAAACTTTGAATAAAATATTCACTTGTTAAATATGTAACCGTTTTGTTTTGAAAATGGAAAAAAACCTCTAAATTAATATAAGCACATTTTTAGGTGCGTTCGTAATTATATAAATACGTAGCGTCTATAATCGTCGTCTGGTCAGTCCTTCCGTCCGTCAGTCCATCTGTCCGCATATAACAGCGCAAAAACTACCCACTTTATTTTTATCAGTGTTCGTAAATGTCGCAATATTTTCCTAAATATAAAAAATATCCGATATTTTTATATATAGTCGATGTTTATATATGTTTATAGTATATCCGATATTTTCAAAATTTATTATTTACACACAAAAGTTTTTGATGGCATTTATTTAACTGTTTGAGTTCGAACGTCGTTTGGGTGCTGAAAATCCCTATGGGCGATTTTTAACACTTTCCAATTTAGTTGCAATGTGTTTATGAATTCGGGTTGTCTGTCTGCCGTCTGTTCGTACTCTAACTCGCATAAATATACTCGAATTGCCTTGATATTGATATATGTTATTGGGGTTTACTGTGACATGATTGGCATTGAAAAGAAAGTATGTAGCATTTATGTTTCTTTTACAGGGTCACTCTAAAGAATTCCGTTACATTATGGCCTATGGAGAAAAATCGTTTGCAGAGCATTTGAATGATGTTTCACTATTTTAAACATATTCAAATTGATACATATCAGTAAGGTGCACTACAAAGCGCTTACTATAGAATATGGCATGCATAGAATGCATCGTTCATTTGCAGGTACACTCAAAAGAATTCCGTTACGTTACGGCCTTTGGAGAAAAATCGTTTGCAGCGCATTTGAATGATGTTTCACTATTCTAAAGATATTCAAATTGATACATATCAGTAAGATGCACTACAAGGCGCTTACTGTAGAATATATCATGCATAGAATGCATCGTTCATTTACAGGTACACTCAAAGGAATTTGGTTACAGTACTGTTTATGGACAATAGTTGCTGGTAGATCGTTTTCAGTTGTGGTACGTGTTTTT
The DNA here is from genome assembly GCA_963931845.1 of Maratus michaelseni. NCBI lineage: Eukaryota > Metazoa > Arthropoda > Arachnida > Araneae > Salticidae > Maratus > Maratus michaelseni. The sequence continues at coordinate 37,323,229 of OZ007595.1, read as the reverse complement.
ACGAGTAACTAATTTTTTGCATATTTATTGGTGCATATAAATTCTATAGATCATATACAGGACTGCTCAAAAGATCTCACGTATATTCTAGCCAAAATTACAAACCGGAACTGAACTTTCTAAAACCGGAATATCCGGCCTAAAACAATCACGAAAAATCTAATTTCTTGACAACTTTTTAAGATATTGAAATGAAATTTTGTCACAAGATTCTGCTCATCTATTGATATGTTATATGAATGTTATAGACACACACCTTAAGATAAATAAAAGGTGTAATAAAACAATAAAGTGATCAAGTTTGGTTTAAATTTAGAACTCTGTTCCATTACTGAAAGTTGAGTACGTTTTAAAAATGCACAGTGATAACAAATCTAATGTCACGAATGCAATTAAACATTTTTCATCACCTTTTTTTTCAGGTGTCACGGGAGCTCCAGAATTACGTTTGGAACTTCGGAAGAAACAAGAAAGATCAAGAAGCAAGAAATGAACGAAGACAAAACGAAAAATTCTTCTTTTTTTCTGTCAGAAAAAAGATTTGTTAGGTCTTTTTCTTTTCTGGCTTTCATTCACCCCCTCCCAGCTCTTTTTTTTTTCTTCCAAAGCTGTTAGACCGAGAGAATGTAATTATTTTTAAACCTTCTTCTGACAAGTTTCGTCAAACTGGAGGCAAAGTAGAAATGGCGGGATATAACTAACTTTCAAAGTAAAGAAGCGTGTGTGGCAGTGAGTAAAGAATAAAAAGGGATCGGGAAAGAGAGAAAAGGGTCTGTTTTTCCTCTAGTGATACTTCAAGTGTTGTCATAACAGCTAAACAAGACGCCGGTTCTGTATGCAGTTTGCTCTGTTATTTTCTAAATTTTGGGGTTCGTTAAACTGACTCCGGATGCCTGTGACTAAAAAAAAAAAAAAAAAAAAAAAACATGACTGTAGTATGTGCATATGAAATTTACCTATCATGAATATGCAGCAGTGGTTTTCAATCGTTTTGCGCTCTTTTTAACCATTGGGAAAATGGTTGGTGTTTTCGGTTGAAAATGAACCTCTTGACGTCGTCACTTTATTTTTTTAAGCGTTTTTAACGAAATTCTGTAACTTTGGAAGAATTTTTAACGAAATTCTTCTGTAACTTATGGGCAATAGAAATGCATAATAGAAATGGGCAATAGAAATGGGCAATATAAATGCATAAAATCGTTACAAAAATGTTAAAGTTACAAAAAGGATAGATGCAAATTATCAGATATGAAAAATGAAGTAGAAATTTGGTACTTTCGTGTTATTGCGGTCTCCAAGGATGAAATATTTTTGTTTCTTTTTTCATTAATATATTGTAAATTTGGTACTTTCGTGTTATAGTGGCCCCCAAGGATGAAATATTTTTGTTTCTGTTTTCATTAATATATTGTAAATTTGACACTTTTGTGTTACATCGGCCCCCAAGGATGAATCGCCAAGCGACCAAGATTTATCGCCAAATTATAAAGCATGTATGATATTATAATAATATATGATATATATATATATATATAACATTTTTTGACGTATGTGGCCAAGTTATAGGCATATATGATGCATATATGATGTATATATATGACATGTGTATAGGATGTATATACGACATATAAGACGTAAATAATGTGTGTATAATGGGTATATATGGCACATATAGGAGTGTTTGAAATATATATATGCATATATAGGATGCATATATAAAATTTGCGACGATCTTTGCGAAATCATAACTGCAACCTTGGCATAATCATAATTGTGGGGTCGCTATAACACAAAAGTACGTTTTTTTTATTTTAATTTTTTTTTTAGCTTTTGGAACATTTTCCCAATGGTTATTGTAATTTGTTAAATTATAATTTTTTTTATTTAACTGAGCTTGTTTTTAACATTTTCCAACATAATTGAAAAGGCTTTATGGATTTTATTTGTCTGTCTGCCAAATGTCTGTCGTCTGTTCGTATTCTAAATCTCGTAAAGATACTCGGCTTGCCATGCACTTGATATATGTTACTGATATTTACAATGGCATGTTTAGTATTGAAAATGAAGTGTGTAGCGTGAAGGGTCACTCCGGAATAAAGGGGAATGAACAGGCAGATCATCTAGCCAAAGAAGCAACCACATTACCCGGGGTGCACAAACAGTTCATTCCCTTCCCAGCCTCATATCTAAAGAAACATCTCAACGATCAAGCCATTAAAAAATGGCAAAGGGAATGGGACTACGCCGACACTGGTTGCTTCACCCATCGCCTTATTCCAAAAGTCACAATAGAACGCCTTTTACACCATAGAAATCTATATTTATTCGCAACCAACAATGGACCCTTCCCAGATTACCTTGCTAAAATCGACAAAACTGAATCTCCTCTCTGTACCTGTGGTCACAGAGGCAACTCCCTCCATTACACCTTACAATGCACCCTCACCTCCACTCTTCACATCCGCAAGCCATCAACAATATCTTTCTCACACTGGTTCGCCTACCTGTTGAAGCGACCAGACCTCCTAAACAAAATAATTAGTTGCATAAACATTCTAGAAAGGAACCAGCATCTATTCCAAATGCCTCCACCACACATAATTGGTGAAATTGAAAACTGAGGGCTAGTTCGGAGCATTGTCAGTAACCACCAGCCATGTTACGAACAGCACCCACATACCTCAACCAACCATCGGTGCAAAAACTCAGCTTCCAGTCCAAAAGCTTGTGTAAAAAACTCATCTTTTGTATCTTTAAAAACATTTTTACGTCCCAGACCACAAACTCTTAACAGCAAACTCCCATGAACTCTTAGGAGATAACAGAAATACACATCTTCGTGCTCGCGAAATACATTTCTCGCTCCCAATCACGAACTGTAAATAATCCAAAAATTTTCTCCATCATTGTATATAACATTATAGACTATCTTCATCATTTTCATCATCACTTATAGTAATTTTTTATGTTTTGTAAATAATCAAAATTGCACTGTCAAATATGTATTCTTTTTTTTTTAATAAACTTGACAAGCAGGGCTTGCACAGGCTAAAGCCATATGGTAGGCCTCCCTGCTTGGTTGAATCTGAATCTGAATCTGTACAGGAACACTCAAAATAATTCCGTTACATTACTAGATGCAATTGAACCTGATCAAGTATGAGGAGTTTGAAATCCAGTATCAAGTATGAAATCAAGTATGAAATATATAGGACTGTAAATATAACGTTTAAAACGAGAATAAAACTGCACATAGCAGATATCAAAAGAAGCAAACGAACTACTGTAAGCCAGACTAAATAGGATAGAGCATTTGCAAATTAATTTTAAGAAAAGTAAAATAATTTATTCATTAAGATTTTATTTCCCATCCGTTATCCGAGAATCAAAAAAAAAAAAAAAAAAAAAAAAAGCTGATTTTACGTTTTCCCGGTAGTGTATTACTGCTTATTTTACTGTTTATTACTGTTAATTTTACGGTATAATACTGGCAGTTGGGGTGTCACTATTATATTGTCAAATCCACACCTTTTTTTTTTTTTAATGTATTAACGTAATTATTGCAAAACATATATTTAAACACTATGCTTCTAAAAGGTGAAACTCGTCCAGCCACCAAAGACTATTTAACTTGGAGAAGTAAAGTCCATAAAGTTTTAAACGTTTACTTCCACCAGAACAAAGTTAAACACTTCTTACCCCACCGTAAGAAAATACAAAATAGATTAATAACACCATTAGGCGTGTGTTTAACGACGGTTAGTGCAGCCTCTTCTGAAAAGCTTGTTTGTTGAAACTTCCCAGTAGCAACTGAAGGGTCTCTCATTGTTTTAGTACAGCCTACGAGCAATCCATGACAGGAAGAGGTTTTGATGACGGCAAGCGAATGACGCGTTGAAATCTGGAAACCATGCCCACGTATACGGCGGCATCTGACAGAACTCGTTCGCGTGGGTATATTTAGGTGAGAAAACGCATAAAGCACGGCGTAGTGTTTGGCATTTATGAAGACAGTAGGAAGCTCATGGAAAAATGAAAATAAATGAACATATTCATCATCCGAAATGTAATATGTTAAACATCTGTCATTTTTTGGATATCGTCTTCAATTTTAAACACTACTCTTTGAGGGCCACCGTAATACTTACCCATCATAAATATGCATAATATAAAATATGAAAATAAAACACGTGTAAACTACTTATAAAATGCATTGCAATTCGAATAAAATCGTTACTTGATGACGTCATTGACTTTCAATGCTCTATAGCTGAATTGCGTAAAAGAAACATCCTTATAACTCCAAAAATGTTAATCTTATTAACTAACAGTTTACTGCTTCGGATTAAGCGTCTCATTTCAGATTAAAATATATCTTTGAATTGCAATTTGAATGAAATCGAAAAGTGTGGAAAATAGGATTCCAAATATTTCGGCAACTAATAATTCGTTCGACTTCACTTTTTATGCAAAATTTTATGTTTTTTATTGTCTTTTATATTCACTCCTTAAAATAAACAATTTCGAAAATTTTTATATACCTTTTATCAGAACGAATATTTCGAGAGTCCGAAAAAAATAGTTCCGTATAATCAAGGTTACTGACATTCAATAAGATTCTTCCCATTATTACATACTATGTACATACCAAATTTCAAGTCTCTATCTCAATTTGTTCTGGAGATAGAGCGTTTACAGACACACACACACACACACACACACACACAGACTGACGGCGAATTTTTTTCTAAAATTATGTTTTTTGGAATCTCCAGTGTCTGAAACGTGTAAATCCGTCAAAATATAATTATAAAAGAGAATGTTTTTTTAAACAAACTCTTTTATAATCATTCAATGTTTATTTTGAAAATCATTCCTAATTTCATGACTACAATTGACGCTTTTTCCAAAAAATTCCGTTACAATACATTAATTTTGTGTGAGCACCTAACCCAATTATGGGAAATTTGCCGGGTTTTTTTAAGCTTGGAAGAAAGTGCGCGCTAGTGAATTTATTTTAAATAAATATAATTTTTAAAAGAAAAAAAAAGCATTATTTAAATTGTCCCTTTAGGATTTCTAATTTGATTTCTCAAAATATAATCATAATTTAATTATATGAAACTAATAATTGATTAAAGCGTATTTTTAAAAATATACACTGGGAAAAATGACACTTTCAAATCTGAGTAAACCAATGTTTTCATTTTGTTATGAAAATTTCTGTTTGAAATAGGACGACCCAATGCTTTCAATTCTGAAATACCAGAAATACTCAGAATATTGAAACATAGACATACTAAAAACTGAGTGCATAGAGGTCAGTTCATACTCATTTTTGAAACATGGACATACTCAAAAATGAATAGAATCAGTTTAAACTCAATTTTGAAACATGGAAATACAGTAGAGTCTCGATAATTCGAGTCTCGATTGTTCGAGTTTCCCATAAATCCGAGTTAGTGAAAAAATCAGTTTAGCTTCCTTATAATGACCAACATATACGCAACACATGAAATAATTATTTCGCACAACCAAATTCACGTATCTGGTTTTTACTGTTGTTCGACGTGTCATATGTCAACTGCACGCCCCGAAGCCACCTACAGAAATCCACCCTCTTAAAGAAAACGGGTGTATTCTTCCTATACATGCGGGGAATCACACCAGGTTAAATTGGAGATAATAAGACAATAGCTGTTCAATGAGCTCTCGTCCCACTCACTCCTTTTGTCTACTACGAACGTATCGGAACAGAAGTAAACTAGAAGTGTTTTCTACTAACAACTGCTCTGATTTATCCTTGGACAGAAAATCCTTAAAAAAGTCTGAGTAGGAAAAAACTAGTGAGCCACTTTATATGTGGTTTATACAGCAAAGTAAAAAATGATGCCCTCTTTCAGGTCCGATTCTTCAAGAAAAAGATTTGCTGTTTCGAAAAGAATTTGAAGAAAGTGATGAAAACTTCACTGCCAGTGTAGGCTGGTTTGACAAGTTGAAAAAAATATATCGTATCCAGCAACTAGAGATCTGTCGAGAGAAGCTATCTGAAGATTCTGAGGCCGTTTCCATGCAATTTTGCAAGAAATTGCAGGAAGTCGTGACAAATGAAAACCTTACGAACGACAAGCTTTATAATTGCTATGAATCTGGCCTTAATTTAAAAATGCTACCATCTAAAACAATCGCGTCAAACTAAGAGAAAATTACTCCAGGTCACATAAAAGCAAAGAGAGGGTAACACTTCTTGCTGCATCAAATGCTTCAGGAAATCACAAGATTAAACTTGTTGTTATCAGAAAAGCTGCAAAGCCAAGAGCATTTAAACATGTCTCGATATCTCCACTGCCAGTTACGTATAAGAACCAAAAAGTGCTTAGATGACTCAAGATATATTTAAAAACTGTTTTTTATGATTTTGTGCCAGAAGTTATTGAGGAATGGATAGTCACGAACAACTAGAATTTACGGATTCTGCCAGATTCCGACAGCTTCCAAAGTCCACACCGCTAATGAGTCACAGCAATGGGCTGCCTGCTGCGCTAGAGTCCGCCATGCGATACGTGGAGCAATAGCCTGAGTGGACTCCAGCCGACAATATACTGCTTCGACGATGGCGTGATATTGCTGCACGGATATGGGACAATGTGTTAAAACAAAAAACAATGGACAATTATTTTAAGATATAATTAACCTGTTGCAATCAGCAGTAATGTAATAATTTGTAAGAGCATTTTACATTTAAATATACACTGAAATTAAAAAATTTCTTTATCTTCATTTATTTATTAATTAAACTTTATGATTTCGATAATTCGAGTTTTCGATAGTTCGAGGTAAGCCCGGTCCCGTCCACCTCGAATTATCGAGATTTTACTGTATTAAAAAAGGATTAGAATCGGTTCAAACAAATTTTTGAAACACGGAAATACTCAAAAATGAGCACATAGAAGTCAGTTCATACTCATTTTTGAAACATGGACATACTCAAATATGAGCACATGATGTTTTATTCTTGAGTGTGTGCATGTTTTCAGACTTGAGTAAATTTGATTCGGAGCCATTTTGACTATGCGAGATACTCAGATTTGAGTATTTTTTGTTAAGTTTTGAAAATGTCGTTTTTAGAGTGTATATTACAGTAATTGTTTATATTTTATTTTCTACTTTTAAATTATTTAAATATTTCATTATTGCACAGCTTCACAGCCATTTTGCCGTTTCGGCGATCGTAGTTTGGCACATAATTAAATCCATTTTTTAACTGGTATACAGTTGTAATCATAAAGATGATTTATCACTAGTGGCGGGCTAACTGAAAAATTACTTAAAATTAAGTTCTTAAAACATCAAAAAGTTTTTTTTGTCATTGGAAACACCCCTTTGTACATATTGTTTATAATTCTAGCATATCAGGATATGAGTATAAAATTCCATCTTTACATACAAAAGCCAAGTTGAGTGCGAAAAATAAATACGTAAGTACCATATTAACATAGAGGTACAGTCGTGGGAATAAAAAGTAACCCTCCCACTAACTCTGCAACAAATTATCATAGAAGAAAGTTACTAGTACCAAACGATTATGGGAAATAAAGTCTAGTTTTAACTGATGTATATAGAATCTGCTTAGGTATATAATGACCCGGGTTCGAGTCCCGGCTTGGGTACTTTTTCACTATGTTGGCTATACGGAAATTAAGCAATTAAAATTTGAATATTATGAATGCAAGGCGTGAGAAAATTTCTCTGGAAAAATTTCCAAGTATTAAATATGAATTTATTTCAATTGTCGGTGCTGGATTTTCTTTGGTTTCGTGTGTGCCCCAGGGTTGGCGGCTCACGGAAAATATTCCATCTTGTACTGCATTTGTAGCCTTGCCAACATGTTATAGTGAAGGAGTTCCAGGCTGAGTATCGTTCCCAAGTGGTTCAGTTGGTAGAACATCTGTGCGCTAATCTGATGACCCGGGTTCGAGTCCCGGCTTGGGTACTTTTTCACTATGTTGGGTATACGCATATTAAGCAATTAAAATTTGAATATTAGGTATATATGTTAGAAGTAAAGTTTCTTATAAATGCATGTGTTTGCTGAAAAGTTTAAAAAATATGCCATTAGCAATAGAACTAAGTTATATTCAGACTGAAAAGCAATTTGTCTCGGAGTTTTCTACATCGTTTCCTTATACTGCTTAATACTATTTTTGATTCTAAATTTTGTATTCGCCGATATTCTTCACATATAAATTTAGAAAAGAGCGAGTAAAATCAATTCAAAATTTGAGAAAAAGCATTATAGAAACACCTATAAAATTCCAATCCCATTCACATATTTGAAGATTATTTTGATCACAGAAAACCTTATATAATTTTTTAATCGGATAATGCAACTCTAGTAAATAACATAAAAAGAATATTGGAAAGGATTTTGCCGTACATAACTATATCCGAAACATATTAAATGAGTAAAATGATCATATTGGCAAGAAATAATACATTAATAGAAGTGACTTAGTCATTCTGTAATTTCAACAATCAAGCGCCGAACTTCAATTTAGATACAGCCCCTAAAATATGGCCATTTTAAAATAATTAATTTCTCTGAAACTATTCATAGGAATTTCCTGAAATTTGGTGTCTAAGCATAGTTTGAGCTGAAGATTTAAAATATCTTGTCAAAAGTGGCTCTTAACATTGAAAAAAAAACGTTTGGTTTTGTTTTGATATGTAGATGACCCCTTAAGAAAATTTTATGTACACCGTTTAAAAGTAGACTTTATTTCCGATCGTTTGGTACAGTAACTTTTTTCTACAATAATGTGTTGCAGAGTTAATAGGGGTGTTCACTTTTTTTTCCCTACGACTTTTACAGTGTGACTGATATAACTTCTACCGTGTGCATTCACATGGGAAAGTGTATAAAGCGTAGCGTAGTATTTTCATTTAAGAAGATATTAGGAAGAATTAACAAGAACGAAAAATCATGCGTCAAGCATAGATTATGCAACACTTTCCAACATTTCCAAAATACTTTACAAATCTTTACCGTTTAATAAGGAGAAAGAAAATGTCTCAGTAAACAATTTGGAAAAACATAACATATCTAAAAATTCAATTTCAGGAATTATTAACAATATTCGGAAAAGTACCTGAATTCGTTTGTGCAGCCCTGTATATGATATAGTGATAGATTTGTATATATACTACACAAAATTCTAAATTTTAGTTCACCTACGAAACGCATAGCACAGTTTAAAATCCCCCTTCTGGAATTTCCGTTAATAAAGGGAAATATGCTCCGAGAACTTTTGCGCTGCCCTGTATATGATCTATAGAATTTATACACACGAAGTAATAGGGAAAAAATGGAGTTAAATTTAAAAAAGCGTTCAGTAACTGAAAACTCAGTTCCAGCAATTATTGTTAACAGACAGTACCGAATTCCTTTGTGTGTCCCTGTAAATGAACGATGAATGCTATACACAATATTGTACAGTTAGCCTTTTGTAATGCACCTTAGTGATATATATCCATTTCAATATGTTTGAAATAGCGGAACATTATTAAAATCAACCGCAAAACATTTTTCTCCAAATACCGCAATGTTACGGTATTCTTTTGAGTGTCCCAGTACAAGACCTATAAGTGCTATGCACACCATATTCTATAGTTAGCCTCTTGTAGTGCACCTCAGTGATATGCATAAATTTCAATATGTTTGAAATTGTGCAACATCATTAAAGTTAATCGCAAATGGTTTCTCCCCATAGACCTTAAGTAACGGAATTCTTTTGAGTGTCCCTGTAAAGACACTATAAGCCTGCACACTTCATTTTCAATGCAGAACATGCTATTGTAAACCTCAATGACCTATGTAAATTGCATGACATTCCGAGTTTATTTACGCGAGTTAGAGCACGGGTAGTCAGACAGACGGCAGACAGATGGCAGACAGACAGACGGCAGACAGACAGACAAACAAACCGAATTCATAAACACTTTTTAACTTTGTTGGAACGTGTTAAAAACAAATAAACATATTCATCATATGAAATTTAATGTACTTGACGTATGACATTCTTACTTTACATCCTTACTAAAAAAGTTAAATGTCTAAAATAAGCAGTAAATAAACATAACTAATTTTTGATGAAACCCATCTAGGCATATTCAGGTACAAAACACAGTGTAGTATTTCGTATTTAAAAAGGCAGAAAATGATAGGAAAAGAACATATTCATTACATAAAACTTAACATGACATCTGTACTGTAGTATACCGTTTTTAATGAAATAAGTGAATGCTGCTAATGTAATTGATGTGAAAAAGAAATATGTTAATTGACTTAGTACTAAAGTCATACATCATTTCTTTTATAAAAAATGTAACATATTGAAAAATTTTATTTTAGAGTTAACAGAGTAAAATGATTGTACATAAACTATTTTTTCAACTTTATTCAATTACAGATTTACTTTGTAGTTATATAGAAATAATGCTGTTAAACACATCAACCCATAAAGATATTTGTGAAAATTTAGTTCTTTATTTATCATTGGAGAATAAAACCGAATTATTTCTCCAATAATTCTCCAATGAAAAATAAATAACTAAATTTTCCCAAATATCTTTATGTGCTTTGATAAAAATATTTTGATAAAAATATCAACAATATTATTTCTTCATAATAGCAAAGTAAATCAGTAATTAGCAACCCGTCATAGAAATTTTTCTTTTATTTACACATGAATATTATATCAATATTTAACATTTGGCAATTAATTTTATTATCAATAAATTTTTTCTATAAATAATTGATTTTATTAGCAATATTTATCATTTGTTATATTTTTCATTTGAGGATCGTATTTATCGTTTTATCACGGCACATGGAATGATTGTGGTCGCCCATAGGATTCATCTTAGCTAAGTCACGTCTATGTTAAACACATATGTTAGAACATTTATACGTGTTAAAAGAAACAATATAATTCTACAGCGTATTTTTACTTCTTTAACATCCAGAAGTAATGATTATTTCTAGTCTGAAATATCCCAGTGTCATTGTTTAATAAAACGATAAAAGATGGGTAAATTTAAAAACATTGCTGTATAGTGAAGCCTTATTATTGGCGTAATTAAAGCAACATATTTATGTATGTAAAGCCATACATTAATGTAATCTACACTGTTAAAAAATACAAATATTTCTTTATATAGGAAAATATAATATAACCACAAACAAAATTATACAATAACGTCTTCCGAGTTGTCCACGATTCCGAAAAGTGTTCCTTATCTTTAGAAGCCTTGGAATCTAACATATTTTAAAGATTTAAAGAAGCAATTATAAAAGTTTTTATAGTGTATTAAACAGTTTTCGGAACCTGGCGTATAAGATTTTCGGATGCTATCAATTCTCAAGTAAACATTTTCATATTCGACAAACATGATAACAGCATTAACATTAACATTGAAGTTAATATCATTATATTACTCTTCCTTGTATAAATCCAATTACACAGCTTAAAATGTTTTCTTGAGAATGGATAGTCTCCTAAAAGACGAAATTCCAGTTAGAAAAAAAATTGATTAATTAATTATAAAAACTGTTTCCGAAAATGAGTGGCAGCAAAAAAAACTTTGTTATTTTAAATACGTCTTTAAATCTAGAAATTATTATTTGTTCTGATGCTTCTAAAGTTGATTAATTAATTATAAAAACTGTTTCCGAAAATGAGTGGCAGCAAAAAAACTTTGTTATTTTAAATACTTCTTTAAATCTAGAAATTATTTTTTGTTCTGATGCTTCTAAAGTTGATTAATAAATTATAAAAACTGTTTCCGAAAATGAGTGGCAGAAAAAAAACTTTGTTATTTTAAATACTTCTTTAAATCTAGAAACTATTCTTTTCGGAATCGTGGGTAACTATGGAACAGATTACACTGGATAACAATGGTTCTGTCCCAGAACTGGAATTAGTTGATCCTAGATAAGTTTCTTGCGCTTTTTCCGAATATGCTTTCTGTTTTTCTCTAGGTTGTCCAGTTTTTGAGATATTTGCATGTTTAAGTTTATGCAAATTTAAGCTTTTTTGTGCCATTTTATGGAGATGTTAGGTACAATCAATGTCAGATTGAATTGCCTTTTTTAGATTATGATTACTGGACCATTTGCGTAAGTTAAATGTCACAGTCTGCATATTCTTAGCATTATACTTGTCAGTTACTAAGTTTAATTTGCGTATTTTTCAATAGTGTAATGTTTACATTACTTTCAACTTTAAAGTAGTTACCAAAGAATTGATGTAATGTTTTTCTAGACTAGATTTTTATTTTTATTTCGAATCTGCAATCCGTTTCCTTATATCACGTCTAGATTTTGAGTAAAATGAATATCTACTTTTGTATTGTATTGGCACAAATTTGATATAAAATGCTTTGAGAGGTGTGTACCCCATTGTCAAAAAGGTGAACAGTGTGAAATTCCTATCAGGAACATAATCGCTAATGGGTATAATCGAAAAAAAATTGAAAAATGTAATAGAGTCTACCCTAATTAGCAGAAGTACATCAGAAAGTAGCATAAAAAGCATTTTCTGGCTTTTTTTTTTTTACCAAACTTTTTTCCCTTTTTTTTCAAAAACTGTAACACGATAGAAGAAAACGGACACCAGTGTTGAAATCAGCGTAAAAAACTGGTTTAGAAACATATTAACGCACTCATGTGACAGAAATATTTGTATGTTAAGAAACGTAATTAGAAAAAAAAAATAAAAATATGTAAATTAGGCACAATATTTCACAGTTACATGTTAGTATAATCTCGGACACAACATTTTTGTAATATAAACTGGCCAGTAATCATAACATAAAACAAAAAATCCATTCTGATAATGCTTTATGCCTTGAATTTGTATAAAATTGTACAAAAATTTAACATTAAAATATGCAAATATCTCAAAAACTGGACGTACTGGAGAAAATCTAAAACTAGATTCGGAATCAGTACAAAAATCGGAATAAGAAACAACTAATTTTGGTTTTGGGACAGAGCAAAAGTTCAAATTTGTTGTCCAGTTTTATTGAATATTTTCATACGTGGTTACATTATATTTTCGTAGATTAAGAAATTTTTGTCTTTTTTTTTACGGTGTAGCAGTTAAATTCACAAAAATAAAAACCAAATTCTCACAAATATTTTTATCAACATATCAACAACATTATAACTTTTTCATTATTACAAAGTAAATCACCTTATAAAATGTTCTTTTTCTATGCATGAATATTGTACGAGTGTATTTATCGTTTGACGTCAGAGTCATTCTTTGATTCATTGCACCAGTAAAGAATGTGGTCACTCGGGGGAATTCTTAAATTCATTCATCTTAGTTAAGTCACGTCTATATAAAGCACAAATATTAGAACGTTTATGAGTATTAAATGACACGGCATCGTTCTACCGCCCTAGTTTTTTTCCCTACACATCCGGAAGTAATGATCTCCCTATGTGATTGCATAACAAAGCGGTAAAAGGTTGATTAATTTAGTGACACTATACTCAGAGAAACTTTGAACAGGAGAAATTAATGCTACATATTTATCTGCTGCTGGATCGAAGCATACTGATTTTTGTTATTTAAAAAATATATCATAAAAAAATCGTGTTTATTTATAAACATATAATTATTCTGTTTTTCAAGTATGTGTACAGTGGTTTTTCTTTTCATTTTAATACTTGTCTTTTTAAACCTCTGAGCGTTTTGAAAAAGGGTAAAATTGTAATGTTGTTTTCTCTATATTTTGTTTAAAATGCTAAAAAAATATTATTATTTCAGCATTATAAATAAAACTTAATTACAAATACGAATGTAACCCTTGAGAGTATTAATCATTCTTCAATGTTTTGAAAATTCATTAAATCTATAGAATTATATTATCTTAAACATTGCATATATTGCAGTGAAACCTGGAGCTTAGTGAACGGAATATTACGTTCCACACGCTTAGAGGGATAATAACCTTTATTCTCTTAAATAGTTCAATATGAAAATCACGTTTAATAAATGATGTAAAATGGTTGATAAGTCTGCATATTTCAGATAAGTATAAACCTAATATGACTGAGTTGTTTCATGGTATAACTAGTAAATCTGCAGATCAGGAGCCTCAACATCAGCTCTAAAGTCATTGTTTTTTTAATCTCATTTTTCATATTATTCAGCATCTTACAATCCGCAATTTATTTTTTTATATATTACATACATATTTATAGGCATATAAAATACTTCGGAGGTTTCGCAAATTAGAAGCGTTAAATTAAACACGGTTTATGAATTGATATTCTGACATTCTTATGAACTTCTTATTCATGTAACTTTTTAGTTTAAAAAAAAAAAAAACCTTGTGTCAAAATAAATTCTCATTTATGTCAATAGAATACTAAAATCTCCTGAAAATAATTTATTTTGCTAATAAAATATTGCAGCAAAATAGTGAGAGTTACTTGAATTTTATCATTTTGATATTCTTTGAAATATGGTTGCTAAGCAACTAATAAATTAAAGAGCAAAGTAAAAAGAAATTCATTTTAAAATTTGTAAAAAATATGAAAATAAATTGTTTTATATTTCCCGAACAGATGCAAAAAATGTTCTAATAATTTAAACAATTAATTTCTAAATTCTAATAAATGTATAGGCAAATTTTCATAGCTATTGGATATATTTAAAACCTCCATATCGAAAATTTAGAATCAGTAATTTTACGTTTAAATCTATTATTCAAATATGTAATTTTCATTTCAGTTAAAAACGAAATTTGAAAATCGTCTGCATTCTCATAGGAAAGCATTATGACCTAAAACGAAATGTTTTATATTTTTCGAACGAATGAACCAAATGTAACTAAAAACTATACAGCTAACGCCGGGTATCTCACCAACATACTCATCAAAAAATAAATCTAATCGGGCGCTTTTTATGGCAGTTATCGCGGAACAGACAGGCAAACAGACGGAAACCAAAAATTTTTCGTCTCTCCACAGTGAGCCTTCACTGACGTTTCGGCAATTATAGCATATTCTTTTAAACCCGAAGAAGAAAATTACTTTTTAATTTTCCTATAATGTCGAAAAATGTTTTAAAAACAAGCAAAAAAAAATTCTCAGTTTTTTCATTTACTATACTAGAAATCTCTGTTGCTTTTATTCATCGTTGAATCTGATGGCCAAACCTCTATGTTCAGACATTAGAGTCGATATTTCACAAATCTCTTTATCAAAATATCAACAGCATATATATTTTGTATAATTACATCACTCATGACTGAAATCAAAGCTGCCAACTTTTAAGCTTTTTTTTTCTACTATTATCTTTGAAAAGAGAAAAAAATGCATTATTTAATCTAAATTTTCAGCAGTGAAATGGGATGAATTTTTCAGTTAAATAAATGTGGTAGAAAAAAAAAGAATAAAAGTTGGCAGCTATTTGAAATTCTATTTTATTCGAAGAAACTTGCATGGAATATGGAGATATTTAACGTTTAACGTCAGAGTCATTTATTGATATATTGCACAAGTAATGATTGTGGTCGCGCACTGGAATTCTCAATTTGGTTAAGGCGCGCCTATACGCATCGTGAGATATTCCCTTCGTTTTGCTGAGAAATGTAAACGGTCACGTTTTTCTCAGGCAACCTCGAATTATCCCTCTATAAGAGTGAAATTTCTGGAAATAACTTTTTTTAATCGCAGGCCGTAAAATGTTTTCAAGTATAGTTACCAAACTCAGCTCTGACAAACTGAAGTATCATAGTTTTATGAACACTAGGAAAATCTGAAGGCTCTCCTGACATGGGAATGTAATAATTCTCCACATGCTTGAGACCATATGGTAAGTACTCAACATCCACTCGAAATACAATGGTAGAGCCTGTACATATACACGGTTTAAAAAGGCCAAAAGAGGACTTGATCGAAAGACAGCGAGCTGGATGCATCTCTGATTGTTCTCTCGCTAGTGAGGCGAGCAGGTAAAAGCCGGGGCTCAGTCCGGTCATGAGAAAAATGTACGAAGCCTGGACGAAGTTTCATATTTTTACCGGGAAAAATAATCTGCTCCCTGAAGAAGTAACGAACATTGCTAAGAAGTTTAGCGAGGCCAAACCCATCGGCAGTATGTAATACTGTTGACAGAGTACTTTAATGTTAATCTAGTTATATCTAAAGAATTTTTGTCTGTCTAGTTGTTTTAGTACATTATGCTGTCTTATAGCTTGTTGTAATTGGGAATTCATTTCCTGTTGCATCATCCAAAATCCCCCTTTTCTTCTCAAAGTTTTGAAACATAAAAAGCACCTACGCAGTGTAGAGGTAGGGATGTACTTCGATTTGCAGAAAAGAGACAGTGAGACTTTGACACATGCGTGCAACATTGTTTATTACGTAACTTTTTCAGAACATTTATTATTAGAACTTTAGTTTTTGAACTCTAACGTTTTAGTTTTAGTATTGTTTGTGATTATGATTGTCAGAGAGCGTGTCGCTCAGTAACAGAAATGTATATAATAATTTGTTCGTCGTCTTATTTGTCATTAAATAGTGATGTGTTTACTAATATCCTGCATTTTATTTGAGTCAAGATTATTCTCTTGTGAAAATTGCATATATTGGAATATATCGAATCAACTGAAAGATGTTCTTTATTGAAGCAATGGAGCCCTGATGCCCGTTTTTTGGAACTTAGAAGGTAAGAAAATTTGTTTCTTACTGATTTTATTTTAAATAGTTTTAGAAATCAATTATATTAAAATTGATTAATTATATGTCGTCAACATCAGCTGAATTTTATTATAGGCAGTTGGAGTTGCCACATAACTGGCATCCCTGCCGGGATTCGGTGGCTCCGTAGATGATTGGAATTAGAGATTAGAAAGTTAATTAGAAGTTAGTTAACTAGAATTAAACATTAAGAATGGATAAATTAAAGAAATCAAGGACGCCAGTGCGTTCCAACTTCACAAAGTTGATAAAAGAAATAGAAGATACTTTGCAGGCTAAATGTGATGATATCGATAGTCTGTCATCTCTTTTAGATAGGTTAGAATCAAAACATGAAGAGCTCTCATTAATAGATAAACAAATTTTAGATAATTTATCTGAAGATAAAAATTGTCAACAAGACGCCTTCGATTCGGAATATGAGCAAATAGACAAGTATAATATAAATTACTGGGAAAATAAAAATAAACTATCTAGATACATCAAAAAATTAGAAAAAGAGAGCAATCAGGATACCTCTTTGTCATTAGACAGTATGGCCACAAGAAGAAAGTTTAAATTACCTAAATTAGAACTTAAGCCCTTTAATGGCGACATAAAAAATTGGCTATCTTTTTGGGGGCAATTTGAAAAAATCCACGAAGATCCGGATATTGTAAACGAGGACAAAATACAGTATCTAATTCAGTCTACCCAAAAGGGATCTAGAGCTCGGGAAATCGTGGATTCTTTCCCCCCTACAGCCGATAGCTATCCAGAGGCGATTCAATCATTGAAGGCACGGTTCGGTAGAACGGATATTTTAATCGAAGTATACATACGCGAAGTTCTAGGATTAGTTATTAATAATTCTTTAGGACAAGGCCAGAGACTGTCCCTTGTTAAGTTGTATGATAAAATAGAAACATACCTTCGGTCATTAAAAATGTTAGGCGTATCGAGCGAAAACTATTCTTCGATTTTATATCCATTGGTCGAATCAGCATTGCCTTCAGATATTCTTAAATTATGGGAAAGACATCTTGGCACTTTATCTGTTAATGATAAAGATAAAGATCAGGGAATTAATAAATTAGATACTTTAATGAAATTTTTACAAATTGAAGTTGAAATGGAGCAAAAGGTCAAATTGGCTAAGAGTGGGTTTTCTTTCGATAAAGATGACTCAGTAAACAGAGAACTTAGATTCGATCGTAAGGATAAAAATTTTTCCCTTCCTACGGCGGCCGAACTGTATAATGCAGATGATAAAAAATTGGAAGAACAGTGTGTCTTTTGCGAAAATAAACACCGTAGTCAAAATTGTAGAGCGGTATGGAAAATGACACTCGCGAAGAGAAAAGATGCTTTATTAAAAAAAGGAGCTTGCTTTCGATGCTTCAATGCCAACCACTTGGCTAAAGCTTGTAAAATTAAAACTAATTGTACTCATTGTGGGAAAAGTCACCACCAGTTCATGTGCATAGAAAAGGATAAAATTAATTTAGGCGATAATTCTAAAGAGGATTCTACTCCTAATAAAGATTGTATGCTTGCGAATACAACTTCTAGAAAAAGGGTTTTGCTCCAAACATTGGTTGTACGCATATACAATGGGGATGACAGAGGCCGCGACCGCCGAAGGCGGCCACGCATCACAGCCGATTCCAGACTCGTGCAGAACCCATACGAGTCACGACCAGGGAAGATCCGGTTTACCCGGGGACTTCCTAGGTGGTGCTCTTCGGCCGGGGGGAGAAGCGGGGGCATACGCCTACCTGCACTTCTACGACCCTTCCCCAAGTGAGTTTGATGACATTAGGTCGAAGCGACATTAGTGGAACCTTCCCTCTAAGGCCCACTAATTTTTCACTTGGGCGGATAGCGAGAGTGAACCCCAGCCTCGTTGCCGAAATCCCATAAGGGAAAACGAGTCCTCAGCCTAATGGTGAACACTCACACTTCCCATTAATTTACCGCCCCTTCCGAATATCAAATCCTAGGGAATATACAATGGGGATATCGTACGAAATGTTAGAATTTTATATGACACGGGATCGCAACGGTCGTATATATCAAAATTTGCTGCTAACATGTTAGGATATAATAGTATAAGTAAAGAAAGAATAGTGCATAGTTTATTTGGGGGTCGACAATGTGAAGAACTACACGATAGATATTTAATTAATTTGGGAAATATGGATAATAGTTATCGATGTAAACTTGAGGTATTAGACCAACAAAAGATTTGCTCTGAAATTTCACCTATACCGGAAGGATCCTTTATTAATGAAATAAAACGGTACGGGATTTTATTGACTGATAGAGTCACTAAAACTAATGATTTATTATACGAATTTTCTCCTGATGAAATTCATGTATTAATTGGTGCAGATGTCGCCGGAAAATTATTTACCGGAAATTTAAAACAATTACAGGGCGGATTAGTTTGCATGGGAACTCGTTTAGGTTGGACAATTCTCGGGAAAACTGAAGGTTATGAAAATAAAAATATGAACAATTTAGTTTTCTCGCTGCATGTCAAAGAGGCAAAAATTTCCGAGTTATGGCACCTTGACACTTTAGGAATTCGAGATCCTGGGGAGAAAAAGGGTAGAGAAGAGATAGAGTTAGCCACTAAAGAACATTTTCTTAGTAATATAAGAGTAGATGACGAGGGTAGATATGAAGTTAGTCTTCCATGGATACAGGGCCACCCTAGACTACCCAGTTACGAAAATATCGCTCGACGTAGATTAAAAACATGTGTCGATTCATTAAAAAAGATAGGAAAATTAGGTGATTATAATCAAATATTTAATGAATGGTTAGACGAGAAAATAATTGAAAAGGTTGATCAGAGGAAAACGTTAGGTAGTGAGCATTTCCTTCCTCATAGAGCAGTGTTTAAAGTAAACTCCACTACAAAAGTGCGGCCAGTTTTTGATGGTTCAGCTCGGGAAAAGGACTCACCATCGATAAATGATTGTATTGAAAAGGGGCCTAACCTCGTAGAACTGATTCCTTCTGTTTTAAACAGATTTAGATTGGGGAAAATAGGGGTAATTGCTGACATAAAAAAGGCTTTTTTACAGATTGGTATTAAAGAAAAAGATCGATCATTCTTGAAATTTCTATGGTATGAAGAAGGGAACCCTCAAAAGTTGATAACGCTTCAACATAGAAGAGTAGTATTTGGCATTTCATGTAGCCCCTACCTTCTAGGTGCCACGCTAGAATATCATTTGAAAAATGCACCTGAACAATTTAAAAACACTGCGTTAAAATTGTTAGAGTCATTTTATGTAGACATCTGTGTTACGAGTGTTGGTAATAAGGAACAGCTAAACAGATTTATCGAAGAGTCAAAAACTCTTCTTAGCAATGCTAAATTCGAGCTTCGCAGGTGGGAGCATAGTTTTCGAGAAGTTTTTACAGGGGAAAATGTCCCTGTTTTAGGGCTAATGTGGGATTTTAGAAGGGATACACTAGCAGTTGATTTAAAAGAAATTTCAGAGGATGATCGCCTTGTAACTAAAAGAAACATTTTATCGTCTGTACACAGAATTTTTGATCCTATCGGATACACATGTCCTGTAACATTAGAACCTAAAATATTATTACAGGAGTGTTGGAAAGCTAAAGTGACATGGGACACGGAATTACCTGTTTCTATCAAGAAAAAATTTGAAAAATGGAAAAAACAATTAGGAAAATTAGGGACTATTGAAATACCTAGGTGTTTTTCTCGAGATGCAGATAAGTTGCATTCATTACACGTTTTTTGCGAGACGCTAGTAAAGTAGCGTATGCTACGTGTATATTTATACGGACCGAAAATGAGAACGGTGGTTTCTGTCAGTTGGTTCAAGCAAGAAGCCGAGTTGCTCCTATGAAAACAATTTCCATTCCGCGGTTAGAATTATTGGCTTGTAATATTGGGGCTAGATTAGCAAGTAGTGTTAAAACTGATTTGAAATTAGATAACATTGCCATTTTTTATTGGACTGATTCGGCCAATGCGCTTTACTGGATAAAAAGAAATGAAAATTGGGCACCTTTTGTTTACAACCGAGTGTCCGAAATTCGCTCATTAAGTGATCCTTCAAAATGGCACTTTGTTCCTGGCCAATTGAATCCTGCTGACCTGCCTTCAAGGGGTTGTACCGCTGAGGTTTTAGCCCGAGATAAATGGCGGGAGGGACCACAGTGGCTAAGAAAACCAATGGACGAGTGGCCAAATTCAGAAATGTTTCCTGACTTCGAGACTATCTCTTTAAGTCCCAAGCTTTAAAAAACTGAATGACCTTAGAATCCCAGCAAAATAGCCCAAAATATCCGATTTTTTCGTTCCCCCCTTTTTCACTAGGTAAGTAGTGGAAATGACTGTACTGCTTTCTCCCTTCATTCAAATTTAGACAGGTGTTACACCCCTTTGTTTATCATTGCTCCAGTTACAGAAAAAAATCTTGGTTTTCCTTCTGTACTGTCCAGAAATGCCAACACATTTCCCCATCCATCACTGAGGGAGACCACCCCCTTGACAGCACCCCAACCAATTTAAAGGGGAGGAAAATCCTTTCAGCTATCCTGGGCTACTGTGGGTTTCAGAGTAACCGGCTATTTTCGGCTATCGTGGGATTCAAAAGGCTATAGATGCAGAAAGAAGAAAAACAATTATTAGTGCTACAAATGTAAATGTTCACAGTGAACAATTTTACACTAGAATTTCATCCTACGATAAATTAGTAAAAGTAATCGCGTGGATATACAGATTTTACAAAATTGTAAGAAAGCTGAAGAAGAGAGAGAATTTAAAATTTTAACTGTAGAAGAGCAGAATGAAGCTGAAAATGTATTGTTGAAATTAGTTCAAAAATCGTTTACTGGTCCCGGAGATAAACGTCTAAAAGCATTTCAGACCACAACAGATTCGGCTGGAGTTCTGCGGCTGAAATCACGCATACATTTGAGAGATGATATTCTGAATTTCAGATTTCCTATTATTCTTCCACATGACCATCCTGTAGTTGAAAAATTAATTAGATCTAGACATTTGAAACTAGGTCATGCTGGTGTACAAATTATGATGTCTAATTTAAGGGAAGATTTTTGGATCTTAAAATTCCGAAAAACTATCAGGAAAATTATTAGAACCTGTGTAAGATGTAGACGACACGATTTTAAACCAGTAGAAATTTCCACTCCTCCCTTACCTGAAGATAGAGTAAGAGAAGCTGCCATTTTCCAAATTGTTGGTCTGGATTATGCCGGTCCGCTTATTCTTAAAGAAAATAGGAAAATCTGGCTAGTAATATACACTTGTGCTGTTTTTCGAGCAGTTCATTTTGAACTAGCTACCTCATTATCAACTGACGAGTTTTTACTGACGTTGAGAAGATTCATAGCCCGTAGAGGCAGACCTTCTATTATCTATACAGATAACGGTAAAAATTTTGTAGGAGCGGAAAATTTGTTGAAAGAAATAAATTGGAATTCAGTACAAAATGATAGTATATCAAGGAAAATTATTTGGAAATTTATACCTCCTTCAGCTCCGTGGTGGGGAGGGTGGTGGGAGCGATTGATTGGCCTAACCAAGAGAATACTCAGAAAGGTTTTAGGAAAAAGTTCTCTGAATTACGAAGAAATACAAACCATTATATGTGACCTAGAAAGTGTTATCAACAGTTGCCCGCTTACTTATGTGTCAGAAGATTTAAATGATCTCGTACCTCTCAGTCCGTCCATGTTCTTGCTAGAAGTGAAAGGTAGTGGTACACCCGATATTGATATTCTAGATGCCAAATCATTGAACAAAAGGCTTGTTTATCAACAGAAAATAAGACAAGACCTTCGTAAACGATTTAGATCTGAATATTTAGGCCAATTGCGACAACCTAGTAGACGGAAGAAAATACAGAAACCTTTAGCAATAGGTGATGTTGTGATTGTTTCCAGTGACAATAATAAAAGAATTGATTGGCCTCTGGCCAAAGTGATTGAAATTTTTCCATCTAAGGATGGACACATCCGCTTAGTGAAAATCAGAATGAAAACTGGGGAATATTTAAGACCTACAAGCAGGTTAATACCCTTAGAAGTATCACAAGATAACGACAGTATGAGAAACCATTTCAAGGACATTAAGAAGAAACAAGATTTTAATGAACATAAAGGTGCTAGTAATCCTCCTAGTGGTTCGGTCAGCGACAGTACATCGGACGTTTCGGTTCGTCGCTCCAGATACGGGCGTATCATAAATCATAGAACGAATTGGGTTTAAGTTCCAGATCCCGAAACTCAAAGGTGGGAGGATGTTGTAATTGGGAATTCATTTCCTGTTGCATCATCCAAAATCCCCCTTTTCTTCTCAAAGTTTTGAAACATAAAAAGCACCTACGCAGTGTAGAGGTAGGGATGTACTTCGATTTGCAGAAAAGAGACAGTGAGACTTTGACGCATGCGCGCAACATTGTTTATTACGTAACTTTTTCAGAACATTTATTATTAGAACTTTAGTTTTTGAACTCTAACGTTTTAGTTTTAGTCTTGTTTGTGATTATGATTGTCAGAGAGCGTGTCGCTCAGTAACAGAAATGTATATAATAATTTGTTCGTCGTCTTATTTGTCATTAAATAGTGATGTGTTTACTAATATCCTGCATTTTATTTGAGTCAAGATTATTCTCTCGTGAAAATTGCATATATTGGAATATATCGAATCAACTGAAAGATGTTCTTTATTGAAGCAATGGAACCCCGATGCCCGTTTTTTGGAACTTAGAAGGTAAGAAAATTTGTTTCTTACTGATTTTATTTTAAATAGTTTTAGAAATCAATTATATTAAAATTGATTAATTATATGTCGTCAACATCAGCTGAATTTTATTATAGGCAGTTGGAGTTGCCACATAGCTGATTGCAATAAAAACCTCTAAAAAGCCATCCTGATTGCAGTCCATTTGGTCGTGACGTTACAGTATAAAGCACAAATGTCAAAATATTTATAAGCATTAAATGAGACGGTATTCTTATACTGCCCTCTTTTTTTTCTTTCTTACTTTTTTTTATCTCAGCATCCGGAAGTAATGATTATTTCTAGATATCTATTTTATTCGAAGAAACCTTCATTGGATATTATATGGGTGGGGAGGGGGTATTTATCCTTTGACGTCAGAGTCATTTCATGATTCGTTGCACACGTAATCATTGTGGTCCCTCACGGGAATTCTCAATTTTACTTACCTTAGTAAAGGCACGTCTATATAAAGCACAAATACAAGGTGTGGCTATTAATTTCCAGGACTGGTGAAATAACTTCTGAAATATGAATGTACAGTGCTTAACTGTTTAATATGTTTCCAACTATATTCCACGAGGGGAGCAACGTTACTCGCGTCCGTAGTATTCCTTAAGCTACACGTGCTCCCTGGGTGGTACTAAATGAGTAACAATTTTGCAGCCGATATCACCATTTCTTCAGAAAAATCGTGGAGAAATACCATCTCTAACCTCCCGATTGTCCTAGAAGCAGCGCGGTAGCTGCCTTTCGTCTTGCGACAAAGCATGAATGTTTATGTGCTCATCTTTTCCGTCTCCAGATAGTGGATAGCCCTGCCTGCCCCCTCTGCCGCAGTGGTGCGGCGATGACTGCTGACCACCTGTCTGACTGTTCAGCATTCACGAAGAACTGCATTTATTCCCATTACTGGGATGTAGAGACTCCTTACACATTTTAACTTCTTGATTTTATATGGTTCTTATGTTAATTACCCTTTACTTTGTTCCTGTGTTTGATGTTATCTTTTTACATATATTTCTGTTTTTTTTTTCATGATCTCGTTCGGCGTAAGGATAATGTCTGTCGCCTGCTGCATTGGAAATAAAAAAAAATGTTCCGTTTGAAGTAATACAGTTTTGCGCTCAGCTATATAATTGTTTGAAGCAATTTGAAAAGTCATCTTTGGGAATCCTCTTACTTTCGGACGTCAAGTTTTTCTTTATGTTATCAATATGCAGAAATTTTGTTCCTTTTAGTGATGTTTTCAGTTTGGGAAACAGGAAATAGTCTGCGGGTGCCGACTCCGGAGTGTATGGATGGTGGTCGTCCAGAGTGTGGATCATCTTCGACCATTTCTTGACCATCACTAAAACGTCGAAAGCATTCAAAAATTCTAGAACATAATAATGCGTCATCACCGTACAGTCCTGGAAATTAATAGCCATACTTAGCCACATCTTGATTCATTACACAATTAATGATTGTGGTCGCTCACAGGAATTCTCAATTTCCCCTACCTTAATCAAGGCACGTCTATATAAAGCACAAATCTTACAAAATTATGAGCGTTAAATAAGACGTTATTATTCTATCGTGCTCGTTTTTATTTATTAATTAATTTTTTGTTTTTACTTAAGTATCCCTAAGTAATGATTATTTGTAAACAGATATTTTATTCGAAGAAACTTTAATTGAATATTATATGGGGGTATTTATCGTTTGACGTCAGAGTCATTTATTGCTTCATTGCAGAAGTAATGATATTGTTGTCACTCACGGGAATTCTCAATTTCACCTATCTTAATGAAGACACGTCCATATAAAGCAGAAATTTCAGAACATTTATTATCATTAAATGAGACGGTATTATTATACAGCATCCTTTTTTCCTCAGCAGCCGGATGTAATGATTATTTCTAGATAGCTATTTTATTCGAAGAAACTTTCATTGAATACTATATTGGGATATTTATCATTTGACGTCAGAGTCATTACTGATTTATTACGCAAATAATGATCATGGTCACTCACAAGATTTTTCAATTTCATCTATCTTAATGAAGACACGTCTATATAAAGCACAAATAATAAAACATTTATGATTATTAAATGAGACGGTATTATTATACCACCCTCTTTCTTTTTTCTTTTTCCCTTAGTATCCGGATGTAATGATTATTTCTAGACAGCTATTTTATTCGAAATTTTCATTGAATATTATATGGGGGTATTTATCGTTTGACGTCAGAGTCATTTATTGCTTCATTGCACAAGTAATGATTTTGGTCTCTCATGGGAATTCTCAATTTCACCTATCTTATTGCAGGTACCTCTATATAAAGCACAAATGTTCGAACATTTATTATCATTAAATGAGACGGTATTATTATACAACATTCGTTTTTTCCCTCAGCATCCGGATCTAATCTTTCTAGATAGCGATTTTATTAGAAGAAACTTTCATTGAATATTATATGGGAGTATTTATCGTTTGACGTCAGTCATTTATTGCTTCATTGCACAGGTAATGATCGTGGTCCCTTATGGGAGTTCTCAATTTCACCTATGTTATTGAAGGCACCTCTATATAAAGCACAAATGTTCGAACATTTATTATCATTAAATAAGACGGTATTATTATACAGCACTCGTCTTTTTTTCCCTCAGCATCCGGATCTAATGAATATTTCTAGATAGCGGTTTTATTAGTAGAAACTTTCATTGAATATTATATGGGCGTATTTATCGTTTGACATCAGAGTCATTTATTGCTTCATTGCACAGGTAATGATTGTGGTCCCTCACCAGGAATTCTCAATTTCACCAATTTAATGAAGGCATCTCTATATAAAGCACAAATGTTCGAACATCTATAATCATTAAACGAGACGGTATTATTATATACAGTACTCGTTTTTTTCCCACAACATCCGGAAGTAATGATTATTTCTAGATTGCGATTTTATTAGAATAACTTTCATTGAATATTATATTGGGATGTTTATCGTTTGAAGTCAGAGTCATTTACTGATTTATTGCACAACTAATGATTTTGATCCCTCGTGTTAATTTCACCTATCTTAATGAAGGCACGTCTATATAAAGCACAAATATTAAAGCGTTTATGAGCATTAAATGAAACGGTATTATTATACCGCCTTTTATTTTTCTTTTTTTACCTCAGCATCCGGAAGTAACTATTATTTCTAGATATCAGCTATTTTATTCGAAGAAGCTTTCTTTGCATATGATATGGTATTTATCGTTTGACGTCAGAGGGATGTACTGATTCATTACACAAGTAATGATTGTGGTCGTCCACGGGAATTCTCAATTTCACCTATCTTAATGAAGACACGTCTATATAAAGCACAAATATTAAATCATTTACGAGCATTAAATGAGACGATATTAATCTACCAGCCCCCCCTTTTTTTTCTTTTATCTCCTTTTCTTTTATCGTAAGTAATGGCTGGTTATTTTATTCGAAGAAACTTTCATTGAATATTATATGAGGTTATTTACCGTTTGGCGTCATAGTCATTTATTGATTCATTGCACAAGTAATGATTGTGGTCCCTCACGGTAATTATCAATTTCACCTGTCTTAGTTAAGACACGTCTATAGAAAGCCCAAATGTTAGAACATTTATGATCATTAAATAAGACGGTATTATTATACCTTCCTTTTATGGTCCACTGCGAGAGGGAACTGACTACCTCTGTAGGTTTTCACACCTCTCGAGTTGTGGTAGAGCAAGTACGGATTGGAACATCCCGACTTAAGGTCTAATGCCTGTTCCCTTTTGGGTATCCAGCTCCGAAGCTGTTGGGGGACGCCGGCCCGTATACAAGTGTCTCGCGGTGACTCCCCGTGGTTTCACCGCGTATCGCAACGGCCTACGTCGTTGACACGTGGGTTCAAGTTTAGAGGGTCCGTAGGTGACGGCTCCCTCAGGGCGCCTGCGACGCAGCTAACTTTTTATACCTTCCTTTTATTTATATGTAAGCAATGATTATTTCTAAATAGCTATTTTATTCGAAGAAACATTCATTGAATATTATTATGTGGAGTTTTTATCGTTAGAGTTATAATCATTTATTGATTCATTGCGCAAGTAATGATTATGCACTTCCATGCAGTTTCTCACGGGAATTCCGAATTTCGCCTATATTAGTTAAGGCACGTCTATATAAAGCACAACTGTTAGAACATTTATGATCATTAAATGAGACTGTACTATTCTACCATTCTCGTTTTTCTTTACTTCAGCATCCGGAAGTGATGATTATTTCTAGACACATATCTTCCTATGTGATTGTAGAACAAAACATTAAAAGATAGGTAAATTTAGAGCCACTGTTATTTATTGAAGCCACATTACAGGCATAATCAAAGCAATGTATTTATGTATTATGTAGATTTAACACTGTTCCTTTTGAAGACATCGGAATTTTTTTTTTAATTTTACTTTAATTAACAAATTTATTTCTTTTGGCAGAATTTCATACCAGCATATATTTTCAGGGTACTTATCACAATTTTCGAAAAGCAGTACACTCATGTCCAAAATTAAGGTCATAAACATAAAATCTGTGAAAACTGATGAACTATTCAATGTGTTGCCACGAAATTTGGCTCAGAGGTATATTACAATAGGAGAAAGAATATAGAACCTTACAATATGGAAAAGATTTTAATTGTGAATTAAGAAACAGGGTATATCAAAGAGTGCTAAATTATGAATCAGAGATAAAGCCTTTATCTCGGGAAAAGTCCGTCTAATATGGAGTATGACTAACGTGCACTGCTATACAAGCCTCACAACGAACTTTCATACTGTTTATGAGGGTATGATAAATGTTTGTGTCAACAAAGCCCATTCTTCCAAAAGCGCGGCTTTTAACTCCTAGCGTGTCCTGGGAGGTGGTTACGCTGTACAATGTCTCTTCCTAGACCATCCCAAACATGTTCAATAAGATTGAGGTCCGGAGACCTGGAGTGCCAATTCATATGGCGAATATCCTCTTCTTCAAGAAAATCACCAACAATGTGAGTTCTGTGTGGTTTCGCATTATCGTCCATAAACATTATGTCCGGGCCTACAGCACCCAGGAACAACCTTACATAGGCTTTGAGGACCTCATCCCTATAGCGATGTCCGTTGACGGTACCTGCATCGAAGACGTGCAGTGGTGTACGAATGCCTGAAATTATGCCGCTCCAGACAAGGGTTCCTTTGCCACCAAATATGTCGATTTATTTTACGTACGAGGGATGATAACAAGCTCCATGTTCTCTCCAGATAAAGATTAGACGAGAATCACTCTGCGTGGTGAATCTTGACTCATCACTGAAAAGCACACGCCTTCATTCTTCTTGCGTCCAAGACTAATGTCTTCGGCTCCACAACACTCAGGCTCTCCTGTTGGATACAGTGAAAGGGACATACACGACTGGACGCCGGGCGTAAAGTGCCCTCTCTGCTAAACGTCTACATACTGTTTGTGGTGGAAAGGTTCATCATCTTGCTGTGCGATATACTTTAATAAATGTTTATATACCTATATATATATATATATATATATATATATATATATATATATATATATCTTTTCTAAATTACTAGCATAATAATTACAACCTAAATAATTTTAACATAGAATACTTAGGTATATAAAAGAAATTAGTTTTAATTTAGCACATTTTAATACAATTAAATTACCCCAAAATGGAACCTATATGAGTTTAAACTAACCCACGCAAGTTAATGGTTTAGCACCAACTAGGTTAAAGGTCCATCTAAGCTGGCAATTTCCAGACAGAGCCTACTAATGGCCGGTTACACCTGTCCATAATTAGTCCATTACCATACCTAGAGAAAATAAGGTGTTGGGTGCACCTTTACCATAACCCAGAAATTACCTAAAGGGGCTTCTGATTGCAGAAGACTCAGTGATCGTAGCTTAATTAGATATTATATAAGAAATAAATTATTTATTTAGAGAAAGTTATTCATTGCGTTGATGTTATGGTCGAGTATCTAATTGTAGCCTTATGTTTTGTATAGGAGTGTATAGAATTTCTGAATTTACCAAAACAACCCTAAAGATAATTGTAAATGAAAATTCTAATATTTAAGTTAAGGAAATTAAAGAAAATATTTAGGTTTTAAAATTAATTAGGCAAACACTTAAATTAAGACAACATCTTTTAAACAAAAAATAATTACTTTATTTACATAACAAAAAAAAAACATTTAAAGAAACATATTCACTATATACACCAACCCTTTTTTTACAATTTAATTTAAAACATTTAAAACATTATTATTTACTAAAGGACATGTTCTCCTGCAATAAATACCATGCGTATTTGGCGGTACTGGTGAAATCATACAAAGAAGTCATACCTGGATTATTGGGTGGACTCAAGTCATCTACCAAGTGGGTTGGCCGGTCCTAAAAAAACACTGGTTGTTACTTGTAGAGAGATCCCTTTTGGGCATACCGTCATGACATGAACTCAGTAAAAATTAACTTCAACACTTTTTCCACTCAATCTGCTAACTGCTCTTCACCACACTTTTTCATCATCTGACTTCTTCTCCCTCTCTCAGTTCTAATTTTTCGAAATCGGCCGGGCTCCTCCCAATCTCCAGGAATTTCTCCTACTTGAATTTAGATGGCCCTGTGCGCCAATCGTCACACCCACCTTCCATGCTCATCCAATGCCAGCCAAGCTGACCGGTCAGTGGTCACAGACTTTCTGGCCCTCTTAATTTTAAGAGACACCTCGGCGTCTAAAAAAATACAGTAATTACTAATTATACTTAATATGCAAAAACAAACATTTACTTATAATAATTATAAAATAAAAATAAAAAACACTCAATGCATGTATATAAACATTTATCAAAGTATATCGCACAGCAAGATGGTGAACACTTTCCACATTTTGATTGGAAATTATTATTCCTGACGCAAGAGTAAGGTCACGAGCAAGCTGAGGAGCCGTTGCCAACCTATGGCGTCGTGCACTTAATGCCAAGAAGCGATTCTGTGCAGGTGTCGTTGTTCTTTAGCGGCCTTGGCCGACCTTCCCGGTGACAGTACCACTTGTTTGGAATTGATTCCACCCCCTTAATTTAAATAAATGTGTTTTTCATGCAAAATTATCCGATTTTCTTCAAATTTTGTATATAGGCTCATTGTGGCAAAGCGCTTCCCTGATTAGTTTTGGGGGTTCATTGGTTAACTATAAAGGGTGGGGAACGGGGGGATGATCTCCCTTTAATATATTGTCGATTTCTTTATTTTTCGAAGGACTTATTTCAAATTATTTGAAATAAGAGTATAATATGCAATTAGTGTGAATAGCCTGTGAGCTCAATGCCCTCAGTTTAACTGGGCAATTTTCTCTTTTATTGATATAGAGCTATTCACTTAGGAAATTTGTGTCACATACAGACTCATACGTAGACATTTTCGAATGACAGTCGAGTCGTGTTCAGGACTTTTTAAAACGCATAAATCCGTAGAAAATTTTCACGAAACTTCTACTTTGTGGAATATGTAGTTAGCAGCATGGAATACCTAGTGGCATACCAACTGAACTTCCAGGTTAAAGGTAATTTGAGAGTTTGCAAATAAAGAAGAAAGTACAAATTGCTATTAAAAATTTTCTGGTATGAATTCGGAATATCTAAATAAAAACCCCTCTGGATATGGTAACACTGACCGAGACTAGTTTGGATATGCAACAGTTCGGATGAAAATCCAAATGAAAGCACACTGCACACTGGATATAACATATAGCAAATGTGATTGCACCGCTGCTATGAAATATTTCTAGTTGCAATTAGGTATTTCAACTGTTCAGACTGTCAACTGGGAATTTTAATGAAGTATAATTTATCTTTCAATAAAATATATAGTCTAATATGAATTTGAATTTAAGGACTGTTACAAAGCAATTTCAAATTATAAGTAAAACACTTAATCCTTGGCGAATAATTTTATTTATTTATTTTGTTACATTAATATTTTATTTTTATGAATAAAATTTTTATCATAGCATAAAAATTGATTAGCTGGATTTGAGATGTAATCATTACACTACATAAAAGAAGAAGAAAAGACAGATGTTTCTTAATCTAGGAAAATATAATACAACCACGAATGAAAATGTACAATAACCTTTTCCAATTTGCCCACGATTCCGAAAAGTGTTCTTTGTATTTAAAACCTGAGAAACCAATATATTTTCGATATTTAAAGAAGCATTCATAAAAACAAACTGTCTTTTGTTGACACTGATTTTCGAAAACGTTTCCGAGTAGTTTTTATACTGTAATAATAAATTTTATCAACTCGGTATATATGTTTTTCCGCATGATATCCATTCTCAAGTAAACATTTTCATGTTCAACAAGCATGTTTTACAGACAAACATGATAAATAAACAGCATTAACATTAACATTAATATTATTTTGTTATTCTTGCATGTATAAATTCAATTCGCAGCAGAAAATGTTTAATTGTGAATGAAAAGCATCCTAAAAGCCGATATTCCGGCTTGATAAAACTGTGATTAATATTCTGTAAAAAATACTCTTAAACGTTTCGGAAAATCGATGGCAGCAAAGACAGCCTTGTTAGGGTTTCGTTCATCTCACAAAACGCTATTTCTCCCGCTTCGTTCTCTGTCCGTCACAGAGCCGGTTCTCAGAAACTATGTAACTTACAATCATGAAATTTTGTGTACTTATAGCTAAATATCTATTATGAAACTCAAAATCATAAAATTCGAAAAAATCGTATTATTTTAATATATAGAGATACAAAAACCAAAAATTTAACAGTCTTTTCCTATTAAATTTAAACATTTTTCGTTATAGCTGTTGCCAACAATTAAAAATCCACAATAAAATTCTTTCTGCGTTAATTAATTTTCTATTGAAAGATTTCCACGTGAAAAAGGAAAATGAAATAAAAAATTTCGCCAATTGAAAAAAAGATAAATATTACGTCATATTGGTAATAAATCGGAAATTTTCAAACATTTCTCAATAATACAAGGAGTTTGAGCATGTTTAAATACAGAAAGCAGCTTAATATGACGTCATTAGAGAATTAAAAAGAAAATTATTCTGACGTCATAACGGTTTTTCAAATGTTTGAGAATAATACAAAGAGAGTATCAGTATGAGTAATAGAGAATAGTAAATATATAAGTTTGAGGAACGTATTGAATCATGATAAAAATTTTATATTTTAACATTTTGAAGATTTCTATACAACATGTTTAATTTTTAAATTGATTTTTTTTTAAATATCGCATTTAGTCTACACGACGGATATTATTATGACAGAGTATAACAGCTGGCTTCGCTCGCTATTGGGCCGGTTCAGATATTCGAAAAAACGAGAAAAATAGACCGGTAAATTTTTACTTTATAAAAAACATGATTTTTTTTTTTTTTTTTTTTTTTTGGAAAATTAAATTTATAAGGCATTATTAAAGGAAGGATAAAGTGTTTGGAAAGGAATAGTAAACGAAACCCTTTGTGCGATCTTCGATCATACTTACCCACTTGTTTTTATAAATGCTTTCTAAATCTCGAAAATATATTGGTTTCAGAAATTTCTAAGGATAAAGAACGCATTTTGGAATCATGGGTAACTCGGAAGATGTTACTGTATGTTTTCGTTCGTGGTCGTGTCATATGTTCGTAGATTAAGAAATACTTGTCTTTTTTATAGGGTAAACCACTTTACGAATAACTGCAAAAAGTTTAAAAATATATCTATCTTTCTTTTTCTCATGAATTGTGGGCGGGAAAACCAATTAATTTAAGTGGCAAAAATTATTGTTAAACATGAAGTAGAATCCATAATCAAGAAAATGTTTGTCTTGTCTAGACATATTTCAAACTCCGTGACTGAAAAAAACAAAGGGCTATGTTGAAATCCAGAAGTCTATTAATTATGTAGTAACACACTGCTTAATTCATCTAACTCATAACTGAATTCCATTGTTTTGTACCGTACTTTGACTTTGTTCAATTATTTGAGCATTGATTTCTTTTCTTTTCTTTTCTTTCTTTCTTTTTTCTTTTTTTTTTTTTTTCAAATAAAAGAGCAATCTAAAAGTTTCACTGATAAAAAGTTCTGTTAAAAAAGCGAAAAAAATATGTTGAACTAGGATTAACTCGTCGTTACAGAAAACTCGAGAAACAAATAATTTATGTATAATTTATTCTGACTTGTTTACACATAATTAATTTAACACAGTTGTTGAAATTGGTCAATAAATCCTACGTGTTGTAATTTTCCAACTGAGGAAAATGTATCTAGGCCAGGAATTGAGCCAGGGACCTTTTTACTTAACTGCCAACGCTCTACCAACTGAACTCTTCCGAACAAATCTGGCGAACAGAATTCACTCAGACGAGGTTCTGATAATGACATCTGATTTGTTATCTGAGACAGCTCAATAGAATAAGTCGCATGTAATGGAACTCCAAGAAAACGTTGGATACGTAATTAGACTCCATTAATTTAACAATTTACTTCAGTTTAATTTAACTTCAATTTGTTAAATTATTGATGGGTGGGGCTAGTTGAGCTTAAACTGAAAGGTGGGTCTCCCCGCCCGGTTTGACCTTGACCTTGTTAAATTATTGAAGCGTGATTACGTATTTAAAGTTTTCTTGGAGTACCATTATCTGCGATTTATTCTGTTGTTCTGTTTTATATAACAGATCAGATGTCATTATCAAAATGTTGTCTGAGTGCATTGTGTAGACAGATTTATCCAGGAGAGTTCAGTTCTCAGAGCGTTGCAGCTTAAGCCAAAAGGTCCATGCTTCAAATCCTCGCCTTATGCACTTTTTCACTCAGTTGGAAAATTCGCACATTTAATTGATTTTTCACTCACCTGGTATGCTAGAATTATAAAAATTACGTACGCAAGTGTGTTTTCGATGACAGTACATAATATTAACATTTTTAGAGTTTAATTACACTAGAGCATCCAATCCGGGCTTTCCAGGATAGAGAATATAGGTGAAAACCATTTTTTTGTTTTTAAACTCTAATAGACTTTTTACATTGCCCCCTAAAAACACCAAAGAGCATTTTTATATAAAGTATAGCAATTATATATTCAAATAAAAATTAGATTTTTTTTAAAAGCGGTAATTTCATTTTGGCCTCGTGCCAGAAGTTAATAGCCGAAGAAATTGCTAAAAAGTTCGTTAAAGACAGCAGTTTTTCTCATTCTGATAATTTCAGCGGTTTTAAACGCCTATTTAGATTAGATGTCTGTTAAATTTGTGTTTTATTTATAATATTTTATTTATTGCTTAATGAAGCTTTAATTCCGTTAGGGAATATTAGCTGAAAACAAATGCTGAACTTTTAATATTGTTTAAAGTAACAAACCGATTAATATTTTGTAATCGTCTGCAAGCGATTGAGATAGTTAAAAAAATCATGCTCGACATTTAATTAAAATGCTATAATAAATGAGTAAATTGCAATACAGTTTTCAAACCAATTGCATTTGAAAGTAGATTTTTTTCCCTATATAACGGTGTAAAATTTTTAAATTTGCAATGTTTAAAAATTTAAAAACTGCAGTAGCAAAAATCGCAAAACCGAAATTTCATCGTCAACTGTTGGCATTCTCAAAATGACGTCAGAGTTACGCAAGGACACGTTTGTCCTTTATAATATAGATATGTCTGAAATATTTCTGATCAAAGCGATATTGGCACAATACTGAGCACGAAGATAACCAATATTGATTTTCTGCTATGGTTATTCTGTAGCAGTTCAGCTGTTGAAAATCTAATGATATTTCCATAAAACAAATAACAATAAGATCTAGTTATATAACGAATCACATAGCATAACAGTGTGTATTAGAAGGAAATTATATGCTCTCTAATTAAAATGCTAAAAGAATCTTCTAAAAAAAAAAGTAATATTTAGCTGAGGGCTAAAAACTAACTACCATTAAAAATGTTTTTCGCATGTAAAATTACTTTCAACAATTACTTGTAACCACTTATTTCAAATGAACGGAAGATATAAAATTTCAAAACACATTTAGAACAAACATTTATCAGGAATTCCATTATACATGATTTAAATTCAAATAGTAGCTTTAATAACAATGTCCATTTATGAGTTTCACAACAGAGAATTATATGAGTTACTTTTGTATAATCATTACATAATGAGACTGAAACATTGGCTATTTAGATCAGTTAATTACTACTTATTCTCTGAACAAGTAGTAATCGAATTAACTGATGTTAAAGTTGATTATCAACTAACTCTTGTTGAAAGAGCTTTTAAAAGTCTGTGAAATAAGACTTAAAATGCTAACAAAATCTTTTAAAATAAAAGTAAAATAAATATTTAGCTGAGAGCTAAAAACTGACTCCCATTAAAAAAATGTTTGGCATTCTTCATTTATAAAGTTACTTTCGACATTTATTTGTAATCACTTATTCCAAGTGAACAGAAGACAAACCTTTGAATGGTGTAAAATAATCCCTTTCGTTCAATAATTTGAATTCAGTTTTTGACAGAAATTAAATAGCTTATCAACTTTAATGCTCAAATAAACAACTTTTTTCGTTAATTTCGTAATTTTAGTTAAAAAACAAGTAAGTGACGTTTTGTTCCTTACAAAAGAATAAATTACTGAGGACAAACAAAATTGCAAAGAAATTGCCGCATTTGAACTTTAATATTAAAATAATCTTTCACTTTTCTTTGCGACACTTGAACAGGTGATCTTTTTACCAAATCGTTTTCCAGTTTTGCGACACACTCGAAAATTGGGTCCGTTCTATCACATTTTGATTGGAAATTATTGATCTCTCAATGATCGAAGTTACATCAAAGTTGCTTTTGAAAAATAATGTACAAAAGGTGTTCAGATTTCAGTTTGTGAAAAAAATTGTCTGCATTATTAGATGAATAGTACGCTTTAAGCGATGTGTTTAACATTAATTATAAATAGGAAATAATGGAGAATACGAAATATTATCCTCATTAATCAGAGATACATCCTAAGCGGAGATGTATTAACGAACGAGTCCACTGTAATTATTCGCTGAACGACTGATGTGAAATTTGATGATGAACTAACTCATCTTGAAAGTGTTTTTAAAAGTCTGTGAAATAAGAATTAAACTAACAGAACTAATTAATTGCTAACAGAACCTTCTAAAACAAAATGTTACATTTAGCTGAGAGCTAAAGATTAACTTCCATTAAAAAAGAATTTTAGTATTCTTCACATGCAACCTTGCTTTTGTGGGCTACTAACCTTTCGCCGCGATCAGAGTCATGCCTCATCTCATATTTCAATAATAGTTTATATAACACAGCAGCGTTCTTAGGGGCTCTTATCTGAATATAATCCCGAATAGTCAGATGAAAAATATGCAAAACTATATCTAAAAGTAGATCGAAAGTTAAATCCAGTCCTAATTTATTTTTCCGTTCTAATTTATTGAAATAAAATTTCGATGCTTTCTGAACCAATAGTCTGTTTATTAAAAAAAGTCTTTACGTAACAGGGTGGTGCGAAAAAAGTGAAGTTGGTATTTCCGAGTCGCTATAGTGCAGAAAAGTTGCGATAATAAGTTGCGATTGGTAAATACAAAAAAACAAAACAAAAAAAAAATTCAAATCGGATTTTATCTTCCGATCCCGCAAAGCGCCTAAAAATTCAAAAAAAAAAAAAAATAATAAAAATCTCCGATTTTTTCAGAATTAAAAAAAGTTTTACGTATATATATATATTTTATCACTGTAGGTATAAAAATTGAGAAAATTTCAATTTTGAGTGATTTTGATGTATTAAGAAAATAATCAACTGAGGTCAGTTTCTGGTCTCAGGTTAAGATTTAAATGTAAATTGATACTATTGAGCTGAAATATTGAGCTGATTACTGAACAAGGGTTTCACTGGAATAGTTAGATCTGGTAGTGCTGTAGTGGTACAAATACCAATACAGGATGAAAAAGTAGTGCTATCAGACAGCTTGAAGTGCATTTTGGACGACCACTTTATTGGATTGTTTGTTTATTCCATTTTGTTGAATTACCTTTCCGTCATCTTTTTCAACATTTGGATGGTGAAACAACTGACCCAAGATCATTTAGTGGAACAATTGGGCAGAATTTCTTTGGTTGTGAAAAGCTCTCAGTGATAAATTTTCAATTAATTGATTGTGAAATTCTAAAAGTGGACAGACAACCGTTGAGAAACGACCAAAGATATCTTTTTGACGCAAGCCAAGTAATTAAAAGTGGCAACTTTCCAAATGACTTATCAAACCGTGACCCCGGCCCAAATTCACATGCCAGATGGCTCACTTGTGCAAATAGTGTCCTTCGACTTTACGTGAACGTAGAAAACCCATCGGATGCCTTAAAAACCATAGTAACATTTATTTTAAAATCTTACATGCCGATTTGAATTTTTTTTGTTTTTTTGTATTTACCAATCGCAACTTTTCCGCACTATAGCGACTCGAAATACAAACTTCACTTTTTTCGAACCACCCCATTACGTAACGAACTTGTGTCTCTAATCGCTGTGAAAGCTTTCTTTAACTCGAACACAGTTTAACCACAACGTTGGTTTTCATCTCTTATCAAAAAATTGAGAATACAGTATTATCTGGCCAATAATAATGTATTCTCCTTCAATGTAAACTTTAACACTATATACATTTGTTTTTATTGGGGATACTATTAAATGCAATGCACTCTTCCAGGTTTAAGACGAAATCATTCATGTGTCATTCACGTCTTGTTCACCTCTGAAGTAAACTCTTGGGAACAACGTTTATCGGTCTTATGTAGCGAAAATTTCAGGCACCATTTATTTCTTGACCGTCTGACACGTGGCTTAAGAAGATAGCCATTGAGACAATATTTAAGATAAAACAAACAAGTTTATTTAAAACCAATAAGAAATGGGTTTTGCGATGGAGCGGATAAATATTAACAACTATAATAAAATTTGGACTCAGCTACTTTTCATATAAGCTAAATGGAAAATTACTAACTCAAAAACTCAACTTACTTAAAGAAAAAGGCTGCTCAAAATCGTATTCCCGGCAGTCTGCTACGTCGGAGATCACTATCACTGAAAACCCTACAATCACTAGCACTTCAAAATATGTTAAATATTTCTAACTAACTGAAATCCCGTGGACTCCAAAATTCCCTTTATTTAAGTACGTAGATTTACTTCTTACAAAAGGGCAAACTCCTCAGATAACACGAAACGTCAATATCTCAGATCAAGTGACAGCAATGCAAACTCCAAGTCACAAAGTGAAAAACTCCAGTCTAGATTTCCTTGACAGGCGGTTTCCGACACAATCCGTTCATTTCAACTCCAATCAGCCTATTTATACACTTCAACTGACCACAATAAGCAGCACATAATCGCACAAAATAAGCTCAGATACAGGGAGGCACAATCATATTTCCGAAAGTTAGAAAAACGACAGATACAGTGAAACCTCCCTGAAAGACCACCTCTATAAGGAGACCACCTCTCATAAAGACCATTTATTTATGGTCTATAATTTTTTGCTATAGGCTCCATGTTAATTTTCCTCCATTAAAAGACCACTATTTCCCGTCTCCCTCCCTGAAAGACCATTTTTCAACTTTTCAGTCATAGAATAGGATTACTTTCCTTTGAATGGGAAAATCTCGAAATTCCATTTCTCTCCAGAAAACACGCTCAGCTAAGTCTATTTCCTTAGACGTCATAAATCAAGGTCGAGGAAGAAGCTGGTTCTTGTGCATTACCACGTTTAATGTCACTATAGTTACGGAGGGATAGTTGGTGTTAGTGGTAGTACTATTGTCCACCTGTAAAGTGCAGGAGTCTTTTTCAAGAGGGAGAGTGGGGGTGGTCCAGATTCCAGTTTATCTGTTGCTTTTCTTGGAAAGATTTTCACTTGTTGTTATCACCTCAATTTTGTTTAACAGTGGAAGTTATTACACAATGCATATTCGCATCGAAATGCATATCGTATTTTTCTTGCTGTGTGCTTAATATACGAATTTAGATGATGTTTAAGAGAATTGCGTTAACTTTGGAAGATAAAGTGAAAGTTTTAAGAGCACATGAGAATGGAACATCAGAGGGAAAAATTGGCGGCACTGTTTAATTTAATTATTTAATTTAATTTAAGCAGTTTAATTATCTATTTCATGTCAAGAAACACTTGTTGAAATCAATAGATTGATAGAAAGTTCGATACCTGTTAGAGATAATAAAATAAATTGTTTAAAGAGATCAAAGAAAGTTTAGAACTAAACATTGTTAATGAGAAATTGTTAAAATCAAAGCAAACTACAATTAATTCCTTCTTTAAAGCTGTATAGACATAAAATATAATAAACCAATTCAACAATATTTTTTTTTTGTAGTATGTATTTTATGAAACTTTGCTTTACCGCTCACCTCTATTCAGAGACCACCTCTCTGAAAGACCGATTTTTTATAGTCTAATGGGTGGTCTCCTTAGAGAGGTTTCACTGTAGTTGGCATTTTCTCGCACAAATGTTAGATCTTCACAAACTAGGCTAGCCTCATCAGTGAGTATCCAGACACTGCCATACAGTTTATTAAAATACATATGCTATCTACAAAAAAAAAGTAAAAGTTGTAAAAGTTGTGTTTAAAAAATGGTTTGAAATCAATTCTTAAGCTGGAAATTGATATCAAACCATTATTTCTGGAACTTATTCAACATTTTTGATAACTAAATAATCGTATAAAAGTCAAGTACATACATATGATATGTTGATAGAAATCCTTCTATACTGAACTATATACATCATAACATGTTTCCGAACATATATATAAAAAAAAATTATAAATTCTGAACTTTGTGGCTATTTTCCTATATTTTACATAAATTTGTAAGCACCCAAGTGCGTAGTTAAAATCCGTTAGAAATTCTTACTCAAGGAAACATTTTACGCTTTTCATATATACACTGCTGGCCATTAAAATTGCAACACCAGGAAGGAATGCAAATAACAGAATGATATTTATTGGAGAAATATATTATAATGGGAAGGACAAGTGATTATATTTTCAGAAAATTTGGAAGTATAAATCCTGAGAAAACACTACCCAGAGTATCCACCCCTGGCCGCAATAACAGCATTTATCTGCCTAGGCATGGAGTCGAACAGAGACTGGATGTCATGTACGGGTACAGCAGTCCATGCACCTTCAACACTAAGCCACAGTTCATCAACCGTAGTGACTGGCGAGTGGTGGCATGCCAGTCGCTCAGCAGCCATTGACCAGACATTTTCAATTGGTGAGAAATCAGGAAAACGGACTGGCCAGGGCAACAGTCGAACATGTTCTGTATCAAGGAAGGTCATGATAGTCCGACCATCATGCAGTCATGCATTGTCCTGCTTAAACGTAGAGTTGCGGAGGCATCGAAGATAGGGCAGAACCACGAGCCGCAACACATCAGAAATGTAACGGCTGATGCTGAAATTGCCGGCAATGCAAACAAGAGGTTACCGAGATGTCTATTCAAACAAGTCAGCTGGATGTGGACGCCTACCAAATGGCTTAAACACTCACAAACCCCGTCCAGAAGAGTTGATCTCTTAATTTTGAACCAATTCTAGATTCGTGGCCTCCGGAACTCTACTTTTTAGCAGTACAATGCACGACCGCATGTTGCTCGAATTATCCTGACCTTCCTTGATACAGAATATGTTCGACTGTTGCCTCCTGGCTGGCACGTTCTCCTGATTTCTTACCAATTGAAAATGACCTGTCAATCGCTTCTGAGCGACTGGCCCACCACCACTCGCCCGTCACTACGGTTGATGAACTGTGGCATAGTGCTGAAGCTGCATGGACTGCTGTATCCGTACCTGACATCCAATCTCTGTTCGACTCCATGGCTAGGCAGATAAATGCTGTTAATTCGGCCAGGGGTGGCTGGTTTCAGCAGTGTTTTCTCAGGATCTATACCTCCAAAATTTCTAAAAATGTAATCACTTATGCTTTCCATTATAAAGTTTTATTCCAATAAATATCGTTCTGTTATTTGCATTTCTTCCTGGTGTTGCAATTTTAACGGCCAGCAGTGTATATTTATTTATTTATTTTTAAGCTGTCTACCAAACATAATTTCATATACGAAATATATACTAAAAATAATTTTAATACGTAGGTGTCTCCAAACCCTAATCCATGTACACCATTTAGCAGCAAATATTATTCCCAATCGATTCGTATCGATATAAATTCTATACGATGATTTCCAGCACATTGGATGAGCGTGGGGTGGGAGTGGAACTTTTTCTTATTTCAGAACTACACCTAGCCTTTGGCGGAATTCCTTTAGTTTGATGTATTTCTTCCTTCGATTAATTCAACGCTTTGCTATCGAAACAGTCTGTTAAATGCTGAACTTCCAGATGATTTTATACTAAATTTCTTATTTACGAAATGGCCAAAAAAATATCTTAGCAATTTGTTATATTTACATGTAAAACGTTCATTTATTTAAAACCTTCTGCTTTTCTGTTAAACATAAATCCACATCAGATTAATAGCACAAAAACATATAAATATCAAAAATGTAGTTTAATGGGAATATTGCATAGTATTTAATTATTTATATGAAAGGGTTAAAGGAAATGATAGACATATTATTTTCTTAACTTATTACTTGCGGTATTTTTATTTAAGAAAAATTAAAAGCAAATATTTAAGTAACATCTAATTACAGTCTTCTGTTTCTCAATTTATTAACTTTTTCATTTATCTTTTGGTATTTTATAGTAACGACTGCAAGCGTTTATTTACATTACAATAAACTTAAAAGAAACGACAACCCACATTATTTCACCTGTTTAAATAACATGCATTCACATTCGACTGTCTTTTAATCTGTTTTACTTAAATTACATATCGGAATCTTATGGAAAATTCTATTTACTTTTATTTCATTACAATAAATTTAAATGGAACTGAAAAGTAACCTTGTTATCTTGATCTGTGTAAGTAATATCTAGTCTCTGTACACTGTTGTTACTCCATTTCTGTAATTTGAATTACAATATCGATATTCAGTAGAAAATAGTACATGGTCGTTTGGCGGTTTTATCACTCTTTTGACTTATTTTGTTAATTTTAGAATTAATTAGTAGTTTTTTGCTAATTAATGATAAAAAATTTATTATTTTTGTTATCTGAACTTTATAAAATAACGTAGCTTAAGTAAATACCTGTCTAAAAATTCAATCCTTACATTTTTCTGTCTATTATTTAAGTCTCCAGATTGTTTTGAAAATTGAACTGACTAAGAATGCGAAATAATTTATTTCAAGTACCGTCATGGAAATTTAAAAATTCTGTATCTCTGTTTATAATACACTAGCAAGCTACGCCCGCTACGCTGGTCAATTTCTTTTAACGAACCTTTAATCAAACAAAATATTGACATTTCATAAATAACTTTTATATTTTAACAGAATAATAAGGCTACTATAATTTGTGACTCGTGCTATAGCCAATACACACGTCAGGACACGTCGCCCTTATCATTATCTTTTTACGCATGAAGGTTTCGCTATGGTACTCCATTAGAAAATTTGGTAATTTTTGAAATTCAATATTTGAAAAACGGCATAATCATTAGATTTGAAATTTATATCAAGAAAAATACAATTTTTTACCTTTCAAACGCAGTTTATCTAACAATTTTCTGACAAATACTTTTTGAGCTATCATTTTTTTCAGTAACTTCAAATGTTTCATTTTCCGAGATTAATCTGGTGCAACAATTAGCGAAAAACCCAGTCGTCAGCAACGCATAGTTTTTTATTAAAGAGGCTGTTGGAGCAGGGATTGTCACCACCAATTTGCCACCATCACTTTTGAAATCGGTTCCGTGGTTCCAGAGATTCCATAGAAATTGTAATTTAGAATGACTTCAGAACGCTTTTCGCTCATTTCACCCATTTAAATTTCGATTTTTTTTAAAATTTATTCTTAGAGAGCATTTACATCTTATAAGTAACTACAATGCTAAATTTCAAATTTCTTGCCCCTTCAGTATAAAAAAGTCGCAATTTTCGAACATTTTTCGATCCTGCACCCCATTGATGTTAGTGGCACCGACATAAAATATAGCCTATGTTGGAGTAGGGATTGTCCCCATCAATTTGCCACCATTACTTTTGAAATCGGTTCTGTAGTTCCAGAGATTTCATAGAAATTGTAATTTAGACTGTTTTTAGAACGTTTTTCGCTCATTTCACCCTTTTAAATTTCAATTTCTTTTTTATTTTGTTCTTAGAGAGCATTTACATCTTATAAGTAACTACAATGACAAATTTCAAATTTCTAGCTCCTTCAGTATAAAAAATAAAAATAAAACTGCCCAGTTAAACTGAGAGCATTGAGTTCACAGGCTATTCACACTAATTGTATATTATACTCTTATTTCAAAGAATTTGAAATAAGCCCATCGAAAAATAAAGAAATAAACAATATATTAAGGGGGGGGGGTCATCCTCCCGTTACCCCCCATAGTTAACTAATGAACCCCTTAAACTAATCAGGTAAATCTCTAATTACAATGAATATATATATACAAAATTTGAAGAAA
This sequence comes from Maratus michaelseni, assembly GCA_963931845.1. NCBI lineage: Eukaryota > Metazoa > Arthropoda > Arachnida > Araneae > Salticidae > Maratus > Maratus michaelseni. The sequence continues at coordinate 37,278,968 of OZ007595.1, read as the reverse complement.
ATCGGATAATTCTGCATGAAAAACCCATTTATATAAATTAAGGTGGGATTAGCCCCCTCCGTTCCCCCCCTTTATACTTAACCAATCAATCCCGAAAACTAATCAGGGAAGCGTCTTAACCCAATGAACCTATACACAAATTTTGAAGCAAATGGGATAATTCTGCATGAAAAACCCATTTATATAAAATAAGGGGGGATTAGCCCTCCGTTCCCCCCTTTATACTTAACCAATCAATCCCGAAAACTAATCAGGGAAGTGCCTTAACACAGTGAACCTATAAACAAAATTTGAAGGAAAACGGAATAATTCTGCATGAAAAACCCATTTATATAAAATAAGGGGGGATTAGCCCTCCGTTCCCCCCTTTATACTTAACCAATCAATCCCGAAAACTAATCAGGGATGCGCCTTAACACAGTGAACCTATAAATAAAATTTGAAGGAAATGGGATAATTCTGCATGAAAAACCCATTTATATAAATTAAGGGGGGTATTAGCCCCCCGTTCCCCCCCTTTATGCTTAATCAATCAATCCCGAAAACTAATCAGGGAAGCGTCTTAACCCAATGAACCTATAAACAAATTTTGAAGCAAATAGAATAATTCTGCATGAAAAATCCATTTATATAAATTAAGGGGGGATTATCCCCCCGTTCCCCCCCTTTATACTTAACCAATAAATCCCGAAAACTAATCAGAGAAGCGCCTTAACACAGTGAACCTATAAACAAAATTTGAAGGAAAACGGAATAATTCTGCATGAAAAACCCATTTATATAAAATAAGGGGGATATGCCCCCCGTTCCCTCCTTTATACTTAACCAATCAATCCCGAAAAACTAATCAGGGAAACGCCTTAACACAGTGAACCTATAAACAAAATTTGAAGGAAAGGGGATAATTCTGCTTGAAAAACCCATTTATATAAATTAAGGGGGGGATTATCCCCCCCGTCCCCCCCCCTTTATACTTAACCAATCAATCCCGAAAACTAATCAGGGAAGCGCCTTAACACAGTGAACCTATAAGCAAAATTTGAAGGAAAACGGAATAATTCTGCATGAAAAACCCATTTATATAAAATAAGGGGGGATATGCCCTCCGTTCCCTCCTTTATACTTAACCAATCAATCCCGAAAACTAATCAGGGAAACGCCTTAACACAGTGAACCTATAAACAAAATTTGAAGGAAATGGGATAATTCTGCATGAAAAACCCATTTATATAAATTAAGGGGGGATTATCCCCCCGTTCCCCCCTTTTATACTTGACCAATCAATCCCGAAAACTAATCAGGGAAGCGCCTTAACACAGTGAACCTATAAACAAAATTTGAAGGAAAACGGAATAATTCTGCATGAAAAACCCATTTATATAAATTAAGGGGGGATTAGCCCCCCCCCGTTCCCCCCTTTATACTTAACCAATCAATCCCGAAAAACTAATCAGGGAAGCGCCTTAACACAGTGAACCTATAAACAAAATTTGAAGGAAAACGGAATAATTCTGCATGAAAAACCCATTTATATAAAATGAGGGGGGGGGGGGGGGATTATCCCTTCCGTGCCCTCCTTTATACTTAACTAATCAATCCCGAAAAACTAATCAGGTAAGCGCCTTAACACAGTGAACCTATAAACAAAATTTGAAGGAAAACGGAATAATTCTGCTTGAAAAACCCATTTATATAAATTAAGGAGGGATTAGCCCCCCGTTCCCCCCTTTATACTTAACCAATCAATCCTGAAAAGTAATCAGGGAAGCGTCTTAACCCAATGAACCTATAAACAAAATTTGAAGGAAAACGGAATAATTCTGCATGAAAAACCGATTTATATAAATTAAGGGGGGGGAAATTAGCCCCTTGTCCCCCCTCCCTGCTCAGCACAAATCTTCTGCAGATGGCGAACGAAATAAACAGTCTTTCCTAATAGGCAATAAATTTACATCACTACTGTCAGTTATTCAGTCCAGATGTAAGTTCTATGAAATGTAACTTTTTTTCTTTATTTTTGGTTGAACTTATCGTAATTAGGAGACTTACTTGCGTATCACGTGCAACATAAAGGTATATTACATATCTTTTATACGTCTATTTCAATTTTTTCAATTAAATACAACATTCTATACTTCAATATTAGTACTCTATATTGAATTTTAAATAAAAAAATTGTAATATACCTATAAATTAGAGATTTATAAACAAATCTAAAACATTTACTTGTAAATTATCATTTTTCTTTATTTTTTAACGGCTTCGATCATAGACAATATTCAGAAATATAGTAATTTCTTTCTTCGTCTCCCAACAATTTCGATATAACGAGGAACTACTGTACTTATAATCACTTTTCTCAAGTGAACGGAAAACGTAATCTGTCTATCACAGTTACATTTAGCATAAATGTTTATTAGCAATTCAACTTTGAAAATGATTTAAATTCAGATAGTGGATTTAATGACAATGACCATTTATGAGTTTCAGAATAGAGAATTATATTAATCCCTCTTTGTACATTCATGACAAATTAAATGAAAACTTTACAAAGCTATGTAGTTTAGTTAATTGCCACTTATTTGCTAAACATGTCTCTTGTTAAAAGGGTTTTTATATTTTAAAAGTCCGTGAAATAAGTATAGTTAAATTAATTAAAATGAAATTATGTTTAACCTATAATTACTAATTATATGAATAAATTTGCATCTCCAAAGATCCATAGGGTTGATTTTAATTATGATCGTTGTTATTAAATTATTCCTTTAATAATAGTTCAGATTTCTTCGGCTATATATTAAGAAATCATAACAATTGTACAGTACGAATGAAAAGCTAAACGTGATGAAAGTATCAGGATAAAATCTTTGCACGAAAGGTACTTGTTTATAATTTTCTATACTTTTAGAATAATATTATCTTGAGGGACTGTGTACATATTTATTTTGTTATGAACTTTAAGAATCTCAATAGAAACCTCTATTTATGATTTCTCTAAGGTAAATTTGTTAAACACATCTACTACACTGTAAAAAAAAAATTCATAATCTAGGAAAATATAATGTAACCATGCACGAAAATATACAATATCCTCCTCAAAGTTACCCACCATTCCTACAATCATTCTTTATCTTTATTGACCTCAGAAACCAATGTATTTTCGAAATTAAAAAAAGCATTTATAACAAGTTGCACACTGTACATCAAACGTTGACAAATAAGGTGCGTTCGTACTATAACTAGTTTTACAAATATTCAGATTATGGTACAATAGCTGTTGCACTGTTATGGAAAAATGAATGAATACAAAATTTAATTTATGTGCAGATTTTCATATTTTAGATATTTATTTTATTTAATGAACATCAGTTTCAATACACTTTTACAAACAATTAATTACAATTCTGTTACTCTAAAATTATACTATGCGCAAATATCCAATACAACACAATGTAAAAGATCATCGTTATTATTTCACTAAAATGAATTATATCATCTGTTATTATGATATGATTGATTTCCATAATAAAATAAACACATTTTAAGTTGGCAACATTTTATCTTTAGTTGACATTGACTGAAAATTCCAAGTGGAAACTTAAGCCTAGCTTTGAAAATTTCAGAACTTGAAATCCATATTTAGACTGTTTTTCCTTTTAATATCTATTTCTCCGGAAACATGTATCCGAAAAACTGGCGGTAGATTATATAATTGCTATAATTAAACAATTATAGTATAAAATTCGGTTTTTAAATTCATTAATACGGAAATAATATAACTCCATCTTAAATAGGACGTAATCAGCATGGCCACTTAAAATCATAATCTATCATGGGATATCATTGAATTAATTACGTATGATAGGCTATAATAGGATGAAGAAAACTTTTATTAATATCTTTTTATGTTTTGATTCACTTTTCATAAAATTTGAAACAACTCGACAAAATTCTGCAGTGAATATATGTATAAAATTGCAAACCATTCGGTTGGGTAGTTTTTGCGCTGTTATATGCGGACAGACGGACGGATCAGACGACGACTATAGGTGCTACGTATTTATATAATTACGAACACCCTTAAAAACATCTATAAGATAATTCACATTAAAAAATTCTTTTGAATACTTGACCATCTAAACTTTCTTCGGACAATTACTTGTAATCACTTGTTTCAAGTGAACTGAAGACATAAGATGTTGAGCACAATCACATTCAGCATATACGTTTATTAGCGATTCAACTTTAAAATGGATTTAAATTCAAATAGTAGCTTTAATGAGAATGTCGATTTACTAGTTTAACCAGGGAGAATAATATTCATCAGTACGTGTAAAAGCATCACAAATGAGATGAAAACTTTATAAAGCTATTTAGTTCATTTGATTGCCACTTATTAGCTGAAGATGTATCTTGTTAAAAGTGTTTATACTTTAAAAGTCTGTGAAATAAGTATCGTTAATTTAATTAATATGGAATTCTGCGGAACTTGAAATTAATAATTATACGATTAAATGTTTATCTCTTGAGATGCATCCAGTATATTTCTGGAATATTCTAATTATGATTGGTATGTAATTGTTTATAAAGGGTGTCCACTCTCAATAGTGTCCAATGGTTAATTCCTAAATCGTTAGTCATAGACATATAGTTCTGATTACAAAAATATTTTAAACTAGCAAGCTACGCCCGCTACGCTGGTCAATTTCTCTTAACGCACCTTTAATCAAACGAAATATTGACCTTGAATATTGATCTTGTTTAAAATTCTCCTTCTGGAGTTTCTGTCAATAAACGGAAATGTGTTCGCGAACTTTTGTGCTTCCCTGTATAGGATCTACAGAATTTATACACACAAAGTAATAGACCAAAAGTGAGTTAAATTTAAAATCGTGTTCAGCAACTTAAAACGCACTTCCAGGAGTTATTGTTAACAGACAGTAGATAATTCTTTTGTGTGTCCCGGTATATGAACGATGACTGCTATACACACAATATTCTGTAGTAAGCCTCTTGTAATGCACCTTAGTGATATATATAAATTTCAATGCGTTTAAAATGGTGAAACATTATTTAATTAAACCGCAAACGATTTTTCTCCATAGACGTAATGTAACGGAATTGTTTTGACTGTCCCTGTAAAGTAACTAATAAGTGCTATGCACACTCTATTCCATATTAAGCTTCTTGTAATGCACCTTAGTGATATATATCAATTACAATGTCTTTGAAGTTGTGTAACATCATTAAAATAAACCGCAAATGATTTTTCCCCATAGACCGTAATGTAACGGAATTCTTTTGAGTGTCTCTGTAAAAAAGCTATAAGTGCTGCACACTTTAGTTGAAATAGGGAAAATGCTATAGATAACAACAATAACATATAAAAATTGCAGAGCAATCCGAGCATATTTACTGGAGTTAGAGCACGGACAGACAGCCATACGGCAGACAACCCGAAGTCATAAACACTTTTCAACTAAGTTGGAAAGTGTTAATAAAAAAGCTCAAAGCCAAAACGGAAAAATGATAGCAAAGAAGCGCACTTTTGAGAAGCTGCATTTGATTGAAATGCGTGAAAAAAAAAAAAAAAAGAAAGAAAGAAAGAAAGAAAAAGAAAAAGCGTGCATGCTTTTATACAGTTTTTGCTGTCTGCTAAGTTTAGTTATTGTAAAATTAACTAAAGAAAACAGAAATCGTTTGAATATGCGATTATTTTCTTTCTGGAACAGACAAAAATAAATATATTAGGACCCGCTATTACTTGAGCAAAGTAATAATCAAATTTGAAATTCTTTGTTAAATCATTTTTAATTAATTATCAGCGAAATAGATTATTTTGTGACATGATTAGCTGTACAAAAATTCTTATCTTGACAGGCTAGAAATGTCCGCTTCTCAAACAATTTCTGAAAGCAATTTATAGCGGGCGTAGGCAAAATTAGTCCAGGTAGTCCCCAACTTGGGTTAAAGTTACTCAAAGTAACATAATTCCAAACAGATCCAATTAAAAAAAAAAAAAAATACTGAGATTTAATGAGCATGTCATTTCACTTAAATCTAACGAATATGGTTATTTTCGTACTAGTAATGTGACAGTAGGCTGTGGAATATTTATTTGTTTTAAATCGTTTGGAAAATATCGTATTATAACAGGATTAAATAGGGTTGGGTTGATTATTGACGGCCAATTATCTACACTTGGGATATAGGCCCGGAGGGAGTGCCCTTCGTGGGAGTCTTTCTAAAGGAAAATAACCCGTATTTACGCATGGAAAAATCCACGGCTCGAAGAAAACCACGTAAAACTCCGAACGATTAGGCCGACGGGCGCGATTGGGATCGAACCCAGCACCTCCCGTCTATCAGCTTCGAGAGCAGAACCTCTCAGCCACTGGTGGGGCCTGGATTAAATAGGAAAAACATCGTTAAGATACAATAGACAACTCCTATTTTTAACACTTCCCAACATAATTGAGAGGTGTTTATAACTTCGGTTCGTCTGTCGTCTATCCGTCTGTCAGACTGGCCATGTTCTAAATATCGTAAATATATTCGGATTGTGATGTAATATATACAGGGTGATTCCAAACTCTGGTACAAACTTTAAGAGTTGCTACAGCGCACTGTAACAAACAATTTTTGTATAAGAAAGCAGGGTCGGAAATCCATCGCGATTTCGTTAAAGTGGGACGCCCTGTAATTTTGACTAAATAAATGGATTTTTGACACTGGTTTCCTATACAATAAATGGTTTTTACATCATGCTAGGTTGATACAGGACACTGTAAAAAACATTTATTGTATAGGAAACTTGGGTCAAAAATTCATTTATTTAGTCAAAATTATGGGCGTCTAATAGTAGTGAAGATACTTTATCGGAATCCTTACAGTATGCTGGCAATTCATACAAAAATGTGTATGTTGTGAATTTTGTTAAAATATCTTCATTACTGGACGAAAATGCTTCTTATGATCTGAAATTTTGTTTAAGCAAATAAAAAAACTAGTTCCAAAAATTTATCATAGATGGCGCAGCTTCTGGAAAGTTATCGAATAGGTAGAATGTCTTTGTACATAACAATGGCGAAAGACGCACAATGCGTATGCACAGTTTTTGTCCAACCTAATAAATGGTTTTTACACCATGCTAGTTTGGTACAGGACACTGTAAAAAACATTTATTGTATAGGAAACTTGGGTCAAAAATTCATTTATTTAGTCAAAATTATGGGCGTCTCACTTCAATCCGAAATTGCGTTTTCGTTCATAACTTTAATAGTAGTGAAGATACTTTATCGGAATCCTTACAATATGCTGGCAATTCATACAAAAATGAGTATGTTGTGAATTTTGTTAAAATATCTTCATTACTGGACGAAAATGCTTCTTATGATCTGAAATTTTGTTTAAGCAAATAAAAAAACTAGTTCCAAAAATTTATCATAGATGGCGCTGCTTCTGGAAAGTTATCGAATAGGTAGAATGTCTTTGTACATAACAATGGCGAAAGACGCACAATGCGTATGCACAGTTTTTGTCCAACCTAATAAATGGTTTTTACACCATGCTAGTTTGGTACAGGACACTGTAAGAAACATTTATTGTATAGGAAACTTGGGTCAAAAATTCATTTATTTAGTCAAAATTATGGGCGTCTCACTTCAATCCGAAATCGCGTTTCCGTTCATAACTTTAATAGTAGTGCAGATACTTTATCGGAATCCTTACAGTATGCTGGCAATTCATACAAAAATGTGTATGTTGTGAATTTTGTTAAAATATCCATTACTGGACGAAAATGCTTCTTATGATCTGAAATTTTGTTTAAGCAAATAAAAAAACTAGTTCCAAAAATTTATCATAGATGGCGCTGCGTCTGGAAAGTTATCGAATAAGTAGAACGTCTTTGTACATAACAATGGCGAAAGACGCACAATGCGTATGCACAGTTTTTGTCCAAACTATTGCAACACACATTTAAGAAGTTAGTAATAGTCGTCTATCCATCCTCATTCCTCTAATCGAACTCATGAGGGCGATTATTGTGAAGTTTTGGAATGTGGGTTTCCATAGATTGGAAAAAAACTGTGCTTACGCATTGTGCGTCTTTCGCTATAAGGAAAGATCAGCTGACGTTACTCAGGGCAAAATTATGACGTCACTCAGAGCAAAATTTTGACGTCACTCAGGACAAAAGATGGTTTGATTGGTGTATGAATAGGGACGAGTTTGTCTGATTGGTTAGAAGAGGGGGAGATTGATTGACGGGAGTGTTTGTTTGTAAACATGCCCTTTCCTTATTGTTATGTATAAAGGCATTCTACTTATTCGATAACTTCCCAGAAGCAGCGCCATCTATGAGAAATGTTTGAAACTAATTTGTTTATTTGCTTAAACAAAATTTCAGAAGCATTTTCGTGCAAACCGCACTCTCGTACGCCAATTGCTTGATCTTTTATTGAATTTTAAAATGTGTCAAGGACTTTTGGGACACCCAGTATAAACAGTTTATTTTTAAAGAATAAGCATGTAATTTACTTGTCTTTTTTCTTTATTTTAACATATGTCATAAAATTTTATTTTTTAACTTTTTTTGAAAACTGGTTCTTAGAGTTATAACTCTTGTAAGGAAAATATGGAAAAAATATGAAAATTCCAAAATTAAAGAAATTTGGATTTAAAATTTTCTTATATTTTAAAAAATAAGAAAAATTTTAAATTTTAATATGAGAATTGTATTTTTTCTTTATTAAATCATTTTTCTTCATAAAACTATTTAATAATATGTAAAAAAGTCATTATAAATACTGAAAAAAAATACCGAGTAAAGTAGGTAATTACAGCTGCTGATAACTGTGTCTGAAATGCACATGTTTCTATCTATATACTTTTTAATAATCGCATTGTTAATTAATAATTAATGTTTCAAAACTAGTTTAAACTAAAATATGCATGAAGTTAATAATTAACTCATCAAATAATACAAAAAAAATCTTCACACAATATTTGACAGGAATTTATTTTAAATACATCTTTAAATAAACTGTGATTTTGCTACCAGTTAGAATTACGCTTTTATGCTTAAAACACTTGTAACAGTGGCTGGATGCTTCGTGAACAAAAACTTACTCGATAATTTAAAGCTGAAATTTTTTTAACACGAACCCTTTAATGGGTTACGGTTTCAGATAACATGACAAACGATTAACTTCCTAATTATCACCTCTGACGAGCTCCTAATCGTAAAGCTGTTCAGATAATTATTACCATATCAGTTAGATTTATGAACGGGGCCTATTTATAGTGAGCACAACGCGATAAATTCTCTTTGCATAGAAGAGTATAAATTACACAAACATGATATTTAGGTTATATAATCTTGTAGATAGCGATTAGATAGTTATCTTCAAGTAAATGTAATGTATACATGAATGTTTCTTTCGTTATAAATGGTTTTTGAAATTTAAATTATGTATTACACGTTAGCTGTAACAACGGTTATTTGGAATTAGTTATTCTTTACTAAATCTTTAATAACATACCTAATTCAACGCATTATTGCACTTAATGGCTTTGTCTTGCAAACATTTACAGGGCAATTTCAATGTTTTGAAAATATTCGTTTTTTATTACAAATAATTACTATATAATATCAATATTTGATAATTGAAAAACAATACCAATATGCTTTCATCAAGAATAAATGAAAGCGGTCAATTTTCCATAATCGACGCAAACGCCAAAGTGTATTGTTGCAAAGGAAATTTTTTGCAACAATATATGAGTTACAATCATGAAATTATGAGTGATTTTTCATATAAACATTGAATGCTTATTGAAGAGTGATTTTAAAAAGAAACTTTTCTTACTTTTATTTCCATCATTTTCTACAGGGTGGCTATTAAATACAGTTACAAATATTCAGTCATTTTATTTTACAAATATAAAATATAAAATGATAAATACACCAATATGATGAACATCAGAGATAAAAGTTTACCTGGAAATAATTTTACTCGAATCGACCGTCATCTTTATCGATTACCAAAAATAATCTCTTATGCGATTGTCCGACTGCTACACGAATCATTTAAAAATTTAATCGGTCCCTTTCACGCAACATAGAAGCTTTGAGGTAGTCAAAACTTCTGTGTTGTTTGTTGTTTATTTTAGCCTCTAAAATTCCCCAGATGCAATAATCTAAAGGATTTAGATCCGGTGAAGAAGGTGGCCAATCTTCTTGCATGATAAAGTTCGGACAATTGACATGGAGCCAAGCCTGTGTTGGTTTAGCTCGTTGCGAAGGTGCAGAATCTTGCTGAAATATCCAATTCTTTTTGGAATACAACCTGTCAGCATGTGGTAATAAATGTGTTGCCAATATGTCCTGTTTGTAATATTCCGCATTGATTTTTATTCTTTTATCGATGAATTTCAAAGGCAATTTTTCCATTGTTTAACACTGCAGCCCAAACCATAACAGAATTCTTGTTCTGAAAGCGTTTAACAGTTTGAATGTTTTCAGGTATATCCTGGAAGGTTGCTGAATATACGACAGCATTTTTAGCATTATAACACTGTTCAGTGCAAAATATCTTCTCATCAGAAAACATTATTCAGTCAACACTTTTCCTACCATGCCGCTTTAGCAATTTCTTGCATCTTTGTAATCTTTTCATTCTTTGTGCAGCAGTCAAACCTTGAACTTTTCTGTTGCGATAAGGACGAAAACCTAGGTCTTCATTTATAATAACTTGCATAGTTCTGCGATTCACGTTCTTTTCTGAAGCCATTTTATTTGCAGAACGTTGTGGATTTCTTCGTATCTTTTCACGAATTTTTTTTATGCGCTCTTCTGTGGGAACTGAGCTTGGACGACCAGACTTAGGTCGATCTTTACAGCTATTAGCATCCAATAATCGATTTATAGTTCTATATATAAATGTTCTATTAAAACCAAGCCCTTTTAATTGTTTAAATTTTTTATCTGCGGAAAATCAACGATCAAAGAGCTGTTTAATCATCATTCTTTCAGCTTTCATCTTTAAAATAATTTAAAATATTTGCTTTATACAAAAATCGTCACTAATAGAAAATTGCCAAACGCTGTTGGAGTGTAACAGTATTTAGTAGCCATCCTGTATTTGCAATTAACCTCAAAGATATTGCTTCCAATTGCGGCCAATTTTTTAACAACATCGAATAAAGAAAACATTTTATTTTTCACAAATTGACCGAGAAGAAACGGAACTGGTTTAGTAGTACATTATTTCTTCAAACACAACTTTGACGTAACTTTTGTTTTTGAGAGATCGAGAAATTTAAGTGACAGTAATGAACACATTCCACCACTAAAAACATGAAAACATGTTCAAAAATTGATAACGGCTGTTCGCCAGTATGACCAATCAGAATAATATTATGTAACCGATCAAATTTTCGAGTGTTTTGTAAAATTATAAATTGATGTGGCAAAAAAATCATTTTTTTTATATTATTCTAATTAAAGTTTAAATATGCAAATGTGGCAATTTTTTTGTATATTTTGTTTATCTTGAGTAATTTATTCTTTTGTATTAACAAACTGTCATTATTTTTTTAAACACTAAAATTACTAAATTAAACAGAAAATTTTTTCTTTTATCTTAAAGTTGGTAACCTATTTTATTTCTGTCAAAATCAGAATTCAAATTACGTAAAGTTGGTAACCTATTTAATTTCTGTCGAAATCTGAATTCAAATTATTCAACATAAGGCAATATATTACATAATTCAAACATTTGCATTTATATCATCATCATCATCATCATCATCGTTTAATGCGAAATTCAGTTAATGCGGACCAAACTCCTTAGAAGTCCGAACTAACGGGAATTCACTGTATATCAATTTAAATATTGATATACCTTCAAAACATACATTCTGCGATAAATGCATTTAAATCCTGAATGAAGGTGAGGCAATCACAGACAGTATTATATAAAAGGTGTCTTTTGATCTAATTATCGTATTTAGATACGTTTTTTTAGGTGCGTTCATAATTATATAAATACGTAGCACCTATTGTCGTCGTCTGGTCTGCCCGTCTGTATGTCTGTCCGTCCTTCCGCATATAACAACGCAAAAACTACCCAATCGAATGGTTTTAAATTTAAGATATATTATTTTTGCAGAATTTTGTCGAGACATTTCAAATTTTATGAAAATCGAATCAAAACTTTAAAAGATATTAATAAAAACATTTATTAAGAAATTTGAATTTTTTTTAAAAATCGGTGCTTTTTTGTTATGGGAGCTTCCGAAGTTTAATCGTCAAGCGACCGAGATACTTATTTTATGACAGAAATTAATCTGCAGACGATATAATTCATTTCACAGAATTAAAAATCATCACGATCTGAATATTTATATAACTAGCTATAGTACGGACGCACTTCATTTGTCACCTTCGACGGACAATTTCCAACTTGTTTTAAATTATGAACGATTTAAAACCCTTTTTAAGACGAAAGTAAAGTATAAAATGCATTTTCTTCCGAGATTGTTATGTCCTGGATCCCGCACGGGTCGGTTTAACCAGAAACGGAACATGACATTTCTGATTAAAGTCAATCCAAAACCGACACACTGCAAGTTGAACCCAAAGTATTCAAACCCGAACCCGACCCGAAATTTTAGTGAAAGAATATTAATCCATTTTTTATACAATTATGTTAAAATAGTCTACAATTATATATCTACTATCAAATCTATCTTTTTTCGTCTAAAAATGAACGCATGTGCTCTCATTAATATTCAAATATATAGTTTTTTCATTTAAAAAATATTCAAGGTTTTCCCTTGGAAAATACCAGGTCAAACCGATCCCGACCCAAAGGAATCGAAACATAACCCGGAACCTCAACGAAAAAAATTAGCGTTAACCCGAACCACGGGCCGGATCAGTTTCGATTAAAATAGTTCGACCCAATGCAGGACTCAGATCACCTTACGAACCTTTGTAGTTAATGGTTCATTCTGTTCGTTCAATAAGGTTCATTCAATCTATCTATCACTTAAATTATAATAAATTTTATTGCTAAAAGAGTCTTAAAAAAAACTGACATAAAAGCGTTTTATTCATGCAATTAAATATTTTAAAATTGACACAGACTTTTTGTTACTTTAACTTTCACCAATTTTGCTCAGTCAAAATAAGCTGAGAGAATATTTCGTTTACTGTGTCGTGTTATCGTTCAAATATTTGAATTATTGAATAGTATTTCCTGAAGCAAAATTTAGGTTATGTCGAATGAATTAGAATGTAGGTTTAAATGAAATATATTAAAATTGAAAGATTAAAAAATTCGTGGTATATCCATATTTCAAATGTTGTATGCAACGAAATTTATTATTACTTACCCATCACGCGTAGTATAGGGTAAGTCTTGTAATCGTTTTGAAAATGGGAAAAAAAAATTCGGATTTACACGTTTCAGAGACTGGAGATTCCGAAAAACATATTTTTAGAAAAAAAAATTTGCCGTCCGTCTGTCTGTGTGTATGTCTGCAAACGCTCTATCTCCCGAACAAATTGAGATAGAGACTTGAAATTTGGTATGTACTTAGTATGTAATAATGAGAAGAGGCTTACTGAATTTCATTAACCTCGATTATCCAGAACTATTTGTTTAGGACACTCGAAGTATTCGTTCTGATAAAAGGTATATAAAGATTTTCGAAATTGTTTATTTTAAAGAGTGAATATAAAAGACAATAAAAAAACATAAATTAATATATATATATATATATATATATATATATATATACAATAAAAAATATACAATAAGAATATTAAAAAAAATGCATAAAGAATGAAGTCGATCGAATAATGATTTGTCGAGAAATTTGTAATCCTATTTTCCACACTTTTCGATTTTTCATGACCCTGTATTTCATTCAAATTTCAATTCAAATATATATTTTAATTGCAAATGAGATGCTTAATCGGACGCAGTAAACCGTTAGTTAATAGGATTATCAATTTTGGAGTTATAAGGATGTTTCTTTTACTCAATTCAGTAATAGAACATTTAAAGTTTATGACGTCATCAAGCCACGATTTTATTTGAATTGCAATGGATTTTATAAATAGCTTACACATGTTTTATTTTTATATTTTATGTTATGCATATCCATGATGGGTAAGTATTACGGTGGCCCCCAACGACTAGTTTTTTAATTAGTTGTAGGAAGAGTTTAATTTTGAAGTACCCATCACGACAAACGTTGTCGAATCACATTCCTCAACTGAGTGCAAAGTGTTAAAAAAGCGATACATCATTTTTGATGGAGTTATATAAGTAAGCAAAGGTTAAAAAAGCTATACATTTATTTTTGATGGGGTTACATAAGTAAGCTGTAATAAAGTACGTATATATATACGTGTATTTTATCACCATTGACACCACTTCTATAAAAGTCGCCAATTCTTAATATTCCTAATAATAATTCTTAAAAATGTTTATTTTATCGCCATTGACATCACTTCTAATAAAAATTCACTAATTCTTAATATTCCATATGATGATTCTGAAAAATATACATGAGCAGAGCTTGACAAATGCCGTCGCCAAGTCGCCACTGGCGACCAAGTTATTTAATCTGGCGGGTTTTTTTGTACGAAAATTGACGTAAGAAATGAGCACAAACGCATTTTTTCTCTCCCTCACCCCTACTCGTGTGCGGCAAGCAGTGATTTTCCTCACCTCTCGTATTTTTAATGGAAGAACAATGTTTAAAAGTCATTTTTCATCTTATGCACAGAAACGTGATTAGAATATTGGATTCAATAAAACAGTAAGAAATAGTGTCAATCCCGCTTCTGTGGAATCTAAAATTGGATATAAAGCTAAAAAATGCTAAGTTTTTTTGTAGTTTAAAATTAGATTTTTATGTTCAGAATTAAAACTTATTAATCTATCGCATTCATTTTAACGAATAATAAATATAAATGATTGTAAGCATTAATGAAATGAAAATGCTTTTTTTGTGTTGTTAATGGGCAATCTAAAATATTTATACTAAATGCAAAACATTTATTAGAGTTTTCATTAAAAAAAAATGGTTTTCACATATATTATGTAATTTGGAAATCCCGTCTTGGTATGTATAAATAATCGGATCTTTACAAAACTTTGTCAGAATTTACTATTGATGTCTAAATGAATTTTAAGTAACAAAATGGAAAAATCTTTGTTATTTTTCGCCAACTGAAGGAATCCGAGTCTCCTCAAGTTTCATGATATATTTAAATGCATGTTAACAATTTCAGACGCTGTTAAACAATAGAGCATTTGAATGCTAATTAATCTGCATATTTGGTGTGGACCGTAGCTAGATGTGATGAATGTACTTCTGACAGAAATTACTGGTATTTGGAGGCTTAAAATTATGGTAATAATAACGGTACTGAAGATGGGAATTTCACGCCCAAACTTGTTGACTTCCCTTCGACATCCCACAAATTATCATGATAAAGGGGAATTGGGTGTGAAAATTCAGCTACGATGCGCGTGCAGTAAAATTTGAAATTCAAATGATGTTGCCATTCTAATACTGCTGCTTTTATCTCTTAAAGAATATTTTAATTAATAATCGTGCATTAAACCGAAACAACGTTTAAAGAATTTTTTATTGTTTGATTCAGCCATTACTCCCGTAGGAGTGTATTTTACATGTTTAGATTTTATTTTTTTATTTTTTTTTTTTTTTTTTTTTGTTGACTTATTTAGAAAATGTCGAGGAGAGAAATTACTCATCGATATGGGGAAGTTTTGAAATATTTCACCATTTTAAGGTCGAGACCAAAACATGACATAAAATACGGCCAGTCTAAAAGTGTTTTTATCTCTTGAATAACTCTTTTATCAAAAAGTAAACGTTATTATAAGGTATACTAATACGTTCACAGGCACTTTTTGAAATTTCTTGAATTTCATTATTATGATTTAACTTCACGCTAAAATCGTATTTAAAGCAAATAGTACAGGGAATAGTACAACTTAAACCTGATAAAGATCTAATTTTCAAATTTTATATTAAATTAAGTTTATTTGATTTCGGGTCATTCAGGCGGTTCTAAAAAATATATACAATAAAATAAAATAAAATAAAATAAAATAAAAATAAAACAAATAAATAAAAAAATTTCCTCACTGAACAACGCGAAACATTCTGACACATGTTTTGACTGATTTTTAAACGTAAAACCATGACAGTTTGAAGCCTGATTATTCAAATGATTTGTAATCGAACAGTTTTTTTTTTTGTTTTTTCAATAAATAATTTACTTTTACAGTCTTGTTAGTTGTTAGTTTTCACTTTTTCGATTTTGGTTCCAGTTTTTTTTTATATAAGGGTAATTTCACTTTCAGAACCGGTTTCAACCGGTTCCAAAATTGAAAATGTCCGCTTATAAAAAAAAACCGTAACGAAAATCAAAAAAGTAAAAACTAACAACGTTAGAGATCGACCTCAGCTATCCTATGCAAAAAAAATCGTTTAAAAATATTAAAATGCGAGCGAGAAATCGCGCAAGAACCTTCCCATAGACTTAACATTAGCTGGAGCGTTTTTTCGCGTGACTAGCGTAGTCTCTTAAGAGGGGAGTTTTCTTTTGATCTTGTTGAAGAGAATCAATTGCTAGAGTTTCATTATGACATATATTTTTTAAATTAGCTAAAGTACTCTTATGAGAATGTTATACTAGCAAGGTTTTAGCAAAAGTTATTGATAGTTAATAATTGTTTAAAGTGCTTATTTAATGCTAATGTTTTTATTTTAGACAAATCTGAGAGTTTATTTCAGCTGTGGACCAATTTCTGAAAGTTTTTTCAGCCTGAGCTGTGAGGAATGATTTTTCTGAAATATCAAATTCCTTACAGGAGTGGGGGCTACTTCACCCCATAACTTCCCCCAACTGGCGCCCATGGGAGGATCTGGTCTGCTTTTTAATTGCGTTCGTAATTATATTACGTAGCACGTATAGCCGTCGTCTGGTGCATCCGTCTGACCGTCTGTTTACATACAACAGCGCAAGAACGACCCAACCGAATGGTTTGAAATCCTAATCCTATCCTAATAATATTATAAATCTGATTGTGCGCAAATGTTAGGCTGAAGCCAGCGTCAAAATGGAGCCTTTAATGATCCTGTATTTTTGCATACAGATTGATTATAACCCTCATTTGAACATAGGCTGGTTTTTGTTTATTTTATTCAAATATTTTTCTTAATAATTCAAAATTTCGTTGAGTAAATGGACATTTTTTTCGTATAATATTTTAACATGGTTAAATTTACCGTTGCCAAAACTAATTCAAATTCCGGAATAATAATTTTTAGTCAACAATTTAGTTTCAATTGAAAAATGTTCACGTGAAAAATAAAAATGAAATAAAAAAATTAAAGAATTAAAAAGAAGATTAAATAATATTATTAGAAATGAAACGTACTTTTTTTAGTTTTTGATAATAATACAAGGTTTTAATATGAGTAACCATAGGAAACAGGCGAATATGACGCCATACATCAAAAATAAAGCGGATATCTTTGATTGGTGAAATAAAATGATCTTGGGGTTTTTTTTCTTCGCTTTTTTCTTTTGTATGGTAATAATTCTTGGCGTTTTACCGTCTGCGCAGGGCTAATATAACTATACCGTATTTTTTATTTAAATTTTAAAAAAGTAAAAAGAAGTTTCAAAAGAAAATGGTCAGAAAATGTCAATAATATGCTCCGCAAAATTATCCATATCGAAAATGATGTCATGGATAGCGAGAAATATTTATTTTCATTCTTAAAACTAAAAGAAATAACTCGATTACCTAAAAAAAAATGACGAATGTTAATAGTTCCATTTTTGTTGATAAAAACTAAAGATTTAATATTATTTCGTTAAAGCAATATAATTTCCCCTATGCCAGTACTGAAATTAATTGCCTGGAAAAGAAAATTAACAAGAATTATGTTATTTAAAAGGGATTTCTCTGCGGGAAAAAGAGGTGTCATATTTGAAATAAAACGGGAATTTTCCAATGTGTTTTAAAATGAGTGTGAATCAATTCCTTCCATTAATAACACAAGGATCAGTAAGTATAGAAAGTAGATGAGTTTCACGCCATATTTATAACGAAAAATTTAAATGTTTTTTTTATCTATACTGATTATTAAGCATGAATATCCGTTATATACAGATGAGAATTTTCTGCTAAAAATCGCATCATAATTTTAAGAAAAGGAAAATGAACACGAATCTATGTTTGTATTTCGCAACTACTCCTCACTGTAAAAAATTGCTGCAGTAAAATTACTGCAGCAGAGATTCCAGGCAATGTCCATAAGAAAACCGGTTTTGTGACTAGATAAACGAGCTTTGTTATTAGATAAACGGTTTTTGCCCGTAAAAACATGAAATTTACTGAAATGGACCGTTTACCTTGAAAAGGGGGCATTTCCCGTAAAATTACGGCAGCAATTCACGGAGAATGCCCGTGAATTTACAATTTTCATTTACAGTGCCAGAATATCAAACGCAACGTGATTTACTTTATACCGGTTATCATTGATCCCAGGATGTTACACAAACTGTCAGAATTTAAAAAATTAAATTAGATGCCAAGATTTTTTTTTATTTTTTGTTAATTTTAACGAAGTTTCTCTAAAAACGGAAAGTAAATTACTCCATATTTGTGTATAAAAAAAGGAGAAATAAAATAGATCTGTATATTTTTTACACCATTTTCTCATTAAAACTGAAAAACAGAATTGATTTTCACTTTGAATAGATGGTGAAAACAAAATCTTGATTTCAGTAAATTATCCGAAAAATAAAAACATATTTTCACATATTCAAACTTCATGAATCAATTTATTCTGGAGAACAAAAATTGCCTGTCAACATACTGTCATTTAGAAAATAAGATTTGTTTCAGCTATACATTAAACCAAGGAGGCAGAACTGAATTTAAATAAAAAGCATGTACTATTTCCAATTAATGTTTTTTTTTTGAAGGATGGCTGTTAAAACGTTTCATAAAGGCGTTAAAAGTAAAATTGTTTATCAGATAAAATTGACATTTGTTTTTACCCAATTCGTCTATTTTCACGATTTTATTTGGCCCTCCTTTTTGCATTGGTTGCAATTTCATTTTCGCGATTATTTGGCACAAAATTTCACTTTTTAAAGACTGAGTTATTCGAGGTCCCTATAACAAAAAAATACCGTACTGTCGCCTATGAAATGTGATAAATAGTTAGTTAATTTATTTTTAATTATCGGGAATGAAATATTTTCTTAATTAATGTATTTATTCTTCTTTTAATGTTGCGTGAACGAAGTCACGGGTAACAGCTAGTCCTAATAATATTATAAATCTGATTGTGCGCAAATGTTAGGCTGAAGCCAGCGTCAAAATGGAGCCTTTAATGATCCTGTAATTTTGCATACAGATTGATTATAACCCTCATTTGAACATAGGCTGGTTTTTATTTATTTTATTCAAATATTTTTCTTAATAATTCAAAATTTCGTTTTTTCATAGAGAGTAAATGGACATTTTTTTCGTATAATATTTTAACATGGTTAAATTTACTTTACCGTTGCTAATACTTTATCGTTGCCAAAACTAATTCAAATTCCGGAATAATAATTTTTAGTCAACAATTTAGTTTCAATTGAAAAATGTTCACGTGAAAAATAAAAATGAAATAAAAAAATTAAAGAATTAAAAAGAAGATTAAATAATATTATTAGAAATAAAACATACTTTTTTTTAGTTTTTGATAATAATACAAGGTTTCAATATGAGTAACAATAGGAAACAGGCGAATATGACGCCATACATAAAAAATAAAGCGGATATCTTTGATTGGTGAAATAAAATGATCTTGGGTTTTTTTTCTTCGCTTTTTTCTTTTGCATGGTAATAATTCTTGGCGTTTTACCGTCTGAGCAGGGCTAATATAACTATACCGTATTTTTTATTTAAATTTTAAAAAAGTAAAAAGAAGTTTCAAAAGAAAATGGTCAGCAAATGTCAATAATATGCTCCGCAAAATTATCCATATCGAAAATGATGTCATGGATAGCGAGAAATATATTTAATTTCATTCTTAAAACTAAAAGAAATAACTCGATTACCTAAAAAAAAAAAATGACGAATGTTAATAGTTCCATTTTTGTTGATAAAAACTAAAAATTTAATATTATTTCGTTAAAGCAACATAATTTATCCTATGCCAGCACTGAAATTAATTGCCTGGAAAAGAAAATTAACAAGAATTATGTCATTAAAAAGGGATTTATCTGCGGGAAAAAGAGGCGTTATATTTGAAATAAAACGGGAATTTTCCAATGTGTTTTAAAATGAGTGTGAATCAATTCCTTACATTAATAATACAAGGATCAATAAGTATAGAAAGTAGATGAGTTTCACGCCATATTTATAACGAAAAATTTAAATGTTTTTTTATCTATACTGATTATTAAGCATGAATATCCGTTATATACAGATGAGAATTTTCTGCTAAAAATCGCATCATAATTTTAAGAAAAGGAAAATGAACACGAATCTATGTTTGCATTTCGCAACTACTCCTCACTGCAAAAAATTGCTGCAGTAAAACTACTGCAGCAGAGATTCCAGGCAATGTCCATAAGAAAACCGGTTTTGTGACTAGATAAACGAGCTTTGTTATTAGATTAGGGTTTTTTGCCCGTAAAAACATGAAATTTACTGAAATGGACCGTTTACCTTGAAAAGGGGGCATTTCCCGTAAAATTACGGCGGCAATTCACGGAGAATGCCCGTGAATTTACAATTTTCATTTACAGTGCCAGAATATCGAACGCAACGTGATTTACTTTATACCGGTTATCATTGATCCGAGGATGTTACACAAACTGTCAGAATTTAAAAAATTAAATTAGATGCCAAGATTTTTTTTTTTTTTTGTTAATTTTAACGAAGTTTCTCTAAAAACGGAAAGTAAATTATTCCATATTTGTGTATAAAAAAAGGAGAAATAAAATAGATCTGTATATTTTTACACCATTTTCTTATTAAAACTGAAAAACAAAATTGATTTTCACTTTGAATAGATGGTGAAAACAAAATCTTGATTTCAGTAAATTATCCGAAAAATAAAAACATATTTTCACATATTCAAACTTCATGATTCAATTTATTCTGGAGAACAAAAATTGCCTGTCAGCATACTGTCATTTAGAAAATAAGATTTGTTTCAGCTATACATTAAACCAAGGAGGCAGAACTGAATTTAAAGAAAAAGCATGTACTATTTCCAATTAATGTTTTTTTTTTTAAGGATGGCTGTTAAAACGTTTCACAAAGGCGTTAAAAGTAAAATCGTTTATCAGGTAAAATTGACATTTGTTTTTACCCAATTCGTCTATTTCCACGATTTTATTTGGCCCTCCTTTTTGCATTGGTTGCAATTTCATTTTCGCGATTATTTGGCACAAAATTTCACTTTTTAAAGACTGAGTTATGTCAAGATCCCTATAACAAAAAAAATACCGTATTGTCGCCTATGAAATGGGATAAATAGTTAGTTAATTTTAACGTTTTTAATTATTGGGAGTGAAATATTTTCTTAATTAATGTATTTATTCTTCTTTTAATATTGCGTGAACGAAGTCACGGGTAACAGCTAGTAATATTATAAATCTGATTGTGTGCAAATGTTAGGCTGAAGCCAGTGTCAAAATGGAACATTTAATGATCCTGTATCTTTGCATATAGGCTGATTATAACCTTCATATGAACATAGGCTGAGTTTTGTTTATTTTATTCAAATATTTTTCTTAATAATTCAAAATTTCGTTATTTTCATTGAGAATAAATGGACATTTTTTCGTATAGCATTTTAAAATGGTTAAATTTACTTTACTGTTGCTAATACTTTATCGTTGCCAAAACTAATTCAAAACCCGAAAAAATAATTTTTACTCAACAATTTAGTTTCAATTGAAAAATTTTCACGGGAAAAATGAAAATGAAATTAAAATAATTAAAGAATTAAGAAGAAGATTAAATAATACTATTAGAAATAAAACGTACTTTTTTTAGTTTTTGATAATAATACAAGGTTTCAATATGCGTAACCATAGGAAACCGGCGAATATGACGTCATTTATTGTAAATAAAGCGCATATGCTTTGATTGGTGAAATAAAATGATCTTGGGTTTTTTCTTCACTTTTTTTTGTAATGGTAACAATACTTCTCCGTTTTACCGTCTGTGCACGGCTAATATAACTAACTATACCGTATTTTTTATTTAAATTTTAAAAAAGTAAAAAGAAGTTTCAAAAGAAAATGGTTAGCAAATGTCAATAATATGCTCCGCAAAATTATCCATGTCGTAAATGATGTCATGGATCGGGAGAAATAGTGATTTTTCATTCTTAAAACTAAAAGAAATAACTCGATTACCTAAAAAAAATATGACGAATGTTAATAGTTCTATTTTTGTTGATAAAACCTAAAGATTTAATATTATTTCGTTAAAGTAACATAATTTCTCCTATGCCAGTATTGAAATTAATTGCCTAGAAAATAAAATTAACAAGAATTATGTCATTAAAAAGGTATTTCTCTAGGGAAAAATGAGACGTCCTATTTGAAATAAAACGGAAATTTTCCAATATATTTTAAAATGAGTGTGAATCAATTCCTTACATTAATAATACAAGGATCAATAAGTATAGAAAGTAGATGAGTTTCACGCCATATTTATAACGAAAAATTTAAATGTTTTGTTATCTATACTGATTATTAAGCATGAGTATCCGTTATTTCGTTCCGCATGAGTATCCGAGTTTTCTGCTAAAAATCGCATCATAATTTTAAGAAAAGGAAAATGAACACGAATCTATTATATTAAAATCTGACCGTGTGTTTGTATTTCGCAACTACTCCTAGACCATCGAACGCAACGCGATTTACTACCGGTTAGTTTACTACTGGTTTAGCGAATACCGGTTATAATTGATCCGAGGATGTCACACAAACTCTGAGAATTAAAAAAATTAAATTAAATGCCATTTTTTTAAACGAAGTTTCTCTAAAAACGGAAAGTAACTTACTCCATATTTGTGTATAAAAAAGGAGAAATAAAACAGATCAGTATATTTTTTACACCATTTTCTCATTAAAACTGAAAAACAGAATTTATTTTCACTTTGAATAGATGGCGAAAACAAAATCTTGATTTCAGTAAATTATCCGAAAAATACAAACATATTTTCACATATTCAAACTTCATAAATCAATTTATTCTGGAGAACAAAAATTGCCTGCCAATATACTGTCGTTTAGAAAACAAGATTTGTTTCAACTATATATTAAACCAAGGAGGCAGAATTGAATTTAAAGAAAAAGCATATACTATTTCTAATTAATGTGTTTTTTGAAGGATGGCTGTTAAAACGTTTTACAAAGGCGTTAAAAGTAAAATTGATTATCAGGTAAAATTGACATTTGTTTTTACCCAATTCGTCTATTTCCACGATTTTATTTGGCCCTCCTTTTTGCATTGGTTGCAATTTCATTTTCGCGATTATTTGGCACAAAATATCACTTTTTTAATACTGAGTTATGTCAATGTCCCTATAATAATAAATACCGTATTGTCTCCTATGAAATGTGATAAATAGTTAGTTAATTATTAATGTTTTTAATTATTGGGAGTAAAATATTTTGCTTAATTAATGTATTTATTCTTCTTTTAATGTTGCGTGAACGAAGTCACGGGTAACAGCTAGTTTATTATATATAATCGTTGCAGAACTGTGTCGAGTCATTTCAAATTTTATGAAAATCGATTCAAAACTTAAAAAGATATTAATAAATGTTTTCTTCCTTCTATTAAATCCTATCATACGTAATTAATTCAATGATATCCCATGATAAGGTAGCCAAAACACTTATATAATTAAAGCTGAATCGAAGAAATTCGGCGATTTAGTGCTGCTCTTTTGTATCCGATTGTACAAAACTTCGTATTTGATGTCCAGCTATCGTAAAATATTAATTCGTACCATTAAAGTATTAGTTCTGCTTATTTAAAATTTTTAATATATATTTTTATTTTCGTTAAAGCTTTAGCATAATTGGAATGCAAAATACTCTCAGTAATAAAAACGCTTTGAAAGGTGGAAATGCGAAAATAACACGCTGGTACTTCAGACGATAACAAGTTGGAAATTGTACGCCAAACGTGACAAATGAGGTGCGTTCGTACTATAGCTAGTTATATAAATATTCAGATCTTGATGATTTTTAATTCTATGAAATGAATTATATCGTCTGCAGATTAATAATTTCTGTAATAAAATGAGTATCTCGGTCGCTTGACGGTTAAATCTCGGAAGCTCCTATAACAAAAAAGCACCGATTTAAAAAAAAAAAATTCAAATTTCTTAATAAACATTTTTATTAATATCTTCTTAAGTTTTGATTCGATTTTCATAAAATTTGAAATGCCTCGACAAAATTCTGCAAAGATAATATATCTTAAATTTAAAATCATTGGGTAGTTTTAGCGTTGTTATATGCGGACGGACGGACAGACAGACAGACAGACGGACGGACCAGACGACGACAATAGGTGCTACATATTTATATAATTATGAACTCACCTAAAAAGAGTAATAAATACTGGTAGCTGGCAATGCTCGTCTCTGTTTTTACAACCTTTGCATGACAGGAAAGTGGCGCTACTGTGCGCTAAAAAATTTAACACGTACTGCGCACGCTTAAAGTATAATAGCACTGCGTGCAGCATAATCGTAAAGTGTAACTAATAAGCATCATCCGAACTTCTCCATTGGGGCTCTGGTGTCTGGTACCTATTAAACTTAGATTTTGCAGCTAAAAAGTGTCAAAAGACAAAAATATCGCTTGCTAACTTAAAAAATTTCTGTCCTTTTTAGGTGCATTCGTAATTATATAGTCGTCTACAGTCGTCGTCTGGTCTGTCCATCTGTTCGCCTATCCCTCTGTCCGCATATAACAGCGTAAAAACTACCCAATCGAATGGTTTGAAACTTAATATACATAATCGATGTAGAATTTTGTCGAGTCATTTTAAATTTCATGAAAATCGAATCAAAACTTAAAAAGATATTAATGAAGGTGTTCTTCATTCTATGAAATCGTATCATACGTAATTAATTCAATGATATCCCATGATAGGTAACGATTCTAGGTTGCCTTGGTGATTACGTCTCTAAGATGGAGTCTTATTACTTTCGTAATTACTGAACTTAAAAACCGAACTTGTATACTAAAATTGTTTAATTATAGCAATCCTATAATCTACCGACAGTTTTTGGATAGATATTTCCGGAGAAATAAATATTAAATAGGTAAAAAAAGTGTCTAACTATGGAGTTCTGAAATTTTCAAAGCTAGGCTTTGAAATTAGAAGGCCATTAGAATTTTCAGTCAATGTCAACAAAAGATAAAATGTTGCCAACTTAAAATGTACTTATTGTATTACGAAATTAATCATATCATAATAACAGACGATATATAAATAATTTTTTCAGTGAAATAATAGCGATGATTTTTTTTTTTTTTTTTTTTTTTTTTTTTACATTTTCTTGTATTGGATGTTTGCGCATAGTTTTAATGTAATAGAATTGTAATTGATTGTTTGTAAAATTGTATTTAAGCTTAATTTCACACACAAAAAAATATCTTTAATATGAAAATCTGCACATATAAACATAAAATACATTTTGTATTGATACATTTTTTACATAAGTGTGCAACAGCCATTGCTCCAAGATCTGGATACTTATAATACTAGTTATAGTACAACATAGTTGAAAAGTGTTTATGAATTCTATATGTTTGTCTATCTGTCTGTCTGTCTATCCGTGCTCTAAATCGCGTAAATATATTCGGAGTGCCAAGCGATTGATATATGTTATAGAGGTTTACTATGGCATGTTCGGTATTGAAAATGAAGTGTGTATAACTTATAGTTTTTTTTTTTTTTTTTTTTTTTTTTACAGGGACACTCAAAGGAATTCCGTTACATTACGATCTATGGAAAAAATCGTTTATGGTTTATTTTACTGATGATTAACTATTCCAAATATGTTGAAATTGTTATAAATATCCCTTAAGGTGCATTACAAGAGGACAGGCACACACAAAATAATTAGGTATTGTCTGTTAACAATAATTGCTGGAAATGCGTTTTCAGTTGCTAAACGCGCTTTTAAATTTAACTCATTTTTTGTCTGTTAAAATTGCTGTGTATAAATTCTATAGATCCTATACAGGGCAGTACAAAAGTTCTCGAGTACATTTTCGTTTATTGACGGAAATTCCAGAATGGAAATTTTAAAGTGTGCTAACGCGTTTCCTAACTGAACTAAAATTTAGAATTCTATGTAGTATATATACAAATCTATAGATCATATACAGGGCTGCACATACGTTTTCGGATATTTTTCCAACAAGGTAATTCCTGAAATTGGATTTTTAAATATGTTATACGTTTTCCAAATTGTTTACTTAAATATCACCATACACCTTATTAAACGGTAAAGATTTGTAACATTAATTTGGAAATGTTGGAATGTGTTACATAATCTATGCCCGACGCATGATTTTTCGTACTTGTTTTAACTTCTAACCATCTCAGGATTTCAATTTTTGTACTGTCGAATAGGAGAAAAAAATGTTCTTTCAAATGCAATTTGTTTAAAAAGACGCCAATTTACTGATTTTGTTTGTAGTTTTCAAATATTTCTCATGTTTTTTTTTTTTTTTTTTTTTTTTTTTTTTTTTAATCATTTTCCACCGCATGCAGCCCGATTATGAAAGATTAACCCGTTTGCACTTAAAACAATATAAATAGTTCGGCATTTGTTTCCGATTTATGTGCCATAACGAAATTTAAACTTGATCAATAAATAAATAGAATAATAAAATAATACAAATAAAACATAAATTTAACATTGCGTGCGATCGAGCTACGCACTTAAACTACTGAAATTATCAAGTTAAAAAAGTCTGTTGTAAATAGCGATGTCGATTTTTTCGGTTATTGACTCCTGGCATGCCGCTAATACGAAAGTATCGCTTTTAAGGAATTTAAAAACTTAATTTTAATAAATTATTAATATTTTTCATACATTTTTCATATGTAATTTTTGTGTTGTTAGTGGCAATCTAACAAATTATATTAAATTAAAAAAAGCTATTAAAATTTTCAAAAAAAAAAAAAAAAGAAAAAAAAAGAAAGAAAAAAAAGAAAAGAAAAAGGAAAAGAAAGAAAGGTTTGAAGTAAACAAAAATATTACGTCCGAACATATTTATATTTATATTAAAATCATTAAAATTACAGACATTACATTACAATTACATAAAACATTAAAAACATATTAAAATTGAACGTTTCGGATTTGAGGGATTTTCATGTAAAACCGAAACGTCCAATTTTAATATGTTTTTAATGTTTTATGTAATTGTAATGTAATGTCTGTAATTTTGATGATTTTAATATAAAAAGAAAGAAGGGTTTTTAGTTATGTTCTGTAATCCGAGAACCCGGGATTGGATCTCCTAGTATAAAGTTATAAAAAAACTAAATCTTCACTAGATCCTTTTATATATTAGTTTCTTTTCTTTAGCTGTAGATAGAGCATTTTATTTTTAGGTCCGTTCCTAATTATATAAATACGTCATCGCTTGGTCCGTCTGTCCGCATACTACGCAAAAACTACCCAACTAAATGGTTCGAAATTTCATATATATAATCGTGGCAGAATTTTGTCCAGTCATTTCAACTTTTATCAAAAACTTAAAAAGATATTAATAAAAGTTTTCTTCATTCTGTTAAAACCTATCATACATAATCTATATAACAAAAGCGCAAGTCATGTGATTGAGGAAAATAAATACGGGCTAACCTCTTCTTTATTCATATGGCAAGCGGCCATTTTTATTCAAAATTGTTTGTTCGAATAAAATTGCATAAAGTAACATTTTTAAAAAGATCATTCAAAAAATCGTTTTTTCAATGAATAGGTAGCATTTTATTGCAATACTATAATTACTTTCCTATCCCGTACGAAGCTTGGGTACGGGTAATTTGGGAAAAGTATTTCAAATCTTAAAACTAAGTTTTTTAAACTAAAAAATCCCTTTTTAAAGTCACATTTCGAAATTACCTATCAAAGAGAGGTATATATTAAAATAAATGATATAAATAGTTAATTAACTAAATAAGCAAATTTGAATTAAATAATATATTTTAAATTTTATGAAACAATTTAAAATTTAGATAATATAATACGCTTTTTTATGTAGTTAATCTACAGTTTTCCTTCTTTATTTGACATTGAATAGCAATCACTCTAAGCTAAGTTAATCTTGTGAATGGGAGAAGCTTATCAAAAGAAATTCGAATCTCACAAACCGAACAGCACTTCGAATTTTCTTCACGTTCGAAAACCTGAAGTGCTGTGCATTTACCCCGCATTATTGTCAGTTTCGCAACATATTTCGTTTTTTCGCGGAATTTTCTACAAGGAAAAGTAAAATAAAAATTGGAACGGACAGAGCAATTCATTTTTTATGGTCACCCCTCGCAGGCGCATGCGCTAAAGGGGCGAATGATCAGTTTCATTCTTAAGGATCGTCTTCTTTACGAACGCATGCGCGGCGGCGCATCTTCGCTTTGAAGTCCGGTGGGATGTTTCTCTTTGAGTCAGTAAAGTTTTTAGCCAGGAAACATCGTGGTCGTGAATTCGGATGCTCCAGCTGTAAGGAGAAATGTGTTTTGTGGGAAAATATATTGGAAAATAAGTTAAAAGAATTTTATTGGTGCTCCGATAGTGTATGGGGATTGTACATAATATTCCTGTTATTCAGAATTTATATATATTGGAATATGACGTGAAAGAATCAGTTAAAAAGAGATGTTTGTTAAAGTTTGAGTAAGTACTACATTCCATTTGAACATGACAGCTAAATTTCTTAAAATGTTGCCAATAAATTGAATAAAAGACACAACTATTCAAAAATAAATCATATATTACTATTCATTGCAAGCAAAATTGTTCAACGGAAATTAAACAGTTTTGAAAGTTTAGTTTATGTATAAACAAAAGTTTTAAAAATCACTCTATGATTATACTGGTAGCAAATGGTTTATGAAAAATGAAAGATAATGAATATAATAAATTTTGATCAGTTTGTAATAATATTTTGGTATTCAAAATAAATTATCAGTTAACTAAGTAAAATAATTCACATTGTTTTAAAAGATCAATCAACTGAATTATTGTATAGTTATCAAGTTATTTTCCAGTTCTAAAATATGAATATTCAACGCCAATAAATATATATCTACATTACTTGAAAAAAGAAAACACTTATGAATTAAAAAAAAAATGAAAATTATGCTGATCAGAAGAGTTTTAGTAAAAAATCAAAGAATAAATATCGCACTTTGCGTATAATTTCCACAGTAATCAGAAAGAAATATTCAGGAAACGACATACCAAAAAATGCGAAAAGAATGGTCCTCACGTTTGAAATATTTATAGCCGTGTTGGAGTGCGTGGATTAGAATACTAGATATTTCTGGATTCTAACTCCTGTCATAAAATATATTTTATTTTCTCTCTGGGAATGCTTTGCATAGAAATCTTCTTACAAGTTATACATTTTTTTAAGTATCTTTACAACTGAATGATATAAGAGCATTTTATAAGTTTTTTGAGGAAAAAAAAATCTTTTTTTATAGTTCAGATTTTACAGCTATTTTACATTTAATATACAAGTTGATCAAGTAATAATTTTAAGCGTTGATTTACAATAGTATTAGTTAATTTTTTTTTAAATTTCCGATTGTTTAAAAAAAATAATATAGATTTTTTATTATACAGATGGCAGTGGTTAAAACGTAATAACTCATTGTGTCGGGGAATATGAAATAAAGTTTTAGTACCTGTTAATAATTTATATCTTTTTGAAAATATAGTGACTTTAATGAACAACAGCAGTTTTGCAGTTTACTATACATTCAACATTATAGCACTTTAAAATGATGTGTTGAAATTTAACAAATAAAAAATATATTTAAATCGAAATTTTTTACATTTTCTGGTTTTTAAGAAATTAATTTTAGCTTCAAATATAATATATTTTACATAGAATTTATTTTTTACCGATTACGCAGACGATAAGTCGAATAATTATATATCTGACGAATGGCAGTGATATAGTAAATTGCACTCACGCGACAATTCTGTGTCAGCTTATTATGGCCTAAATTTTAAAATATTTAGTTATCATGAAAGTTCAGTTAAGTATTAAAAACCCGATAAGCAGATAATAGCAATGCTTAAGTTTTTGAGATTTTGGTAATGATAACCTAAACAACATAAATTATTTGGACTTTGTGTTGACTTCTGACGCCTCTAGGTAAAATAAACCTGTTGTTGAAATCTTATGCGATAAAAAAAGCAGGTAGAAGGAAATTTATATCCTGCGAAAAAAAGAAAAAAAAACTCAATGTCAAGAAGAAAGAAAAAGTAGATTAAAGTGTCGTAAAAGTTTTTTCCCTGGCTTCATACCGGAAAAAATATACGAAATTCCTTTGTAGGTTTTTTTTCTGAAAGTAATGTGTGAGTAATGACAGTACTTTTATTACTATAACTGTGGATTGTAAATATTGTAGCTATTATAGACAAATCACAAGTCTGAATATGACAAACAGATTTCAGAATGGAAGTGTTCGTTATATTACGCTGTTAATTTTTTAAATATTGTTTTAGAAAGAGAATTGTAATAATAATCTGATAAAATACTGAAAAAGCCCTCCACGCACAAGATTTTATCTATATTTGATTTTATACATTTGTCTTTACGTTTGAAGATTATCAGTTATTAAACAAATATTTATCTATCAAAACAGAAGTAATACGATAATGTGATAAACCCTATGCCGACTCCATTCATAAATAACTCTTCTATAACAGTTAAGGATCTGTGATAACTCGACAGCTTGGTGTGTGAAAAGTAAGAAGCGACAAAGTCTAAGATTTCAGGTAATGCAAAACTTGAAAGATAATATACTATCTTCCAGAAAAACAGCAAAACTCGTATAGGGGTAAACTTTCCGCGGTATTTATAAAATTCAATCAAATATCGATTTTTTTCTGGTGATGATAAATATAATATTATCAATTATAAATTAACTTACTCTAGAAAGATGACTAAATTTCTTTCAAGAGATTGGTTGAATTTTTAAAACTTTATATAAATGTCTTGATATTTTTGCTGGTGCTGATTGTTCTATTAAATTATAAATAACCAATAAATCGATAATTACGTATGGAAATAATGGTATGTGAAAATGATGCATTTTGCTATGATCGAGTACGATAATTACACGTATGCTGGCAATTATTCCGGACCAGCTCCGGAAAATTTGACTTTGCTCATGACAAACTGTACTTTGATGGGTTGCTCGCGGGTTCGGCATACAGCATCGTCTTTACCACCGTATTCAGAGTTGCCGTCTTACATAAGGATAGCAGCAACAACAGTTTGTGCGGTGATATTAACTATAGGCACAGCAGGTAATGTCCTGGTTGCCACTGTGGTGTGGAAAACCAAGGAGCTTAGGAACTCTACGAACTTATTTCTCATAAATCTCAGTGTGGCTGATCTATTGGTGCTACTTGTGTGCGTGCCTCCTGTGTTAGTGGAACTGCATTCCATGCCAGAAGTTTGGTTACTTGGAGAAGGAATGTGTAAGTACAGAATATTCATTTTATTTTATTTTAGTATAATAATGATCTACAGAATTAATAATAATAATAATAATTGTTCTCTTGAAATAATAAGACTGGTCGACAGTAAAATCCTCCCTCTAAAAATAATGGTTTATTCGTATAGATTTCAGCTCACTAAATCAAAATATGGCAATGAAATTATTGTACTCATATATCCTTTTTTTGGTGGGGTGGCTTGTTTTTAATTACAAGGTAATTTATGTATTTCTAAAATATAAGTAGAAATTGCGTAAACAAAAATTTGTATATATTAATATGTAAATAACCTATAAATAAATGCATATAAAGCGAAGACAGAGTGGCAAAAGGAATAGAATTTTTTAGTGGATACTGCTGGACACGAAAGAGGAGAGAGACATCAAAAGGACAATGAAGAAGACAAATATCAACAAAATATACAGGATGATACCAAATTCATGGTACAAACTTTAAGCATTGGTCACTGTAACAAACAATTTTTCTATAGGAAAGCAGGGTCTAAAATCTATTTATATAGTCAACATTACACAGCGTCTCACTCCAATCCGAAGTCCCATTTTTGTTCATAACTTTAACAGTAGTGAAGATATTTTAACAAAATTCTCAACAGACTCATCTTTGTATGAATTGTAAGCATATTGTAAAGATTTTGTTAAAATATCTTTACTACTAATAAAGTATGAACGAAAACGTGACTTCGGATTCGAGTGAGACGCCTTGTATTTTTGACTGTATAAATAGATTTCCGA
Organism: Maratus michaelseni; assembly: GCA_963931845.1. Lineage (NCBI taxonomy): Eukaryota > Metazoa > Arthropoda > Arachnida > Araneae > Salticidae > Maratus > Maratus michaelseni. The sequence continues at coordinate 37,246,344 of OZ007595.1, read as the reverse complement.
CTTGCTTTCCTATGCGAAAATTGTTTGTTACAGTGTCCTGTATCAGCCTTTAAAATTTGCATCATGAATTTGGTTTCACCCTGTATTTTCATGATATATATTATTGATTTGATAATACAGGCAAAATGCCTTTTACATATTTTCAAAGTTGCTGATTTCTTCAAATGAAAATTAACATAACAATCATTCACTATTTATTATTTTCAGAAACCTGTTTCTTAAACTATGGTACGCGTTGGAACAATTTAGATGCCATATTTAGATTTAAGAATATCAGATCTATCTACTTCACATATTTGTTCGCCGCAAGGCAAAATTTTTAAAAGCCGACCAGTGTAATTATTTGTACCTCGGAAAATGATATTATACAAGGTATAATCCATACAAAGTGAGAATAAAATAATAAAGAAAAGGTACACCAAAAATAGATTAAACTTTTGCAAAATATCTACTCTCAAATGATATCTACGCAATGGTCACTTTGTTCAAGCTACGTTTTCAAACAACTTTAGAAACGTTTTACTGAAGCTAATCTGAAATATACACAGCTCATATCAAGTGAGAGCTTGTATTGAATTTTTCTTTCAGAGAGTTAGCGCTTACGCAAAACCTTTCTGGAAGTAATTACTTTAATGACACACAAAATTACAAATAAAATTGTTCTGGTGAGTCGACGAATTTTAGATGGTACCGTGAAGAAAACCCCCGTGGAAGAAAAGTAAATGCAGACGCTTGCATTATTAAAATCCTTTGACATAAAAAAAAATAAGAAGAAAAAAAAATCACAACAATTCTTTTAAATTGAAATTTGTTTCTAATTCTAATTAATATTTTGGAACTTTTTATCATTTGAATATAACATTAGATGATGCTCAAGATTTTGATTGTCAAAAGTTACATTCAGTAACGTCTAAAGTTGAAATTTCTCGAATTATTTAATTAACAATTGAAACGTGTTTATTACCTTCTTTGCAAATCAAATTAATCAATATGACGTATTGAAACTTCATAATAAATGGTGATTATGGTGAATCGTAAAACAATGATTAAAATAGTGTCTTTATTTTCAGAAACTTTTATTGAAAAATATTGAGAGTTGTAGTTAGCAAATGACGAGTTAAAAACTTTTGAATTGAAAGAATTGAAAATCGGGAAATGAAAATCATTATGTAGAACAACTTAAATAAAACATGTTTAGCTGATTCGTATATTTGAACAATATGAATATAGCTTTTTATTTTAAAATTTTAGTGTTATGTGTTCATTCATTTGCCGTTAAGAAACAGACTTAAGCTTAAAGTATTTTATAGTATGTTCCACATCGTTAAACTAGTTTTTAAATTTGACTTTTATATTATTTTCATTGTATGTATGATTGGATGATTTTTATATATATATCAGATTATTGCTCGCGAAATAATTTGTTGTACTTATTTGCACCCGGTCACACTAATTAAATATATACTGAAATAAATTATATATTAAATTATATTTAAAACTGATCATCATAAATAAAATGTATTCAAAATAACTTTTAAAAAATTAACCCTTTAATTTTAATTTTATTTTCCGAAATATTTTTCAATATGGTACAGTCCTTCTTTCTGTATTAGACCGTGTATTAAATACTACGTCGGATTTTTTCGTATATATATATATATACACACATATATTTATAGCAGTAAAAATATATGTATCCGTGGTTTTATAGTAACTGTCATCCGGTCATACTAATTAATCTATAAGTAAATATAAAATAAATCTTATATAAGCCCGAAGTTAAATGATAAATTTTAAAGTATGAAAGTGCAATTAAATATGAATTAATAAATAAACATACTTCGGTGTATGCACTAGCGTAGCTAAGGGGGGGCAAGGGGGGCGGCCGCCCCGGGCGCCGGTGCCAAGGGGCGCCAAATTGAGAGAGGTTTTTAACCGAAATTATCTCGCATATTTTGACAGTAAATAAAATTGTTGACTTTTTTTGTGTATGTGTAATGTTTTATTTAGTAAAATATTTTATTATATCCAAATATTGAAAGAAAAAGCTTCTGTAAATGTTTCTAGCGATAGCTCAAAACAAACTTTGTACCTTACATGATTATGTACCTGAAAGGAGGTACAAAATTATTATATGGGCATGGGGACGCACAATTCAGAGATGCTTTAAACGGAAATTAACTCACATATTTTGACAATAAATAAGAATTGTTGACTGTTTTTCTGTGTGTATGAATGCTTTGAAGAAATTCGGCGAATAAGGGGGGGGGGGGGAGAGGGATGGAGAGATCCATAAGTGCCAATTGCAGATGGAGGCTCCTTACTTTCTAGCCTCCATCTTATAAGACGAAGGGCCCTGCTGACGTCAAATTTCTGATATCAAAAGATAATTGATTTATTTCTCTATTGTTTTTCAGGCTGATTCTTAGCAATCCACATGAATACTTTCGTGTAGGGGCTTCTGTGAACCAGTGCAACATGGATTTAACTGGAGGAACTTTAAATAAACATGTTATTGCTTCTTTATCGGAAATTATCTTTTTCCGTCGAATTGGCATTGGGAAAAGCCTAATAATAAAATGTGGGCGACTTACCTTACAAATTTTCCTAAACAAAAAACTTGTAAAAATCAAACAAGAACGAAAAATCATGCGTCAAGCATAGATTATGTAACACTTTCCAACGCTTCCAAAATAATTTTACAAATCATACCGTTTAATAAGCTAAAAGATAACATCTAAGTAATCCGAATACTTTTATTCAGCCCTGTATAGGATCTATAGATTTGTATATATACTATATAGGATGTTAAATTTTAGTTCAGTTAGGAAACGCGTAGCACAGTTTAAAATTCTCCGTCTGGAGTTAAATAATACGGAAATGTGTTCGCGAACTTTTGTGCGTCCCTGTAAATGAACGATGACTGCTGTACACACACTATTCTGTAGTAAGCCTCTTGAAATACACCTTAGTGATATATATAAATTTCAATGCGTTTAAAATAGGGAAACATTATTTAAATAAACCGCAGACGATTTTTCTCCATAGACGTAATGTAACAGAATTCTTTTGACTGTCCCTGTAAAGTAACTATAAGTGCTATGCACACCCTATTCCTTATTAAGCTTCTTCTAATGCACCTTAGTGATATATATAAATTTCAATGCGTTTAAAATAGTGAAACATTATTTAAATAAACCGTCAATGATTTTTCCCCATAGACCGCAATGTAACGGAATTCTTTTGAGTGTCCCTGTAAAAAAACTATCAGTGCTACACACTTCCGTTGAAATAGGGAACATGCTATAGATAACGACTATAACATATAAAAATTGCAGAGCAATCCGGGCATATTTACGGGAGTTAGAGCACGGACAGACGGCAGACGGCAGACGGCCATACGGCCAGACGGCAGACGGCCATACGGCCAGACAAACCGAAGTCATAAACACTTTTCAACTAGGTTGGAAAGTGTTAAAAAGGACTCTTCAGTTTTCCTAGTACGACCAATACAAATGGTTTTATGGAAATGAAGGAAAACTGTTAAATAAATGTTTACTGTTAAATAAGAGTGTGTGATCTTTAAAAGGGTTTGACGATTTAAAAAATCTTTCGCGGACTTTAAGGCATGTAGCCTCCAAAGATAATTTAAATGATGATTTATTCTTGAACAAACATTCAAAGTATCGGAACTATTAAATGGACATTGAAAATTTCAAGAAATTAAATACAATGAAAAGTTTAAAAAAAAACTGGAAATAATTTTTAAGTATTTATATTAAAAAAACATTTTTATCTGTTGTATTTAAAAAATAGTGTAATCAGTGCATTCTTTCATATTTTTTTTTTAATTGATTTAAAAAAAAAATGGAACTGAGGAAATTAATTTAAAGATTGCAACTCTGAATCATTTAAAGGAAAATGGATGCAGTAAAAAGCCTTTTTTATATATTTATAATCATGGGATCATTCACCAGAATGTACTAGCGATGCCTAACTACATTTCTAAATATAAAATTAGAAATTTGCTATTTTTGTACCTATTTGGAAGATCGATTTCTTTTTTCTTGTTATTTGAGTGACAAATAGTGTAGTTTTCATGAATAATCTGTCTTCTAATGCAAATTAATAATTACTAATAAAAGTAAAAAAATATTTTTTTTAAATTACAATTTTATATGTATTCCATATTTATCTTAAAAAACACATTTTATTCCATGACTGCAATTCAGGTAGTTCCGAAATAATTTCGTTACAAAACATTAATTTGGCAAATTCACCGATGTAATTTATGCTTGTTAGAAAGTAAGAATTGGTGAATTTATTATTTTTTTAATTATAGTGTTTACTCCGTTTCGCAAGAAAAAAAGCATTATTTAAACTATCTACTCAGGATTTCTAAAGTGTTTTTTTCCACGTATAGTCATTTTACGATAGAAGAGGTTTTTTAATTATTACACTCTTTATTGTTTATTTATATTTTCTACGTTTTAGGGCTTAAAATATTTCATTGTTGCACTTTCATTAGTCAACTGGCATGTATTGGCAAGCTTGGTTTGGAGCATAAATAGCTACCTTGCTTTGTAAAAGTAACAATTATAACTATAAAGATTATTTCGCGATTTATCGCCTGCAGCCGGCTAACGAAAAAATGCCTTAAAATTACTGTATTTATTTATAATTTAGTTCTAAAAATATTAAGATGCTGTATTGTCATCGGAAACATCAAGATTATAAAAGAGAAAATAACGAAATTTCATCTGAATGGACAAAGATATATATATATATCTGTTTTTCTATTTGGGTTAATCAAAGTAAAAATTTTACGGTAATTAAAATTTGAAAACATGGTGCACCGTTGTAAATTTTTAAGATGCAGTTTTATTAATATTATTATGAAAGTTTTATGATTTAATCAAGCAAAAATGGCAATTCTTGAGATAAAATTAATTTTGTGTTAGAATTATTTAATTGAAAATCTTTTAAAGAAAAATTTAAAACCACACTTTTCCTCCGATTTTTAACTTTTCGCAAATTTCCTTTTCATACTTTCCTTACAAATCTGCAATAACTGTAAGAACCACGTTTTCAAAAAGTTAATTAGTTAAAATATCATGACACATTTTAAAATACAATAAAAATGACTTTTTACTTAATATTTTTGCTTTTAGAAAATAAACTATTTATATTTCTGATAATCTTATTTTTAATTCCATGAAATTCAAATGCATATGAAGGATTGTACACGCACACACACACACACAAAAAGAAAACAGCGAGTCAATTGAAATATATTTGTTGAAGTTTTGTCACTTATGAGAATTCCTATAAATTCTAAAGAGTGCACGCATCTTGTAAATGAAACAAGATTACGAGTTTAATTTATGAGTTTTAGCAAACGTGGTTTCTAGTATATTTACTTTCATTGTTGCAATGATTGTTGCTACTCTCATACGTTTAACACAACATAGCAATATCTGCTAACGTCAAATTCTCGTCAAGCTTGGTGATTATTCTTGAAGATAAAAGTAGGTCGCCATAAATGCCACCAACTTGGCGATAGGTGACTAATTTTCTAAAATTCCCATTCACATTTGGTATTGACGAAAACGAGGAATCATCTATAATAGGGTTGCACTCATTTTAGTTTCATGTGTTGGAGTAATATTAGCTGAATGCTTAAAAACGAGGAAGAGGAAAGGTACCTTTTCCTCCCGGTCCAGGTATAAACCGGAAGAATTTTTTTTATTTATTTTTTTATGGCGGATTGAGGAAAAATAATATGGTTATTTTTGATTGGGGAGAGTGGGGGGCTCAGAATTTCTTCCTGCCCCGGGCGCCGAAAAACGTAGCTACGCCACTGGGTGTATGCATGTAAGGATAGTGAATAAAATTATATTTTTTACTAAATCTACATTCCGAAGGGCTTGAACTTGAAATAAACTGCGTGAGTAACATTTCGAATATATTTTTTCCAATATTTGCAATCAAAATAGCCAGTATGACATATAAAATATAGATTCGAAAATATACAATTAAAAAAATGTATCTTTAAAATTACTGAGAACAATGTTGAAAAATATTGATAACAACAGCATAATCGATAAGTTTTAGAAAATAAACTTTTGAAAATAAATAAATAAATAAATAAATAAAAACATCTGTGCTTTGTTTAATACAACAAATATCTATAAGAATATTTTTTATATTAAAATAATCATTACTTCATACTTTATACTACGATTTTATTAAGGTGGAAATTGTGATATCATTAAATTATTTAATTTTAAAACATTTAATTTAATTTAACAAATTGCATTTTAAACATTTTCATCACGCAAAGTATAATTTCATTAGTTTTCGCTTCATATTAATTTTCTCTCTTTCAATAAAGGTTTTTGTTTATTTATTTATGTTTTTCTCACTCACTTAAATGCGGATAATAAACTTGCTCTTATTTTCAAAGTATAATGATGTGTAAAATATAAACTTTATAGGTGTTTAAACATAATTTATTTTCTATTTTGTTTGCATGATCATACTTCAAGAATGAGATTTTTTCTACGAAATATAGCAATTTTAATAAGGTAAAAGCGTTCTTCTTCATCCTAAATATACGCTTTTTATCATCTTTAACTATTTTTCCTTCAACGATGCACAGTAGAACCTCAGTTATCCGAAAAGAATGGGACCGAAGCAATCTTGGTTAGGCGGAGTTATAAGGAATTTTCGGATAACTGAGAGGATAACCAAAATTTTGGTTGCAGATTAAAAACATCGGATCGGATTAACCTGCATCGGGTTGGATAACCCGTTTTTACCCGAACTCGGTCGACTTGACTCTAATTATTTCTGTTGCGGGTCGGGTTGACTTTAAATGTTTCGGGTTCGAGTCACGTTATTTTTTTACACTTTCATGTCGAGTTCGGACTGACCCGATTTTTTAAAAGAAAGTCCTGAATATTAAAAAAAAAAAAAAAAAAAAAAAAAAAAAAACTATATATTTGAATATTAATGAGTGTATATGCATTTATTTATGTACAAAAAAGATAATTTTAATATTAGAGATTTCATAGTAGACGAAAATGTTTTTTGTCGTGTTCGGGGTGACTCGATTTTAGTCCTGAATATTTTTCAAATGAAAAAAGTATATTTTTGAATATCAATGAGTTCATATGCATGAATTTTTTTTTACAAAAAAAAGATAAAATGGATATTAGAGATATAATGGTGGGCGACCTTTCCATAATTGTATTAAAATGTAGATTTTTCACGTCGTGTTCGTGTCGGGTTTGGGGTAGATGAAAGTATTTTTGTCAAGTTCGGGGGGACCCGATTTTTCAATAGAAGCCAAGAATATTTAAAAAAAAAACTATGTATCTGAATACGTGTTCATTTTCATTCAAAAAAGATAAAATTAATATTAGAAATATAATGGTAGGCTACACTCAGAAAAAGGAATTGATTAAAACTACAAAACATTTTTGTTGAGTACATTTTGGTTGTTTTAGCAAAATTGGAGTAAAATTGAACCATTTTACTTCAATTAACAAAATATTTTTGCTGACGATACAAATTTTTTTTTTTTTTTAATTTAAAAAAAAAGTGGTTTTCAACAAAAAAAATTTTTTTGTTGATTCAAACAAAATTTCCATTGACCTATATTTAAACAAAATTTTTGTTTAAATATGGGTCAATAAAAATTTTGTTTGAATCAACAAAAAAAAAAATTTCTTTTTGCAATTCCAAAAAAAAATTTTGTATCGTCAGCAAAAATGTTTTGTTAATTGAAGTAAAATGGTTCAATTTTACTCCAATTTTGCTAAAACAACAAAATGTACTCAAAAAATACGTTTTGTAGTCTTAATCAGTTTCTTTTTCTGAGTGTACTTTTCCATTCATTGTATTAAAATATAGACCAATTTTCTTTAACTTCGCGTTCGGGAAGACAAATGTTTTTTGTTGTGTTCGGGTCGGGTTCCGAATTGACCTTAAGCAGCATTTTTGGGTTCGGGTTGGGTTGTTTCCGATAAAATTGATAACCGGGGTTGTATAGAGTTTTTCAGATAACTGAGAGCCTTTAAAAAAATTGGGTGCAGATTAGAACCGTTGGGTCGAATTAGCCTGCATCAGGTTGAATAACTAAATTTTACCTGAAACTGGTTGGGTTGACTCTAATTAGTTTTGTTGCGAGTCGGATTGGGTTATTTTTTAATCTTACGGGTTGGGTTCGAGTTAACCCGATTTTCAAAAAATAAAGTCCCGAATATTTTCAAATGAAAAAACTATCTATTTCAATATTAATAAGTGCAGGACTCTAATCCCATAGTGCAAAATTTTGCAAACCTGTTGAGATACAATGCAAGACTTTTCGACAGCTGCACAGATTTCACATTCTCCCCATTAGAAATTCATCCAAACTTTTTTCTCACTTACCGCATGTACTACTTAATTTTGCATGATGCATTTCTTGGTAAAAAAATCGTTTTACAGCACTTTTTTGTTCTCCATCCATTCCAACATATCATTATGTAGACAGTGATCTAAAAATAACGGTATGGGTCGTAGACATTTAGACGGAAGAGACAGTCTCTTATTTAGAAATTATGGTGACAAAATAATTCTGACGAATCTTACATCCAAGCCTCGGTGCTCCGTAAATTCATCACGGTTGCCAACATCTGTCAACTTTGAATTAGAGAGGAATGTTAGCTGAGTTATTCAGGCGGTACTGCCGTGTTTAAAACGCACTGACACTGATGTCTGAATAAATGTTTTTCATTAAGTTTCCGCGCAAACTCGATATCAATTCGTAACCACGCTGACTTTTTTCTTTAACAAAATATACACAGCAAAGATACACACACACATACACACACACATATATATATAATATATATATATATGTATATATATATAAATTTATATATGTATATATATATAAATTTATATATGTAATATTTATGTAATCATTAGAACCAGAAATTTAAAAGAAATATTTATTTATTATTTAGTACCATTATTTAGTGTAACGCAGTCTGCAAACCATCTATTTTAATGCTTTTATATTTTTATTTTTCCATGAGCTCATTTTTCCATTTTGGTATCCCCCCCCCCTTTTTAGGTAGAGTTCGTAAAAAATACTACCTATTACATTCTCCCCTATGTTGAAATTTCTGGAAAAGTTTTGCAGATCTACTCCGATTTATGACTCACAGAACCCAAAACCACCCCCAGTTCAAAACTTTATCTATCTATATCATTTTTTTATGGACACGATAACTGCAATAATTCTGCACAAATCTCTCCCAAACTGATACATAAAATCAAGGGCCATAAAATCTTGGTCAGGCTCGTTAATGGGCAAAATCAAACCAATGAGGGGGGGGGATGCACTACATGTGGCTTTTTGTGAAAACAGAAAAACCCCATAACTTGTTAATTATGATACGTATCGCATCCGTTTAAAATTATTATTGCTTCTAGGAAAAGGGCCAAAAATGTATGTATGGCAGATTTTGGATATAATTAAAAATGACCTCAAAGGGGGGTGGGGGAGGAACAGGGATTTAAGAAGAACAAAAATTCATAACTTTGTCAATTTGCAAGATATCAAATCACTGGTAGATTTCGAAGTGAGCGGTCTCAACTGCCGCATCATGACAAAAATGTCATTTCTTCTGTAATTCCCAATAAACAGGCGCCCCACGGTCTGTGTCTTCGAAATTTACCTGTGCCTGTAGACCGAGTCGTCAAGGATTTTTTTTTTAATTGTTGCTACTAGTTCGGAACCCACTATTATTTGTTATTAACTAAGCTTGTTAGACTCTGGGAATGTGTGGCAGTAGGTGACAGGAACTTCGGTCAAATCTCTTCGAATCATCAGTCGGGCTGTACTGGATTTAACCAGGGGTAATTTTAACTATGGAAAAAAACATTTTCAATGGATTTGGTCAATATATGTTTTGACCATCAGTGGTCAAAATTCAGTTTGACTGGTAAATGAGAATAAAACTTACTTTGTTAAACGGTAAATTTAGTATAACATTTGGACGACTTTGTCAAAATAACATTTAAAATTATTTAGTACAACATTTGGAAGTATTTGCAAATATTTCACTATTTATAATCCTTTAATTTTCATTACTTTTTAATTTAACAGCACAAAAATTTCTAAAGATAAGCAGTTATTGTAAGTATTACAATATTTTTAATAATTTGATTACATATATAATTTTATATAAAAAAGTGAAAGGTCTCGTCACTTGATCAAGGTTCGAAATTATCAGACCAATTCCTTTATCTTTTTTTTAATTTTTTTTTTTTTTTTTTTAAATCTGCCAATTCAACAATGTTAAATAGAAACCATGAAATGGCAAACCAAGAAAACTGTGGCAGACACTGCAGCGATGCCAACAAGGCTTTTTACAGGTGGATCACAGCCATGCTGTGATTAGGGGAATATCGCCCTGCGTCCAGGTACTAACTCTTCAAGCTAGGCACTCATACCCGGCTAGTAGGGGGTGGTTAACGGTATATAAAAAAATAATAATAAACTAAATATCTATATTCCGGATTTAGAAAACTGTTTATTGCACTATAAAAACTACTTGGGAACGTTTCCGAAAATCAGTGGCAGCAAAATAAACTTTGTCTTTATATATGCTTCGTTAAATCTCGAAAATATATTGGTTTCAGAGGTTTCTAAAGATAAAGGACGCTTTTGAGAATCGGGAGTAACTCGGAATAAGTAATTTTTTAGTTTCGTTCGTGGTTATATTATATTTTCATAGATTAAGAAATCCTTTTTTTTTCAGTGTACCTCAAGAGCCGCTTAATGAACAGATTTCCAAGAAGTTGCGCAATCGTTTCTAGGGATTTTTCGGGGTTTGTTAATCACCGCGATCTACCCAAACGTTGTTTGGGAACATTTAGAACAGGTCTGCTTCAAACTTATCTCTCATTCTAGTCATCGCAAGTAGCGTAGGGGTATCTGTTTAAAACTCCTTCCTAAACTGTGCACATCAGCTGCGTTTCCGAACTTCCAATAACACTTTAGGATCAATTTCTTTTACTCAAAGCGTGGTCTGATTAAAAAGAAATTAGCCATTATTTCAATTTAGTTAAACAAGCTAGGAAAAGATGAATATGGCGGTTATTGGAGAATTAATTGCGTAAACTTTTTTTGGAACACTCTGTATTTTTCAAACCGGTAACTGTCTAAATTGATATACTATATACACTAATACAGTGGTCAAAAGTAGCGCGCTACAAGTTGCGAAATTACAACAGCCGCTACTTTCTACAGTAGTTTGTAGTGTAGCACACTACATTTTAAACAATGTAATGTAGCAAGTAGCGCGATAAAAAAATCAGTAGTTTGTAGCGAGCACTGTCGCGACTTTTAAGGCTACTGGCTACTTCAGGGGAAAAAAAATGCTTTTCTACAAATCACGTGATCGTAACTTTCTTCCTCTGTGAAATATGTGCTCTTCTCAACAATTTGCTATTCTTAGCAGCAAATATCACCTGCAATGTTTAGCAACGAATCTATAAATGCAGAGTTTTCTATTGATACTTGTTAGTAAAATTTAGACCCACCTGTTATACTAAGTATAACATGTGGTGGGAAGTATCATGTGGGTCTAGGTAAAAAGAAGTACTGGCCTGCCAAAGAAATTAATTTTATTGCTGGCAATACTCGTCTACTTTCTCATTATTAGCTCTTCATGTTTTAATGCCGGTTTTCTTCAGTTTTATGCCATTCAAAGCCACCCTGCCCCGTGCCGCGTGTGGGTTCTCCCCAGGCAGGGCAGGTGTTTGAACATTGTATTTTTTTAAATTTACCTTAATAAAGGAATCGGCGAGGTACATTATGCTCTACGGACTTGGTTTCCTCGTCTGAGCTGTCCCTCTTAGGCTGTCAAATCAAATTGGTACTACTTTATTTAAAGATTTGATAATTTTTTTCATTTAGAATTGTTTTTCTATAATTTTCTAGATTAGAAATTTAGACAACTCAATATAATTAATTTTCAATAAAACTCAATTAATGCATTAATACATTAAGAGTGTGCTGGAGAGTTAAGTAAACGAATCGGTAAATATATGAGTCAATGATAATACACTATACTGCCAAAAAACACTGGGCGCTTTCAAATTTACACATTTTTTGCGAATATCGAGAGAAATACTTGACGAATTCTTCTGGAGCTTTTGGAATACAAAGAATATGTTTTACATCATATTTTTCAATGAAGATTTGATCACGAGGACAATTATGAGGCCAACAACAAATTTAAAAAAAGTAACAATATTTAGCACATGACTGTGTTCGTCATTTGTGTTCGGGTCATCTCTCCAAATTATGAAATGGAGCGCTTGCTTCTCTGGCAACTGAAGGGTGAATTTATTCTTTAATAGCACTGCATATCGGTCACCTGTCTCAGAAGCTGTTTGATCGCGGAAAGATAACATGTTTAAACATAGACATCACAGATCAAATTGTATCAAAATTTTATTTTTAAATGCTATTTCTTTTGTTTCGAAAAAACTTTTGAACAGAAACGATCCTAAAAGCGAAATAAGAGCAATATCTTGGGTTAAGATGCTGTATAATGAACGCATATGCTTATATAACTCATGATATTGATAATTTCGGCATTGTACAGTAGCGCCACCTGTTGGTCAAAATTGAACAATTACATATATAAAAAAATTCATTAAAAACAAAAATTCCACATGTTTCTGAGCATTTCTGTGAAACCGCATCTTTATATTTACATACTTTTCTAATTATTAAGTTTTATAAAGTCTTGGGACATCCAGATCACCCGGCACTACATTTAAAGGGCAAGTCCGGGATAGTAGCTTCCCTTCCTTTTTCTTTTTTTATAGCAAGGATTTTTGTAGAGCAAACGTATCCCATATACTCCAAATTTTATGTAGAATATCATAAAAAATATTACTTTAATATAAACACCATATAAAATAGTGTTTTTATCAAAAAACTTAATCAATGATTTTTGCCAATTAATCCGGATCTCCAGGTTAGACACCCCACTTGATCGGGATAGATGCCCCATTCGTAAAAGAATGGGAAGTATAGGTAATTAATACGAGGGTCGATCCAGAAATAAGGTTCCCAAAGATCTCCAGCCGCATGGGAAGATGCGAGGCGAAATACGACAACAGCGCTGTGCGCGGCTGTTCCCACACCCGCACTCGGGATTCCCCCGGCCGTGCCGCTCATTCTTGGCTCAGCAGCCGTCCGAGATGGAGGTTGCCATTGTTGATCCCGCCAAATGCGAGATTCGTTCCGTAATTCGCTTTTTGCACGCCAAACGGACTCCACCCGTCCAGAACCGCCGGCGAGGTCGACTGACAGCCGGTGTAACGCTGCTTCACGAAAAAACCCGACATCACGTCTCCCGTCAAACCCAGGAACTTTTGACACAATTTGGGTGGATAGTCATGTCCCACCCACCTTACAGTCCGGACCTCGCATCTAGTGATTATCACTTGTTCCTTAAGTTAAAGGAACACTTGTGTTGTTAACGCTTCCGGAGCGACGATGACGTCAAAGAAGAAGGGAAACGCTTCCTCAACGGGTGGGCGCCGGAGTTCTACGACATTGATTTCAGATATTGGAGCACCGTCTACAACAATGCGTAGAAAAAGATGGCGATGATGTAGAGAAATAGAGCTAAATTTCTTCTTTCCAAGGATGTAAATTTCAATGAGAATAAACAATGTTGTCTATTTGTAAATTTGATGGGAACCTTATTTCTGGAACGACCCTCGTGCTTATAATTCAAAATCTAGATTTGCATTTGACATAATATCCTATTTATATCCAATTTACGATTTTTTTTTTCTTTTTTAAAGAGAAAAAAAAACGAGTTTACATGCTCTGTATACTAATCCCACATCAAACGATATTTGCTATTTCCAATTTTTCGAATAAATGGCCATACAAAATATGAAGTTATTCGAATAATCCTAACGAAAGCCAAACTTGTTAAATCTAAACTAAAGAGGGATCCCCCCCCCCCCAACCTCTTTTATTAGATGTACAAACTCTCAAAACTAATTCGGGAATCAAATTTAATATTCTCAAATTAAATGGCAGATTTTTATGTTTCTTAATGAATTGGTGCAAAATATTTTATATATTCTACGAAAGGTTCAACTAATATGTTATTTAAATTAGGGAGGGGAGGGAGAAAACTTGCCAACAATAAAAGAAATATCTTTCTTTGATGGATAAAATATTTATTTCAAAAAATAAATCGCTGTAACTTCGTCTACTACGTTTTTTTATAACAATTGATAGTAGAAAAACGTCATTAGCTCCGAAACACGTCTAATATCTGAAATACAGTGACTAGGGCAACTAACTCGATGGGACATTTAACCTGGATTTACCCTGCTACATCTATACTGCATTTTTTATATCCCATTATACGGGATTAAAACCTTAGAAAGCGCTATAATTTTATGAGTGAATGTTTATTTAAGTACTAGTTTAAACTTAAATAATGCAACACATAAATTTAAACAATAATAAAATGAAACTATAATAAAATTTTCTTTTGAAACAGACAGTGCTTAAAATGGAAAATAAACATTTGAAATTCAAAAACGACGAATTTCTAGAACATAAAATTTAGTTTTAGTTGGAAATCATAAAATTTTGAAGTCTTTCAGTAAAAGGATAACTAAAAGTATTTCCGAAAAAGTTTTCATTTAATTTGCTGGGTTTTTCTCTTAAGTTCACTATTTAAATAAGGTTATATTCAAGCATTATTCCATTTTCTTTGCGATATTAGGTTTCCTCTAAATGCCTTGTGTTATATATATTTCTTTTCACACTTCTCTAAGTGTAGGAATACCGTATAAAAAGAATATTGCGTAAAATGTAAATTTGGCTTAAATTATTTTTCTACTTTAATATTTTTGTAAAAAGTTTGTTACCTACAGAAATTTTACAAACATACAGTGTAAAGAAAGTATTATAATCATTGCTTTACGTTACATTATATTATAATCATACATTACATTATATTATAATCATTAAAGTATAATATAATCAATAAAATATAATACAATCAATAAAATATAAATCATTAAAGTATAATATAATCAATAAAATATAATACAATCAATAAAATATAAATCATTAAAGTATAATATAATCAATAAAATATAATACAATCAATAAAATATAAATCATTAAAGTATAATATAATCAATAAAATATAATACAATCAATAAAATATAAATCATTAAAGTATAATATAATCAATGAAAAGTATTATAATTAAATATTACATTACATTAAAGTATTATAATCATTTAATTTACTTTACAAGCATACCGTGTAAGGAACGTAATCATGATTTATGCGTGTAGGTTGCCAGATATATGTCAATAAAATATATATCACTAAAGTATAATATAATCAATATACAGTATTATAATCATATTACATTACATTAAAGTATTATAATTATATAATTTACTTTACAAACATACAGTTTAAAGGAAAGTATTATAATCATTAATCATGATGTATGTGTGTAGGGTGCCAGATTTATGTCAATAAAATGGAAGATTTTTGTTGCACTGCAATGTAGATACCATACATGCTAACCTACTGCTTTTTAAAAATTAAAACCCAAACATTGAACCAGAAAATATATATAATAAATGTATCTTGCTTCTATGTGGTAGTCATTCGAAATTTACTTGATTTCATTCTTTAAGTAAATAGTCTCGCTCGAAATGTCTTTGTTTATGTTCTTTTTCTGCAGAGCTTAGCGTTAGCATGCATGCATACATATTTGAAAAAGTTATCTAAACAACAACGTTCCAAAAACGTCAGAAAAGAGCGGAGCTTTTCTAGTTCCAAAACCCAGATATTGCATTAAATTGCCTGTCAACAAAGATACCGATCTCAGTTTGAATTGAAAACGGCTCTCCTTCTTCAGTCCCATACAACCACAATTGTACTCCAGACAGCCTAGGATTTCTACAGATCATTTAGATGTCATATCCTATGAGAACTATCGACTAGATATCCAGAGGATGCGGAGAATGAATTACCTAATTGCATTCTCCTTAGAAACGACTGTGGATTATCTTATAGAACGCACATGCGCATTAGACTTCTTCCTTAATTTCTGTTCGCCTTCTTTTATCCTATAATTGTCCAAGAAACGTCATAAAAAGTCATCCGCAGAACATCTGTGAGTGTGATATTTTGAAAACCACATACAATCCTGTTACCATCGGCAGCACATTTTCGACCATTCAGACGATATAGGTTTTCCTAAATATGATAGCTACTGTATGTTCTGAGGTTGTCAGTGTTTTGTGTGAGGTAACGTCTTTGGAGCTACATACCCATGAAATTATTTCAAACAAGCAGGAACAAATATTATACTAAAAATGTGTGATATTTAAATAAACTTCAGTTATTTTGTAATAAATACACTCATAATTTTGTTACAATTAAACGACTTTGAAATATTTTTGTTATGATTAAAAAGCATGTATGATTTTCTTATAATTAAAAGAGCATTCATTATTTTATAATAATAGAAAAGTGCATTTTATATTGATAAAACAGAAGCTATTATCATTATTCTACAAATGTTTTATATTAAAAAAAAATCATGTTAGTGGTCCGCTCGTTTTAAAATTATTAATTTACAGGTCCGCGAGTTCCGAAAGACAGCTGGTTTAGACCATGCTTTATTTGTATTTCAGTAACTCAATATTTAACAGAAAATTAGCTTTTAAACCAGCAACAATTTATTTACAAGTTAGCTTAACCTTAAGAAAGGAAAATTCACATAAATGTAATGCAGAATAAATATTTAAAGTTCAGAGACAGCGCATTTCTGCAGACATGAAAATTTAATTTAACTTTCGAGTCATAAAAGTTTAAAGCCTTCTCAAAATGGAATGATTGGAGTATTTTGGAAAACTTTCCTCGAATTATTCTCTAATTTCCTCGAATTTTTATTTTAAATCTCACCATCTGGATAAAACAGCATTCAAGCATAAAATGTTTATTGGATAAAATGAATCCAAAACAAGTTCAAAACCTTTATCACACAATATTAGATGTCGTCTTCCTACATTGTTTCATGTATTGTTTAAATTATTCACCAAATTTAGCTATAGTGTATTGAAAAGAGGACTGTTAGTATAACGTAAATTTTGTTGATTATATTTATGCGTAAACATCGTTTAGTTTTAATCAAAATTGCAAGAACAGTTTTAGATGTTTTCTAAATTATTTAAACAAAGATCTGCTATCGAAAGTTCTGCAAATAAATTCGTCCAATGCAACATATCAACCGTTGATTTTTAAAGTGGGGCAAGTGCATTTTATGTTATTGCTATATACTTAATGGTTTGCGTTTGAATGCGTTTAAAAATATTCGTACTCACAAGGAAGGTCTCCATAAGAGCATACTCAGAAAATTTTGAAAAAATTACAGAATATTCTTCACATGGGGATACATACGTTTATAAAAAAATTTGCTGCGGAACCTCGATATAACGTCTGTAAGAAAATTATGAAAATTTCGTGTTTTGGCGATTTATCGCTGGGTTGGCGACACAATGAAATTTTTAAAATGCGCATTTACGATAAATACGCTTTAAGGAAAAACGTTTTCTATTACTCTTTATACTGAACTAGTTTGAGTAAGTTTAACTTAAATAAATACACTTTTATAACTTCAGTTTTTCCATGTACATTTATATGTACATTTAAAGAAAATTAACGATCGTATTCTACAGTTTAGAACAAAATTTAAATTGATTAAAAATGCTTCAAACTAAAAATTAATTGTCCGATTCCGAGCACTGTCAATTTGACTTTGATATTGTTAGTGCCATAGTAGTTATATTGTTAGTGCCATAGTTGTGTTATAGTAGACAACAAGAAAAAAGTCTTGTTGCCATGGAAACAATGACTTATTCAATATCGAAATGTATAATGAGAGGGTTCTTAATCAGAAATTTACTGTTAGAATACACTTAAAACTTATCCATCCAGTGAAATCGTCTAAAATTAAATAACGTCAGCAATACTTAATTTGTATTTATATTACATAAGCTTATAGGAAAAATAATAAACTATTTAATCGTTGAAATTTAAATTCATAAAGTACTATGCATTTAAACACTCATCTAACCAGGCATTTTCAAATCCATTAAAGTCTCTTGCGTTTGTCGAGAAAAAAGTTTTGCTCGCCAAATCGCGTCTTTTTGCGCCAAATACTCCAAAGTATTTTATTTTTTTACAGATTTTCTACTGGGATTCCGCAGCTAAATTTGGCTGATCCTTTATTACGTACATGAATAGTCCCATTAGCATTTTTTTTTTTCAAAATATTCTTAGTATACGCTTTAAGTAGACCTTCCATGTCAGTAATAGACTTATTGTATATTGTTCGTGGTCTTATTTCATGTAAATGCAATGCGCAATAATGTTTATCTGTGTAAGCTGAAAAAAAAAATCATGCTTTTGGTATGCGCTAATGGACTTACATCACTTTCAAAAGCAATGACTTGCTGCAAACGTTGATTTTTCTTTGAATGGAATCATCCTATATGTTATTTCTGTTGTCAACATCTCTTTTTCTAAGAAAATAAAAAACGCAGAACGATAAATGAGATACCATATGAAAGGATTTTGAAGCGACTTCTGAAATAGTACACTCGCATTTCGTTGAAACATGTATTTTGATTAAAAAATGCAGTTAATTAAAAAATAAATCGGCATTGTTTTCATAAATGAAATAAAAGGTTATCCTCAAATTAGTGTTGCCACAAAAATAAAATACCGCAACAATGATTATAAAAAAAAAATGTTCAATAAAAATAAAGTGGGACACAGTTACTGCACGGGTTTATTTTATATTTATGATTAGAAAACAAAATTTTAATTAAAATGCTCCATTTATTTTTTTTTATCCCATGTTTTTTTTTTTTTTTTTTTTTTTTTTTTGGTTTTTTTTTCTCCCGAAACAGATAATGTCACTCTCTAATGCAGTTAAAATACGTATTTTTTTTTTTTTTTTGCGTTTGCTATTTTCGGTCAGTTTTTACTTTAACTTTGAGGGAATAAATGAGATGATATTGTGGCTTGACTAAGATTGTTTGCAAATATTTTTAGTCCTTATTTTATCTTATTTTATTTTATTTTATTTTAGAAATTTAAACTTGCATGTAAAAAAAATATTAGATATTGCTAAAAAAATATTAGACTAGAGTGTGAAATCTTCGCTCAGGTCTACTAGTATTTATTATTTCTGTTGTCAACATTCCTTTTTTCTATGTATTTACAGAACACACAACAATGAATAAGGAATCAATCGAAAGGTGTTTCAACCGGCTTCAGAAATAGTATTCTCACATTTCGTTAAAACAAGTTTTTTTGATTAAAAATTAAATCGGCATTAATTTTATAAATGAAATGAAAAGTTTTTCTCAAATCATTGTTGCCACAATAATAAAACACTGTATTATATCATGCTCAGCAATGATTATACATAAAACAAAATAAATAAATAGTACAAAAAGATACAGTGACATCTCCGCATGTGTTCATTTTATATATATGATGAAAAAGCAAAATGGAAATTCAAATGTTTAGAAGGAAAACTTACCATCGATCGATCGAAGCAGTGGTATTTCACGAGTAACCTAAAAAGTATGCTTTATTATATTAAATTATATTATATTTTATAAGTATTCAATTTATTTTTCTTTCTTCCGTCGTTTTTCCGAAGCGGATGATGTCATCATCTAATGCGCAGTTAAAATACGCACACACACACACACACACACACACACACACACACACACACACACATATATATATATATATATATATATGTCGCGCGTGCTTTTTGGTATCTTCGATCAGTTTTTACTTAAATTTAGAAAAAATGATATGATATTCTGGCTTTACTAATGTTGTTTGTAGCTATTTTTATAGATAATGTTTCTTTAGACGTTTAAACTTGCACCTAAAAATATTAGATATTGCTGAAAAACATTAGACTGAAATGCGGAATCCTAGCACGAGCCCACTGGTAGAATTATAATAACAAACTAGTCGGATGTGCCAATCCCAAAACTTTCTTCTATCTCACACAGATTTCGCATACGCTAAAAAGAATCAGCACCAATTTATATCAAGGTCTAACTGAAACTCAAGTTTTATTAAATTCCGTGCATTAGTTCTTGAGATATGACTATTGCTAAAATCGTGTAAGTTCTGAAAAATGCAACATAGCAGCGCCACCTGTTGGGAAATTTATACCAAAACTTAATCAACAACAACTTATGTCACTATCTAACCAAATAAAAATCGTGCATTAGTTCTTGATGTAGTTATCGTGATAATAATTTAAAAAACGTACCATAGTAACGCCATCTGTTGGTATATTTACACCAAAACGTAAACAGCCTCTATTTATGTCAAGGTCTACCGGAATCTGGAGTTTGATGAAATTCCGTGCATTAGTTCTTGAGATATAGCTATCGTAAAAATCGAGAAAAAAGAGATATAGCAGCGCCACCTGTTGCGATATCTACACCAAAACATAACAAACGTCTATTTATGTCAATCTACAACTGAACCAGAAGTTCGGTGGAAGTAACTGCATTAGTTCTTGAGATAGAGCTAATGTGGGAATCGCAAAAAATTCAGCATAGCAGCGCCACCTGTCGGGCGATTTTCACTAAAAACTAATCAGCACCAATTTACATCAAGGTCTAACTGAATCTAAAGTTTTATTAAATTCCCTGCATTAGTTCTTGAGATAGGACTATCGCTAAAATCGTGTAAAATCTGAAAAATTCAGTATAGCAGCGCCATCTGTTGGAAATTTTACTCCAAAACCTAATCAACAACAACTTATGTCAACGTCTAACTGAATCTGAAGTTTGATGAAATTCTCTGCATTACTTCGTGAGATATAGCTATCGTGAAAATCATGAAAAAAGTAGCATAGAAGCACCATTTGTTGGTATATCTACACCAAAACGTATTGAGCGCCTACTTATGTCAAGATATTGAATCTAAAGTTTGATGAAAAGCAGTGCTTTAGTTCTTGAAATAGAGCTATTCCAGAAATCGCGAAAAATGCAGCATAGCAGCGCCGCCTGTTGCGTAATTTACACCAAAAACTAATTATCACCAATTTATATCACGGACTAACTGGATATAAAGTTTTATTAAATTCCGTGCATTAGTTCTTGAGATAGAGCACCCACAGAAGTTTTGTCACAGACAGACAGACAGACATTTTCTAAAAACAGTCAAATCGTGTTCAGTACCTTCTAAAACGTATCAATTCGTCGAAAACCGGAAGTCGAAAATTTTCATGAATCCAATACTTTCTTCTTGTAAAGATAGAAGAAAGTAAAAAATAGATACTGTCGTTAACCTGATAAATTCAAAATTAAATTGGTCAAAAATTGACTGTTTGGGATACTTTGTATGTCAATAACTCAGTTTTTATATTAAACAAAAGAACCAACTTTAAAACAGTAAAAATGTATTTAAAAGTTTGCTTAACCTTAAGAAAAGGAAATCCACATAAATTTTAAATTAAACTATAAAATAAAACCATAAATAACAGTTTGCTATGAAGAAAGGTCTTTATAAATAAAATGCAGAATAAACATTTAAAGTTCAAAAACAGCGAATTCCCGGAGACATAAAAATTTAATTTAACTTTCGGCTCATAAAATGTTAAAACCTTCCCAAAGTGGAATGGCGGAAGTATTTTCGAAAAGATTTCACCTAATTTCCTTGAATTTTATTTTTAAATTTCGCCAGTAGAATAAAGCAACATTTAAACATAACATTCTAAAATACACTATATGGCGAAATGTTACCGGAAGCTTCTGATTTTAAACATTTTGTCGAATAGCTAGAATCACACCCTGGGTTATATGCGATTGTTTTCTCAGGAGGGCAGTTTTTTCTTCTTTCCTGCGCTGTTGCTTCCAGAAATTCGGATCAAAACGCACACTTTGCAAGAATTTTCTGAAAAATCTTCTGCCTTTACAGAAAAAAGGATAAAACTGTTCGATTACACAGTTTCTTTATAAGAGCATCTGCAAATTTGATACGTTTGCGAACAAAAATGAATTTAAAAATGTGTCAGAATATAGCCCGTTTGGATTTGAGAACATCCTTAAACAAAATTTATATGACCAACTTAAGATTTTCGATATTATTAAAAAAAAAAAAAAAAAAAAAAGGAAAAAAGGAAACTCTGAATTAAACGACATGTTCGGGAAATGCTGATTGCCGAATGCTTCAAATGTCCAAAGTTGAGTGCTACAAAATTTATATCTGATGAGAGGGCATCGATAAAATACTGAAGCTGGAAAACGATTTTTTGCCTATTTAGCCTATCGAATTCAGTCAAATAATTCCGATTTAAAAAATTAAAAAATTTGCATTTAATGAACTGTCTTAATTTTGCAAATTAAAAATAAAAGTATAATTTTTTTTTGTTTGTGTGTGTGTGAATGTAATTTCAAGTTTATTTCTTAATATTTTGTAACTTTGGAGCATCTATAATGAGACATCTTAGAAGAAATTGAACAAAACATTGTAGCATTCGAAAAATAAGTCCAGAGTTATTACGTAATATGCATTCGAAAAAGAAAAGAAAAACATTTTCCAGAGCTGCGATTACATAATCGGAATCATCAGCCGGCTGAGGTTTATTTTGATCCGCGGAGTCTGTGATTCTGTTTTGATCCAACGATCTACGATAAAAATGTAAGAATAAATAAAAAAAAATACAAAAAAAAAAGTTACCCTTCTGAAGTGCAATAAAGGATTTATTATTTCCATTTACTGCAGATAATAATCCAATCAATGTAGTAATTATAAAATATTCTTGCGTAACAACATTTGTCTCCAAGACAGAGTGAGGCTGAACTACTCTCCACACTGCAAAAAATAATTGTTGGTTTTACAGTATAAAACTGGCACCCCAGCTGCCAGTATTATACCGTAAAATTAACAGCATTAAACAGTAAAATAAGCAGTAATACGCTACCGCGCATGCGCGATAGCGTATTACTGCTTGCACGACAGCGTATTACTGCTTATTTTACTGTTTAATGCTGTTAATTTTACGGTATAATACTGGCAGCTGGAGTGCCAGTTTTATACTGTAAAACCAACAATTATTTTTTGCAGTGCAACGTGTGTGGTGCACAAAGGGGCAAAGCGGCAAGCATTTTAAGCGGGGAATAAATATTTTAAAAATACATATTATTTTTATTAAAATGAATTATGCTTGAAATTTTAATTAAATTTTACAGATTTACTTCGCATGAATTACTTATAATCCCTTATATGTTATTATTCTTTAAAATGAATGTGATAGATTGATCAGTTATAATTTTAAACACAAAAATCTGATTTTAAACTTACAAAAAGTCGTAAGTTTTTTTTTTTTTTATCATTGCATCCAATTTTTAGATGCTACATAGGTTGGATTGACAATATTTCTTATTGAAACTTCCCACCTTTCCCCACATTCTAATCACGTGACATGCTAGCCTACTAGAGCGGAAAAGAATGGCGTTTTATGTGCATGAAATGGAAAAGGCCTTTTAAAACTTGGCTTTTCCATTAAAAGTAGGAGAGAAGAAAGGGATAACTGCGCTTGCTGCCCGCACTAGTAGGGTTGTTGGAGAGACAAGATGTCGCTTACGCTCATTTCTTTGTTCAATTTTTGTAAATAAATAAATAAATAAATAACAAAAAAAAGTCAGATTAAAAAACTTAGTCGACAGACAAAAAAAGTTGGTCACCAGTGGCGACCTAGTGACCGCATTTGACAAGCCCTGGTGGTAACAACAAAAAGCAAGAAAGAATAATCATATTTCAAGCATAGATTATAAGATATTTTCCAACACATTCAGAATATTGTAACAAAACTTCAGCATTTAAAAAGGCAAAATAAAATGTTTTAATAAACAATTTGGAAAACGCATAACTCATTTGAAAAGAAAATTTCAGCAGTTAACATCTATATAGACGGAAAAAAAAATCCGAACTCTTTCGTGTAGCCTTGTACATGATCTATAGATTTGTATATGTACAGTAATCCCTTAATATTCGCGAGTTTTGATTATTCGCGAACATGAAAATACGGAAAACTTAACATTCGGGAGAATCTAACTTGATTATTCGCGTTTTTTTTTTTTTTTTTTTTTTTTTTTTTTTTTTTGCTGTTTTAGAATTTACAGCGGTTAAAGATTGTTTCCCCTGTGTTTTCTCAGTATGTATTTACAAATCAATTTTCAGTTGTCTACTGAAAAAGGAGCGAGTGTTATAGGAAAACAAAATAATAACAGCAGAAGAATACTCATTGCGATGGGGATCTTACCAGTGGTAAGGTAACGGCATCTTCAATCTATTAATTTAAAATGTGCTTGTGCAGGTTTTCGTAGAAATTGAGCTAAAGCTGTTTGTTTATGGAGTTGAAGCTGCATGTGCATACATTATCATATCTTTGCGAATAGAGAGAGAGTCGAAATTATTTTATTAAAAAAAAAAAAAAAAAAAAAAAAAAAAAAACTCTGCTTTTTAGCTGTAATTATTTCTCCAATCAGTAAATTTGAATTATCATCATAAAATAAATTTCATAAATAGGAATATGTGTGTACATTCATACATATATGTTATGCATAACATACTGTTAATACATATATCCTTTTGTTTTCTTGAAATACTGTGCCACTCTAATTAAAATTTTATAGAACGTTACTCCTTTATTAGTGCAGAGAGATAGACTCAACATTCGCGAGGTTTTCCTGGAACGTAACCCTCGCGAATGTTAAGGGATTACTGTACTACATAATATGCAAGAAATTGGTGAAAAAAGAAAAACTCTTTTGTGTAGCCTTGTACATGATCTATAGATTTGTATATGCACTACATAATATGCAAGAAATTAGTTCAGTTAGGAAACGCATAACATAGTTGAAAATACAACTTCATCAAATTTCATCAATACGTGGAAATGTACTCGAATTCTTTTGTATAGCCCTGTATATGATCTTTAGAATTTTTACGCACCAAGTAATATGCAAAAAATGAGTTAAATTTAAAAGCGCATACCACAATTGAAAACGTCCTTTCAGCAATTATTGATCATAAGACAGCACTGTAACAGAATTCTGTTATGCATCCCTGTAAGTGTAAATGAACTATAAATCCAATGTACACCATATTCATCATGAAGTGCACCTCAGTGATGTATATCAATTTTAATATGCTTAAACTAGTGTGACATCATTAAAATCTACTGCAAACGATTCTTTCCCTTAGACTAGCCATACTCAATCTTTTTTTCTCGCGGGCCACAAACAAAGGTTTGCGATGTTACGCGGGCCGCAACATACTTAAAAAAAGGATACATAAAATAGTAAGATAATATAAGCAGTATAACAAAACAATATAACAAAGTTAGTATTAACTGTAGGGTTGAACGTTTTTCGTGGAAGAAATGTTACCAAAACATTTTAGCACCACTATTTCCAAACAATAAACTTCGTAGTATATTTTTACTGCAAATGTTTCAGAAATAAGCCAAGAAGATTGAAATAATGATGTACAAATTGTTTGATGCCAATTATTTCGGTGACAAACGCTCAACCCTAAAAAGAAGTATTAGACTGTAACACAAATAGGACTCCATGCAAAAAAGAACTTTTGACTAAGGAAACGTCATTTAAGATGTTTTAACATAATTTAAAATTAATTAGGAATGACAGGACATATTTCGTCTTCTTATGAAAAAATATAATACAGCAGTGAAGGTTTTAAATACATTTTATGCACATCTCAGTTAATTTTATAAATATGGATTAATGACTATGTGCCTTGGGCCGCACCCAAATGATCACCGGCCCGCAGGTTCAGTATGGCTGCCTTAGACCATAATATAACGGCATTCTTTTAAGCACCCTTGTAAACCAACTATAAATGCTACAACACTTCATTTTCAATAATGAATAAGCCATGATAAACCTCAATAGCACATATCAATTACACGGCAATCCGTCAATATATTTGCCCTAGAGCTCCTATACTACAGGCAGTTTTATCATGCTATGTATTATACATCCGAATCTACAGATCATATACAGGGCTGCACAAAATAATTCGACTACTTTTTTTTTGCAATGGAAGGTAATTTCGAAAACTGTATTTTTCGATGTAGTATATGTTTTCTATACTGTCTACTTACATATCTTCTTTTACCTTATTAAACGGTAAAGATTTGTAAAAGTGTTTTGGAAGTGTTGGAAAGTGTTTTATAATCTATGCTGGACGCATGATTTTTCGTTCTTGTTAATTGAGAGAAAACGGGGAAATTCCAATTAAATTTTCGTAATTGATATTTTGTTTTATATGTCATTGGATGGTCAGTTGATGTGGAGGACAGAGTACACTGTTAAAAATATTCAGCTTTTGCTGCAGACACACTTCACCGCTTTTAGAGAAAACGGTTACTTTACTATGTTATGGAGCATTTTCGTTGGTCAAAATAGAGATATTCTATAAACGTGGTGGAGTGACTATGCAGCAAAAGCTGAAGATTTTTTACAGTGTATTTTGTCCTGTAATTGCAAATACCGAGTTTCGAACCCGGACCAAAGCAGGGAGATAAAAATCGAGTGTGATAATATTCAATGCATGTTCCGTGTTAATATGCATCAGTATATAGAATTATGACTTAAATTTTATTTTAAATATTGTGGTATTGCTCACATTTATTCCTAAAAACGGGAATTTCCCATTTTAAATAGCGGAAAATTTCCCTCTAAAAGATTTGGAATGCCAAAACGGAAGTTTTGTGACAAAATGAAGAATAGGACGGCAACGTTGCTGCCAGTGCATTTTCCGTTTTTGCACGGAATTTTTGTTTTTACAGTGTAAGCGGTTTTGTTAAAATGTCTTTACACAGCATAGTATAAAGAAAATTAGATACCATTGACATATTAAACTGAATAACCAAATGTCATATTTGCCAAAGGTTGATTGGTTGGCGCCATTTTTTTTTTCGTATTTCAGTAACCCAATCTTTTACAGACAGTAACTTTTAAATCAGCAACAATTTATTTAAAACTTAGCTTAACCTTAAGAAAAGAAAATCCACATAAATTTCAAATTAAACTATAAAATAAAACCATAAATAACAGTTTACTTTGAAGAAGACGCCTAAAAAATGCAGAATAAACATTTAAAGTTCAAAGGCAGCTTATTTCTGGAGACATAAAAATTTAATTTAACTTTCGAGTCATAAAATTTTAAAGCTTCCCAAAACGGAATGACTGGAGTATTTTTAAAAAGTTTTGATCTAATTTCCTCGAATTTGAACTTTAAATTTCGCCATCAGAATAAAATCTGTATTCAAGCATTATTCTAAAATGTGATAAGTTTTTGTTGCGAAGTTAGATTTTATCTAAGCGTATTTCCTTTCATGATTTTTCTTTTTTATTCAAATATGCATAAAGTTTTGTTCTACTCCTACTATATGGAAAAATAGAAAATTATCTATATTTATCTATATCTATCTATCTATATATGTTTATATCTAACTATCTATATCTATCTGTATCTATTTATATCTATCTATTTATCTATATTTATAACTATATCTATCTATTTATCTATACCTATCTATATTTATATTTATACCTATTTATCCATAACTATTTATCTATATCTATTTATGGACATTTATCTATCTTTATCTAGAAACTCTCTCTCTCTCTCTCTCTCTATATATATATATATATAAATTTTTATGTATGGACATTGGCGTATTATATCCAAGGTGCATTATTTAATAGCAGAAATCTGCTGTTACAAAATATTATTATTCGGAAATAGGGGTATTCATAAATCTGCTAAATTTTCAACGCTGCCTTGGTCATAATCAGACTTTGTGCGTGAAAGAACTTTGGATATGCCAATCATATATTATTAAAAAGTGATTTTTTGCAAACTTATTTAATTACTAAATGCTGGATAACATTTAGTGTTGTTTATGTAAGGTAGGTGAGCCACAGGTGGCCATAGTTAAGCTTTGAGGATTTTTTATAATTTTCTGGTTGGGTGTGTGCGGCTGAAATTGTGTTTGTAAAACTTTACATTTGTATGTAATACATATCAAGTATACTTTTCTTTGTAAAGTAAAACTTAAATGATTTTAATAATACAATTGCAAAATTGTAGCTTGTGCGCCATCTTTGGCGCATAGTGTTCCAAAGGTGGCCCATGTATTGAAATCACTTTTAAAATGTGAAAAAAATAAATACTCGTCAAACTATTTTGCTTGCTATTTTGCTCGTATGATCCTTTCTTTCTTCTGATATCTTTTGAGTTTTTCTTCTTAGTCTTCTTATCTTATAACACGAAAAGGCATTGAAGCGCTTTTGTGCATGGTAGTTCAGGGATTTTCTTCTGGGATTTACTTATTCTTTAGAGTGATCTGTGTTGTTAAAAATAAATAGTAATAAGTTTTTTTATATATTTATGTAGAAATTTTGAAAATCACCCTTACTACAGTGATTTTCACATTAGTTTTCTAAGGTGGCCAGCTTCGGAACATGCGCAAGGTTGCCATTTGTACGACGTAAAAGTATTAATCTGATAAATTTCTTAGAACTAAAGTAAATGTGGTTAAAAAGAAAGAAATAAGCTTTCAGAAAACGTATCATAAATTAAAGCTCTAAGAATTTGAACACGTGTAAATTAAATATATTCTTACTTGGAAATTAGAACGACTAAAGTGAAATCACTGCATAAAATGTCAGAGAATCAAGGTGATATCTTTAAATTCAGCCACGTGCACTGAAGATACATGATTGACAATGCAGCAGCACCATTTTGTGATTAAAAATTAAATTAATTCTATTTTTGAGGGGTGGGCTACCTTAGAAACACTGGCCACCTTTGTCCCGCCCACCTTATTCATTCGCATATTACTAAATTTAATATAATTTTTGTTTTTTCCAGTTTTTCGATTATATTCTATTTGTCTATACAATCATAATCCTTGTGCTTGATATTGTCTTCTTCATTCAGTGAATTTCTTTACTTATAATATTGCCTTCTTCATTCAGTGAACTTCTTTACTTATAATATTGTCTTCTTCATTCAGTGAACTTCTTTACTCATAATATTGTCTTCTTCATTCAGTGAACTTCTTTACTCATAATATTGTCTTCTTCATTCAGTGAACTTCTTTACTCATATAATATTGTCTTCTTCATTCAGTGAACTTCTTTACTCATAATATTGTATTCTTCATTCAGTGAACTTCTTTACTCATAATATTGTCTTCTTCATTCAGTGAACTTCTTTACTCATATAATATTGTCTTCTTCATTCAGTGAACTTCTTTACTTATAATATTGTATTCTTCATTCAGTGAACTTTTTTACTCATAATATTGTCTTCTTCATTCAGTGAACGTCTTTACTTATAATATTGTTTTCTTCATTCAGTGAACTTCTTTGCTTATAATATTGTGTACTTCATTCGGTGAACTTCTTTACTTATAATATTGTCTTCTTCATTCAGTGAACTTCTTTGCTTATAATATTGTATTCTCCATTCAGTGAACTTCTTTACTCATAATATTGTCTTCTTCATTCAGTGAACTTCTTTACTCATAATATTGTCTTCTTCATTCAGTGAACTTCTTTACTCATATAATATTGTCTTCTTCATTCAGTGAACTTCTTTGCTTATAATATTGTATTCTCCATTCAGTGAACTTCTTTACTCATAATATTGTCTTCTTCATTCAGGGAACTTCTTTACTCATAATATTGTCTTCTTCATTCAGTGAACTTCTTTACTCATATAATATTGTCTTCTTCATTCAGTGAACTTCTTTACTCATAATATTGTATTCTTCATTCAGTGAACTTCTTTACTCATAATATTGTCTTCTTCATTCAGTGAACTTCTTTACTCATATAATATTGTCTTCTTCATGCAGTGAACTTCTTTACTTATAATATTGTCTTCTTCATTCAGTGAACTTCTTTACTTATAATATTGTCTTCTTCATTCAGTGAACTTCTTTACTTATAATATTGTCTTCTTCATTCAGTGAACTTCTTTACTCATAATATTGTCTTCTTCATTCAGTGAACTTCTTTACTCATAATATTGTCTTCTTCATTCAGTGAACTTCTTTACTCATATAATATTGTCTTCTTCATTCAGTGAACTTCTTTACTCATAATATTGTATTCTTCATTCAGTGAACTTCTTTACTCATAATATTCTCTTCTTCATTCAGTGAACTTCTTTACTCATATAATATTGTCTTCTTCATTCAGTGAACTTCTTTACTTATAATATTGTATTCTTCATTCAGTGAACTTTTTTACTTATAATATTGTCTTCTTCATTCAGTGAACTTCTTTACTTATAATATTGTTTTCTTCATTCAGTGAACTTCTTTGCTTATAATATTGTGTACTTCATTCGGTGAACTTCTTTACTTATAATATTGTCTTCTTCATTCAGTGAACTTCTTTGCTTATAATATTGTATTCTCCATTCAGTGAACTTCTTTACTTATAATCTCTTTTTAGCTATATCTCAAACATTTATTAAATCTCGGTAAAACTGTCAACAATGTAATGACTAATTGGAAAAGAAAAATATCCACATTTCTTCCTAAACAATATAATAAAATTTCATTACCAAGCAATTTTTGGTAAAAAGAAAATTAGAGAAATAGGGTATCGTAGCTTCATTATAAAAATTTCGCGTGATAATATGGAAGATGTAACCTCTCATATAGATTATTTATTTTAATTTAAAGTAAGATACTTTAAAGTTATCGTGGAAGATATAGAAAACATGCCCTTTCATATAAATTAATTTCAACTGAGGTAAGTATTTAGAAATAACACGGAAATAATAATATTTGTTAATCCATTTATAGCTAGTGAAATTGGGGACGATGTGATTTTTTGAAAATATATTAATGTTATTTTAGATCGTTTTCTTTTCCCATTTCTTTCGATTATTTTACGCAATTTACAAACAGATTATTCAGATTCGTAAAAT
The DNA here is from genome assembly GCA_963931845.1 of Maratus michaelseni. NCBI lineage: Eukaryota > Metazoa > Arthropoda > Arachnida > Araneae > Salticidae > Maratus > Maratus michaelseni. The sequence goes on along the minus strand of OZ007595.1, from coordinate 37,215,170 downwards.
GTAATAATTATTGTATTATGTAAGTGACAGTTATAATTAAGTTATGAGAGAAAAAAAATGACAATGAAATGTGTTAATCATATAAATGCACCTTTCAGGAATTATAATTTATGGACACTTCACGACAAGTAATGATAGGAATCCATCAGTCATTGAAATGAATGCAGTCTCCAACAAATACCTGAAACAAGAAAGAAAAATCATGCATACGGCATAGATTATGAAACGTCTAGCATTGACAGAATATTGTTAAGAATTTTCATATTTTCATATCATAAAATGAAATATCGAAATAAAAAAATTAAAAAACGCATAACGCATTATTAAAAATACGTTTTTTTCAATTGCGGGCCATAATCCGGTAATGTGTGCGATTTCCTTGTATTGTAGAATTTAAACACACCAATTAACGTACTAAAAATTAGTTAAGTTTAAAAATATATACAAACTGAAACCGCATTTCCAGCAATTATCGACCATAGTCCATCTTGTAACCGAATTTACTTGTGCATCTCTGTAAACGAACTATAAACGCTATTTATTTTATACTCCACAGAAAGCAAGTTGTAATCCATAATCCAGTAATGTGTGCGACTTCTTTCGTGAAGCCTTGTATTATACAATTTAAACACACCAATTAACGTACTAAAAATTAGTTAAGTTTAAAAATATATACAAACTGAAACCGCATTTCCAGCAATTATCGATCATAGTCCATCTTGTAACCGAATTTACTTGCGCATCCCTGTAAACGAACTATAAACGCTATTTATTTTATACTCCACAGAAAGCACGTTGTAATCCATATAAGTAATGCATATCAATCACATTATGTTTGATGTATCGAAATATCAATAAAGTGCACAGCAAACGATTTATCCCCATAGACCGTAATATAGCGGAATTCTTTTGTATGTCTCTGTAAACGAACTAGAAACGCTGAAAATACCCAGCACACATTGGGAACACATATGGAACACTTAGATTTAAAAAAATAATTCTAACATATCAATAATAAACTAGTCGGATGGGTCAATCCCAAAACTTTCTTCTATCTCACACAGGTTTCGCATACACTAAAAAGAATCAGCACCAATTTATATCAAGGTTGAACTGAATATATAGTTTTCTTAAATTCCGTGCATTAGTTCTTGAGATATCACTATCGCTAAAATCGTGTGAATCCTGCAAAATGCTGCATAGCAGCGCCACCTGTTGGGCGATTTTTACCAAGAAGTAATCAGCACCAATTTATATCAGAGACTAACTGAATATAAAGTTTTATTAAATTCCGAGCATTAGTTCCTGAGATAGAGCTATTGCGGAAATCGCGAAAAATTCTGCATAGCAGCGCTACCTGCTGTGCGATTTTTACCAAAAACCAATCAGCACCAATTTATATCAGAGACTAACTGAATATAAAGTTTTATTAAATTCCGAGCATTAGTGCTTGAGATAGAGCTATTGCGGAAATCGCGAAAAATGCTGCATAGCAGCGCTACCTGCTGTGCGATTTTTACCAAAAACTAATCAGCACCCATTTATATCAGAGACTAACTGAATATAAAGTTTTATTAAATTCCGAGCATTAGTTCTTGACATAGAGCTATTGCGGAAATCGCGAAAAATGCTGCATAGCAGCGCTACCTGCTGGGCGATTTTTACCAAAAACTAATCAGCACCCATTTATATCAGAGACTAACTGAATATAAAGTTTTATTAAATTCCGAGCATTAGTTCTTGAGATAGAGCGCCCACAAAATTTTTGTCACATACAGACAGACAGACAGACAGACAGAGTCACAGACAGACATTTTCAAAAATTAGTCAAATCGTGTTCAGGACCTTCTAAAACGTATAAATACGTCGAAAACCGGAAGTCGAAAATTTTCATTAATCCAATACTTTCTTGTAAAGATAGAAGAAAGTAAAAATAATTCTAACATATCAGAAAGTGAGTTGAAAATCAATTTCAAAATTCCGTCTTCATACTAAAGTTAAGTTAAATAAAAGAATGTAAAAAATGTAAACATCGTCAAAATTAAAAACTTATCATTCGTGAAAGGTAAATATTGAATGTTGACAATAAATGCAAATGCGATCGTAATCGTATAGAAAGCACAGCCGTGAGTGGCAGGTGAGGAAAGCCCACCTGATAGCTGTGACTATACGATAAGGATTAAAGATGAATGATGTCTTTGTTTTGTCTTGCTTTGAGGGTAATTTTCGCGTATAATCAAACGGAACTATCTTAAAAGATGGTTGTTAGATGAAATCACATTCTAACACAGCCTTTAAATTTGTAAAGAAGCATAAAACAGGCATATTCCGTAACTTGGAGAGTTTCGTAAAGATTCAATTACTATTTTCTTTTAACCTCTTCGCGACTTAGTGTAGCCTACACTGTACAAAACAACACGTTGATTTACAGAAAAGAACTGTCAGTCAGGACGCCAATACAAAACTGTTTATTTTAACGAGATGATCTGAATTTAATACGAATTTTGTGATATATTAACAGAAAAGAACTGTCAGCCAGGACGCCAATACAAAACTGTTTATTTTAACGAGATGATCTGAATTTAATACGAATTTTGTGATATATTAACAGAAAAGAACTGTCAGCCAGGACGCCAATGCAAAACTGTTTATTTTAACGAGATGATCTGAATTTAATACGAATTTTGTGATATATTAAATTAACAGAAAAGAGCTGTCAGCCAGGACGCTAATACAAAACTGTTTATTTTAACGAGATGATCTGAATTTAATACGAATTTTGTGATATATTAACAGAAAAGAACTGTCAGCCAGGACGCCAATGCAAAACTGTTTATTTTAACGAGATGATCTGAATTTAATACGAATTTTGTGATATATTAAATTAACAGAAAAGAGCTGTCAGCCAGGACGCTAATACAAAACTGTTTATTTTAACGAGATGATCTGAATTTAATACGAATTTTGTGATATATTAACAGAAAAGAACTGTCAGCCAGGACGCCAATGCAAAACTGTTTATTTTAACGAGATGATCTGAATTTAATACGAATTTTGTGATATATTAAATTAACAGAAAAGAGCTGTCAGCCAGGACGCTAATACAAAACTGTTTATTTTAACGAGATGATCTGAATTTAATACGAATTTTGTGATATATTAAATTAACAGAAAAGAGCTGTCAGCCAGGACGCTAATACAAAACTGTTTATTTTAACGAGATGATCTGAATTTAATACGAATTTTGTGATATATTAACAGAAAAGAACTGTCAGCCAGGACGCCAATGCAAAACTGTTTATTTTAACGAGATGATCTGAATTTAATACGAATTTTGTGATATATTAAATTAACAGAAAAGAGCTGTCAGCCAGGACGCTAATACAAAACTGTTTATTTTAACGAGATGATCTGAATTTAATACGAATTTTGTGATATATTAACAGAAAAGAACTGTCAGCCAGGACGCCAATGCAAAACTGTTTATTTTAACGAGATGATCTGAATTTAATACGAATTTTGTGATATATTAAATTAACAGAAAAGAGCTGTCAGCCAGGACGCTAATACAAAACTGTTTATTTTAACGAGATGATCTGAATTTAATACGAATTTTGTGATATATTAACAGAAAAGAACTGTCAGCCAGGACGCCAATGCAAAACTGTTTATTTTAACGAGATGATCTGAATTTAATACGAATTTTGTGATATATTAAATTAACAGAAAAGAGCTGTCAGCCAGGACGCTAATACAAAACTGTTTATTTTAACGAGATGATCTGAATTTAATACGAATTTTGTGATATATTAACAGAAAAGAACTGTCAGCCAGGACGCCAATACAAAACTGTTTATTTTAACGAGATAATCTGAATTTAATACGAATTTTGTGATATATTAACAGATTGTGCTCGTAAGTTCGTACTAAATGCAGATTATTTCCGTAATATATATATATATATTTTTTTTTTACTGGCATCCTAGCTAAAAGTTTTTTTTTCCGTAAAATAAACATTTTTTTTTTTTGTTTTTGTAATGAATGCGTGCAATCCTGATTTTTTTCTACCCATCTTTAAATTGCAAGTTTTGCCTTATTTAATCACAATACTTCTGCGTTTAAATTCGGAAAATATACCTCTATTTGGAAATTCTGGTGTTTAAAATTTTGTATTAGACACTCGTTGCGAATGGGTTTAAGTGAAATACCTCCGTATTATATAGATTGGTTCAAAATTCCACGTAGAAACTTTAAAAGGTTTTAGAGCAAACATAAAAGAAATGAAGAGTTTCAGAAAGATTCAGTAATTTTCTTTTAACCTCTTCGTCACGAGCGTAGCGTATACGTGGCATATAGGGCGTGTACAATCCTCAATTTTCCGTAACCGTCTTTTAAGCTTATTGCCTTATTTAATCACAGAATTTCTGCGATTGAATACAACAAAGATTTTTACTTGAAAATACTGGTGTTAAATTTGAATTTAAAATTGTGTACTAGACGCTCGTCGTAAAGTGGTTAAAGTGAAATGCCGTTGAATACAGATTGATTCAAAATTCCACGTAGAAACTTTAAAGGGTATTATAGCAAACATCACATAGAGATATTCGTAAAGATTCAGATTTAAATTGCAATCATTGCCTTATTTAATTAGAGAGATTCTGAGTTTAAATATGGTAAAGATTTCTATTTGGAAATACAGGTGTTAATTTTGAATTTAAAATCGTGTACCGCAGACGCTCGTCGCGAAGGGGTTAAAGTGAAATACCGCTGTAAACAGATTGCTTCGAAATTCCACATTTAAACTTCAAAGAGTGTTAGATCATATTACATCAAGCAATTTTTTGTATAGAAAATCAGGGTCGTAATCTAAAAAAATACAGAATTCTCATTTCCATAAATTGAATATAACTATACTGTTCGTAACTTTAACAAAAATATTTTAATGACATTTTCAACAAACGTATCTTGCTTTGTATACAATTCAATAACATCACGAAAAGAGTTGGAAGTGTACATTGTTTCGGTAAGTGACACCGCATTTTAACGAATTAGAATAAAACCAACTCTGTAAAATGACAAATCTACGAAAATATAATATAACCAAGAACGAAAATATACAATAACCTCTTCCGAGTAACCCAAGATTCGGAAAAGAGTTCTTTATACTTAGAAACCTCATAAACCAATATACTTTTTTGATTTAAAGAAACATTTATAAAAACAAAGTTTCTTTTGATGCCACTGATTTCCGGAAACATTTCTGGGTAGTTTGTGTAGTGCATTAATCAGTTTTCTCAACCCGAAATATAGATTTTCCCGATGCTTCCATTCTCAATTAAACATTTTCAGCTAATTTATACCTGCAAGTATAACAAAATAATATTAATTTTTATGTTAAATTTCTTAATTTAACATGTTTGTCTGTAAAATATGTTTATTGAGCATGAAAATGTTTACTCGAGAATAAATAGCATCCAAAAAACAGATATTCCGTGTTAAGAAACTAATTACAACACTATAAAAATTTCTCTGAAGCGTTTCGCAAATCAGTGGACTCAAAAGAAACTGTTTTTATAAATGCTTCTTTAAATCACGAAATTATATTGTTTTCTGACGTTTTAAAGATAAAGAACGCTTTTTAGGATAGTGGCTAGTTTGAAAGAGGTTATTTTATATTTTAGTTTGTGGGTATATTATATTTTTCTAGATTAAGAATTATTTGTCTTTTTTTATAGTGTAGAAAACAAGAGTTGTAATCTTCAAAAAGACACAATTTTCACTCCAAACCGAACGTAACTATGGTGCGTAAATTTGACAAAAATATTTTTGGGACATTTTCAACAGCTTGCTTTGAATGCAATGCATTAGCATCATGAAAAGTTGGTACAATATTTCGGTAAATGGAACCCTATTGCAACGACTTAACTCAACAAATCAATAAAGGAGAGCTAACTTATAAACAAGAGCAAACAATTTATTGAAAATAAGTAAAATTTTTGTTTGGATTAATTAAGTTATTCTAAGATATATGGATTACAAAACGAAATTTGATACAATCCGCAGTTGATGAAAAAGTCCCACCATGTTTCCATCCTTTAAACTAAAAGTTAGTATAGCTATTTGGGCAAATTTTCATATGTTTTATAGCGAATAATCAACCACAACGAGCAACTTAGCGCTCTTCGATAAATTAGTGTCCAGCATTTCCCGTGAATCGGCAAGGGACTGTAAAGTAACAAAGTCGGTCAACAAGATGACTCCTAAAATCATCTCCAGGAGGTGATGAAGTCAACCTCCTAACCTGAATCACTAATAAATATTTCGGAGCTTTTTAGATCACTTTTGGGGATTAAAAATCTCCATCCAGCACTTCTGATTTTAGTGGTCCGGCGGTTGGACCTAACTGGCTTCAGGATGGTTTTAGGTCAGTGCCAAGCTTTCGTTCTCCTGTGTGTGCAGCAGATTCCCTCCACTGCATATATCAGCAGCCATCAAGGTGAAGGCTAACGTGTCACTTATTTGTTAAAGATCCCTTCACTGCTTACCTCTGCAGCCATCAAAGGCATGTCTAGCCTCTCACTTCTTTGTTCTGGTTTCTTTGGGCATGCCGCTTTTTTGGTTGTTTTCGTGGGAACTTGTAAGATCTTCCTACCCTAATTTAAGAGAATGGAGTTATGTCGTCACAATATGCAATGTCAATTACATTGGGAAATATGAAGCATATAGTTCAGCGCTATTTAAAAGTCGATGGTGGTTATTTCTACTACTTATCCTGATAGTGTTAGGTTTCATACAAAGAAAAGTAAGTTTGATGGAAATCTTAAAATATCTTCATTATCGTTAAAGTTATGAACTAAAATCGAGGTTACGAATAGAGTGTCACACCCTGTATTTTTGATTGAATAAACGGATTGTGGCCCTAGTTTCCCGTTTGAAATAAATGTAAATGAGATCATAATCATGTAGAAAACACATCTGTGAGTGGCAGATGAGGAAAGCCCGTGTGATAGCTGTAATAACGATAAGGATTAAAAATGAAAGATGTCATTTTTTGTCATGCATAGCCTACACTCGTCGCTCGAAGACATTCGCAGTCTTGCAAGGTAATGTTAAATCAATGGCACCTTTCTTTGCAAATTACTTATTTACATTTTAATATTTAGGGATGGTTTTCTTTTTGAATATGATAGCTGAGGGCAATGTCTAACAGAGCATATTTTTACTATTTCGATATGGGTTTCAGCCTTTTTTTTTTCTTCTGAGGGAGTACTTTTAATTTTGGAACCGGTTAAGAAACTGAAAGTATCTTCAGAAAAAAAAATCTCCAGTCAAATTCGAAAAAATAAAAATACACCCTGTTAGATATCGACCTCAAAAATCCTATGAAAAAAAATTACTTGAAAATATTAAAATTCAAATGACAATTTTATAAAGAAAGCGTACATTTGTTTATCATTAGCTTGTGAGTGTCTTTGTGCAGAGGACCGATTCGCGTAGGGACAAAAACTTCCACCAATAATTTCTAAGAGTATTTCCCTCTTTATTAAAAACATAAATTCTGCGTTTATAAAAGACCAAATTTTCTATACTAAAATACCGGTTACGTCTGCTCTTTGGTAATCGAATCTGTTTGCGCGACTAGAGTAGGCTCTTAAGGGTAATTTTCGCGCTCTATGAAATTAAACTAATTTAACAGAGGTTTCTAAATTTGTAAACAAACATAGAACAAACACAACATACATACTATTCTATAAATTCAAAAGTATCGTAAGAAGTCGGCAATTTGATTTTAAAGGAGTCATTACAAATAATTTCGACAAACATGGGTTGCTGTACCGTTTTTTTTATTTCCACCATACGTGGAAACCTATATAGTAAATAAATAAAAATCAATTTTCAAAAAATATTCTTATTAATATTTTTATTTAGAGTGAATCGAAAATTGCAATTTTCTAAACTTCCAAGTTTTATAAAATCTTACATAGTTTTAAAGTAATAGAGATAAACAAAAATTTAAAAATATCTGAAATTATACACACATTTTTTTTTCTATTAGATCATTTATTTGTTTTGGATTTATGTGTAATTTTTTTTTCATTGGTTTCTTTAAAATATACTGAAATATTAGTCAAAACGCCACTTTTTAAAAAATTATATCTCATGAAGGGACAGAGATAACAAGCAATTTCCTATTTCACATTTGCCAATAGTATACATTTTTTATATGCGTTCTTATTGTCTTCGAACATGTCTAGAATAAAAGCAGCTATATATATGTTTTCCCTCCTCAAATATGACAATTTGAAATTTGAAAAATTTCAAAACTCAGCATTTTCGGCAAAATTAACTCAAAATGAGAAAGTGATAGTCATGTGCAATTTGGCCAGGAAGAAACCCTCTATATACTGTCGGTCTTTATATCTGTAAATTGTTTTCTATTTTTCCATTTGGTCTAGGAGATACGGAGTCTTGAAATTAGAGATATGTCAGCCAGCCACAAATATAAAGGAAATTTAGAAACAAGAAACATTTTATTAAATAAATTTTCTGTGTTTAGTTAGGTAAAAGTGCTGTAAATTTCAGAAATATTTTTATAACTAAACTTGGAAAATTTATTCAATAAAATATTTCTTGTTTCGAAATGTCCTTTTTATTTGTGGCTGGTAGTCATTTATTACAATTTCAAGATAGCATATCTCATAGACCAGTTGGAAAAACAGAAATGACTTAGATTGCAGGCAGTATACAGAGGGATCCTTTCTTGACAAATCGCATATGAATTCCACTTTTCTCTTTTGAATTACAATCTGCTGAAAATGATCACTTTTGAAAATTTTAACATTTAAATTGAGGAGGGAAAATTTCTAGGAGGGAAATTCAGAATTCCCAATTCAGGATGGAAATGAGATAGTAGCGTGAATTTTTTGGGGGGCATACTCGGAAGTAGTAATAAGACATATAAAAAAATGTATAATGTTATCTGTTTCCCTTCATGAGATATAACTTTTGAAAAACTGGCGGGTTTTTACTGGCGTAGCGGTCAAAGTTGAATAAATTTTCTGCAACAGAGTGAAAAGTATCTATGGCAGGATCTTTTCTTTGCACTCTGTTGAAGAAAATTTATTGAACTTTGACCTCCACCTTCAACGAATATAGTATTTCAAGTTGAAATAAAAGTTAAATAAATTATCTCTAGTACCTTTCTTTTCACTCTGATGGAGAAAAATTATTCAACTTTGACTTCCACCTACAACGAATATAGCATTTCAGGTTGAGGTCAAAGTTAAATAAATTTTCTCCAACAGAGTGAAACGTATCTAGGCCAGGATCTTTCTTTTCATTCTGTTGGAAAAATTTATTCAAATTTGACCTCCACCTACAACGAATGTATAGTATTTCAGGTTGAAATTTAGCATGACTTATATAATATATTTCAGATATTTTAAAGTACTAAATTTAAAAGAAAATACAGGTAAATTCACTAAAATTACATGATTTAATAGAAAAAAAGTGCGCAGATTTGTTTTGGAATTTTTTGTTTATCCGTATTAGTTAAAAACATATGTAACATTTTGTATTTGTAAAATCACAATTTTCTATCCTCTCCAACTAAAAAGATTATTAAGATTTTTTTTGAAAATGTATGTTAACTTCTTTTCTATATAGGTTTCAACATACAAAGTATGGGGGAAATAAATATTGATGCAGCAACCTATCTTTGTCGAAATTATATGGAATGACACCTTTAAAAGCAAATTACCTAATCCCTACGATAGTTTTCCATGTAAGGAATACATTTGTTTTAGACTTATTTACAAATTTCAAGGTGTAATTAAGATGTGATTCTATCTAAGAACTCTCATTTAAGTTCATTCCATTTGATAGGGTAAGGAAATTAAAGAAGTATCCAAAGGACTGGTTCGAATGATTTGTTCGAGATAGTTAACAGGAAATTTTTTATCCAAAAAGGTTTTACTTGTAATAATTATGATTCATTTATTAAGATTACATTGTTCTCATCTCTATCGGAAAAACAAATATTATAATCCATTCAGTGCCATTCATTTAAGCAAAGTCTTATCAGTTCCAAATATGGCATGTGAGATGCACGTTGTATCTCATCTGATATTTAGGCATATGTATCTCTTTATCTTCTTTCTCTTTTATCATGATTTGTATACAAAGTAAAGAGATTCATAGGTTAATATGAGGTTATTTCAGAACGATATATGAAGATGGCAATTTGTCCAAATTTGTCAGTATCTGATTTCAATAAATAGTCGCACATGTAACAAATAATGGATGTTTTCATCTGCTACAGATTAAAAAGAAAACAAAACAAAACAAAATCCATAAAAATGAATAAATTGGGTTTCAAGTACAATTCCTATATTTTTCTAAAAGAAACATTTTTGATTATAACGATTTCTTGAATGTGTCAAAAAATTGCAAATATGGATTTAATTATATCCTTGACAGATAACTGTATGAAAAGTCTAATTAAATTGTCATTTTCAGAAAATAAACAAATTCTGTAAAAGTACGGATATTATATTGGCACCCTGTTGCCAATGCAATTCCCTTATCTTCACAGATATTTTTTTTACACTATAAATATCCTTTCAACTGAAATAAGCTATGATCAATTCTGTCTTTAACATTCATAAATATTCAACAAAGCTGAATCAATGCTCAAACGCTCAAAGCTTCCGTTTCATTTACAAATGTTCTTGCCGTCGCAAAATAAATAAAACAAATTAGCTTGACATTGTGTGCTTGACTAAAGTGTTTAGTTATAAATAACATGCAAAGTTTCCGAACCATGCAACTATATCTAATAAAACGAAAGTACAAAACGGATTTTTTCTACGTTCGCTTCTAATGTTGTCTCAGCAGGTTTGCTATATTTATATTCTTAGTTTTCACCCCCTCTCACTTACAAGATCTCGCACTAATCAGCACATCAATATTCGACCCCCAACACCTTAAAAAACACTAAACTCGTTTAAAGATCATCAACAAAATGTAAGAAAAAAAATGTAACTTAACAACCATAGGAAAAATGCAGAGGCATAGCGGGGCAGTGTTCGGACTCTACCATAACCGTTACCTCGTACTATAGGACATTTAAATTTTATATTAATTTAACCCCCCTAAAATACCCCCCTCTTATAGCAGACCTTTTCGCCCCGTCCTACTATAACATAGCTTCCCCACGCTATTTATTCCACCCATCTACTGAAGAATGATCTCGGCAACAGGCGGTGTTACCACCGCACCGCCACCATCGCCTGCTGCTGACGCAGAAGTCCCATTCTTTATCTACTGACTGCCTGTTTGGTATCCGAATGTAGAATAAACCGAAATATCCAAACATGATGCCACCTTTAGTTATTAGCATTGAAGTTATTAAAGTTTGGTACAACTTCTATTTGTAGACTATCCCCTAAGCAAAATTTAAGTATTGCATTAACTCTTGTTTAGATTGGTCTGAGCTAAAGGTATTTTGAAGAAATTAAAGTTGAAGACCACGTTTTTTGCTTTATAAGACGATTTCTCATCCGACGTCCATTTTTGAATTCGGCTTTTTTTTTCATATCTGATACTTTGCATCTATCCTTTTTGTAACTTTAACATTTTTGTAACGATATTTCTACTGCCTATTCAAAGAAAAATTCTTCTAACGTTACAGAATTTCGTTGAAAACGCTTACAAAAATAAAGTGACGACGTCAAGAGGTCCATTCTCGACCGAAAACAACAATCACTTTCCCAATGGTTAAAAAATCTTATTTTATGAGACACTTGATCGGGGACACAACCTACCAAGCAAAATCTGTGTCAGTGATATAATTATGCTATCAATAAATATTTATCACTCTTAGCCTAACATTGCTCAAAATACCCAAAGAAAATAAAGAAGAAAATTAAAATCCTTTAAGCACTATTAATAAATTCAGCCTTCAGGAATTACATCTATAAACATTCTTCTTTCTATCGAATTCTTTAAACGTCATAATCTCAAGACAAAGTGAAGACATTTACAGTTTAATATGATGATATTTTATCTTGATATGACAATAAATATTTGTCCAATTTTTCTCCAATGTGTAAGTTCAGTAAATTAGTAGAAATATAATAAAATAGCTAGTCTGTTTTCTTTGCTAGATATAATTTAAATTGAAATACGAATGGATTAACTCTGTCTTTAGCATTCATAAATATTCAACAATATTCGAAACTCAACTTCCATTTACAAGCATTCTTGTTGCTACAAAATAAATAAAACATATCAGGTTGACAAGCGTGTAATTATTAATAACAGGGGGATTCCCTGTGGTGCCTCCTAAACGAATATGGGACGAGGCAGTCAAAGAGATTGCCAAAGATCATGTAACTTCACCGAATTTTTTTGTTAAATATTATGTGTAGATTTTTCCTTATTACTATATGTCATTTATTTCCTTTTCCGTAATCGATAGCATTGAACTTTAGCTTCCCTTGTACGTCGATGTATGGTAGTTGTTACGTATTTTTGCTTAAAGTTATTTATATAGAGGTTGATCCAAAAATCCCAGAGGAAAAAAAAATCAATAATTCGAAAAGTATAAAGAGTACACTGTAGAATAAGACAAAATGTTTCGTAATTTATGAAAAAATAACATAAACACGATGCATAGCGTAACTCGTAAGCTGGTTAGCGGAATGTGCTATGATTTAGGATTTATAAAGAAGTCACAAATTTCTTGAAAATCAATTAATATATATTATTTTTTTCTGAAATACACAGAAGACATAATTTTCAGTCAAATAGCTACTTCCATTTTCTTTCTCGGATAATTTGAGCATTAAAATGTATGGAGAGTTCTCTCCCTATTTTTATTTATTTATTTATTTGGCCGATTGTACCTTGCGCATTTTTTTTTTTCTGATAAAACCGAACAAGAGAATTTTGTAATGCTAATTAAATTGGAAAATAAAATTGAATCAACGAAACTAAAGAGAAAACAGACTTCGTTGATAGACATATTAAAGCAATGTTTGTTTTATATGTAAAATATATTTTGTAAAATAATTTTTTTGTAAAATAAATATTTTGTAATGATGATTTCTAGATGATTTGTCACCATTTAATGTTTTTTTTTTTTTTATTAAGAGAAGATTTTTTTTATTAAGACAAAATTATTTACGTTATAAAATGAACTAATATTAAAGCTAATAAATAAGTTTTAATACCATGTTCATTAAAAAAATCCTTACAAAAAATTTAATTACAATAAATAAAGTGTTTCGTTTGTACGTCAACCCATTTAAATCATCAGAATTGTCGTGCCTCATGGGGTGATGGTATACGGAGGTGTCTCTGTATAAAGTAGCGAGACACAAATCAGTGGAAGTAATGAAACTAAACAAAAGTGGGTAAGTGTGATCGACGATCGCACAAAGGGTTTCGTTTAATATTCTTTCAAAACACTTTGTCCTTTCTTTAATAAATCCAATTAAATGTAATTTAAAATATATATATATATATATATATATATATATATATATATATATATATATATATATATATATATATCTGTTATGTGGACTAAATGTGATATTAAAAAAAATCAATTTAAAAAATAAACATGTTGTTTAGAGACCTTCAAAATGTTAGACGTCAGATTAATTTTCTTTTTAATTCTCTAATGACGTCATATTAAGCTGCTTTCTGTATTTACACATACTCATATTCCTTGTATTATTGAGAAATGTTTGAAAATTTCCGCTTTATTACCAATAGGACGTCCTATTAATCTTTTTTTCAATTGGTGAAACTTTTTATTTCATTTTCATTTTTCACAGGGAAATCTTTCAATAGAAAATGAATTATTTTAGAAAATACTTTATTGTGGATTTTTAATTGTTGACAACTGCTATAACGGAAATTGTTTAAATTTAATAGGAAAAGGCTGTTAGATTTTTGGTTTTGTATCTCTATATATTAAAATAATACGATTTTTTAAAATTTTATGATTTTGAGCTTCATAGTAGGTATTCAGCTATGAGTACACAAAATTTCATGACTGTAAGTTATATAGTTTCTCAGAAACGGCTCTGTGACAGACAGACAACGAAGCGGGACAAATAGGGTTTCGTGAGATGAACGAAACCCTAAAAATGACATTATTAAATCAGCCAAATTCGAAAAATTGTTCATATTTTGAATTAGTAACGCTGACATCTTATTGACTTAGAGGCCACGGCCTAAATAATAAATTTCGTTCTTTTTTTTTTTTTTTTTTTTAATTTCTTAGCTTCGAAACATCGCACGATTTCGATTTTTATACCGTCGAATAGGAGAAAAACTGTTCTTTCAAATGCGATTTGTTTGAAAACTGTATCTCATTTTACTGATATCTTATTGGTTGTAAAATAATTTTCAATTCACAATATATTCTTTTAAATATCGTAAACCCGTTTACTGAAGTACACGTTTTCACTTAAAATAATATAAATAGTCTAGACTTCGTTTCCGGCTCATATTCCATAAAAAAATTAGAACTTCACTAATTAATAAATGAAAGAATAATAGAAGTAAAACACATATTTAACAGCTATGTAATCGAAATACACGTTTAAACACTTAAATAATCATAAGGACTTCTTTAAATAGTGAAATCTTTGGCTATTTCTTTAGCTATTTATCACTAGCATTATCTTTAATAAATTCAAAAACATTAATTGGATAAAAAACTGATATTTTTCATATAAAAACTCTCGATACTTTGGTACTTTTATGTTAGCTTGGCCCAAATCTCGCCAACAGCATTTTTCCCCTTTGTAATCATAATGTGTGATTAATAGCCTTCTTTGTTTATTTATTTGTGTAATTACAAATTCAATATTATTCTTCTTATGGTATCTATCATACACTTTTTAAAAATGACTTGTCAAGAAATGTTAGCACTGCATTCAAAGAATAACACTAAAAATTATAAATTCAACTTGTTAGTACTTAACTTTAAAAAAAAAAAAAAAAATAATAATAATAATAAAACTACCCGTTGGCTGTTATGTGACATCCTCTTCGAGCAGTGAAAGTCCAAAACTTTGTTTACACTTAAAAATAACATATTTTTTATGCTTGTTATTGTTGTTAAAGAAAGTGTAGTCAGTGCTGATATCTGATTACAAATTGGCTGCAACAGTGTTGACACAAAATGGATATTGAAAAGCTCTTTTATCTTTAGAAAGCGCATTTTATGTAGGATGTTTACTTTATATTAAAATTTGCCTTTTTTTTCATGTATATTCAGTTTTTTTTTTAAATTGTGATCTTAAAAATTAGTTGTGTGCTTGTCTTTTCAACCTAATTAAAGTAATAATAATATTAGTGATAGTCAATTTATCAATATTTCTTTACCTATTAGTTTTTTTGTATTTCACATACCAGCGCAATTATACGTTACATTTTTTTTAGAGTTATCTGTCCATTATTATTTTTTTAAACTAATTTTTTATGTGTATGCAAAATTTAAATATGAAATTCTCACAAACATTTCTAAGTAGCTGCACTATAAAATATATCAAAAAACACTTTCCTATCTAGAAAATACCTTTTGGAAAATTTAATGTAACCCCGTAAAACTACAGACATACATAAGATTCTAAAAACCTCTCTCTTGTCTTCTGAAACCACTGTTGTGTTATGAATTTCAATTATCGAAAAATCTTCCTTAGGCATTATTACTTTCATTCGTGAAAAAAAAAGTGTTACATTTTATGTATGTATTGATCTTTCATCATGAAAATGGGAAATTTTAACGGATTTCAAAGCAACACTATTAATTAGACAGTATTACAAAGGAGTTTTTAATATGTTGAACATCTTTATATGATGTTTGGTTGTAGAATTATGGCGAAATGTGTCAGGCAAGTCATAGAAAAATTATACAACTGAGATATCAACCCCTAACACTGCAGATATATTAACGGTCAAACTTGGTGACTGGTTCTAAAATCTGAAAATTGGAAGAGAGGTACCTTTTATAGTGCAGGTATCTAAAAAGGAAGGATTTTGAAGAATATTTAAAAGTAATTTGAAAAGTATAAACTATTTTAATACTTGGAAATTTTTTCATAGAAAACTTCTCTCGCCTTACATTCATAATTTTTCAAATTTTATTGCTTAAAAGGAGTATAGCGAACATAGGGAAAAAGTATCCAAGCCGGGACTCGAACGCAGGTCATCAGTATAGCGCACTGACGTTCTACCAACTGAACCACTTGGAACGATACCCAGCCTGGCATTTTTCACTATCATATGTTGGCAAGGCTACAATTGCAGCACAAGATGGAATATTTTTCCGTGAGCCACCAACCCTGGGGAAACACGAAACTAAAGAGAATCCAGCATCGATAATTGAATAAATATATTTTGTTACTTGGAAATTTTTCCATAGAAAATTTCTCACGCCTTGCAGTCATAATATTTCAGATTTTAATTGCTTAAAAGGTGTATAGCCACCATAGTGAAAAATATCCAAGCCGGGACTCGATCCCGGGTCCTTCAGTTGGTAGAACGTCAGTGCGCTATAGTGATGACCCGGATTCGAGTCCCGGCTTGGATACTTTTTCACTATGTTGGCTATACTCCTTTTAAGCAATTAAAATGTGAAATATTATTGAAAAGTATCTTCATAGGCACCAACATTTTGAAAATTTTACGGGGTGCACAGTCAAACATGGAAGTCGCCGAAGCCTATCGAAGAGATAAAGAAACCTAAATCCCATTAATTATTTTATTTTATTAGGAGGGTAGTGATTTGTGATTTATGACGGCCGATTATCTGCATGAGGTCAGATATAGGTCAGAGGGGGGAGTGCCCTCCGTTTTTCTAAGGAAACATAACCGTTCGAAGAAAACCACGGAGAACTTTCAACGATTAGGCCGAAGTGCGTGATTGGGTTCGAACCCAGCACCTTCCGTCTACCAGTTTTGAAAGCAGACGAGCAGTTTTTTAGGAGGGAAACGCCTAAACTGAGAATTTCAAGACACGGGTCACTTGCCTCTTTGCCCCCTCACAGTCTGCGTATATTTTTATTTTATCCATTCTGAATATAATCTACCAAAGCATTTTTCGTCATTCTTGTCTCTTTAAAAATATTTTGCAAGGAATAATTAGCAGCAAGCAGCTTTTTATAACGACACACAAAAAAAAAAAAACAATACGAACACAATACTATTTCGACAGAATGTTTCACCTAAAATATATAATCTGTGTTGCATCTTTATGGACACATAGATGTATCTTTTTTTCTTTTATAAAGTGTTCTGTAGTTACTAGTTACTTTCCTTACAACTACATGTCTCATTGCGGTGTTTTCAGTGGAATTTTTATTCTCTTTTTCAATTATCGAATTATTGAAATGCATTAACTATAGTTAAGGGAATATACGGTTGTTAAATCTAAAAAAAAATATTTTTTTCCGAAAAAGTATACATGGAAGCGCAATATATTCTATAAATTTTATAACAAACAAATTCTTATAAATACGTTAGTTATGATTAAAAATAATTAAAAAGATACTTTAACGCTAGGAGCCGCTACATGAGAAAAATTAACTCAAGTCTTACCACGTGCACCAGAAGTTCGTTAAAACTTTAAAAATTCATTAAAAAGAAAAAAATTATGCTAAAAAATTGCGGTTTGCAGGAATGAGATTAGAGGGAGGTCGGATTTTGTTTTAATAATAATAAAAAAAAATGTGGTGCAAAAATTATCGATGGATGGCGCCGGCATAATATGAAGCAGTTGTATGCAAATTAGGTTTATAGGAAAAGACCCATTTCCGCAAAGTATCTGACTAGCTTCAGTATCCCAGCACATGAAACAGTCCCTTTCCTCGTCTTCAATCATTTTGCCGTGCAGAATTTTCGCAATGATGCGCTAGTTGCCCGATGCCCGGTTCTTGTAAAAGAGTTTAACCAACAGCAGGGCTGCCATTAGCGATTTTGATAATCCATTTGAACCACAAATTAAAAAATAAATAAATTTTGTAGTATATTTCCTCTTGAACATGTTGTCAACGTGTATGTAAAAGAACTTTGTTTTGGGACAGTGTTGCGAGATAGAATTTGAAAATAGTCGCCAGTGGCAGTCTTAACCCCTTGAAGGGCACCGGTATATTATATATACCACTTAATTTTAATACCAAAATGCCACAATGCCACCAGAATTTTATAATCAAATTTTGAATTTATAAGGTACATTAAGAAAAGCTTTTATTAATTTTAAAATAAATTCGTTCGTGAATCCTGGTGTCAATCAATCATTTCAATATTTTATCTACAAGAGTACTTTGCCCCTGAAGGGGTTAAACAGCACTTGATCTGGGAAGGATAGCATACTGCTGGCATTGAATGAAGAATATGTGTGCATTGAGGGTTTATATTGACAGCCTGATTTCCATAAATCTGCTTCATATTATGCATGCCAGCGTCATCTATCTGTAATTTTTTTAACCTTTTTTTTTAATTAAAAAAAAATCCGATCTCCCTCTAATCCCATTCCTGAAAACCGAAATTTTTTAGCATAATTTGTTTCTTTTTAATGATTTTTTCAAATTTTAACGACCTTTTGGCGTGCGCGGTATGAACGTATTTTAAACCAGAATTTTTATATAATATCATTTTGCTTAATTACTTAACATGATGTATATTTGATTTATTTTATTCAGTAATTTTTGGTTCGAAATATATTTATTTGGCGTCGATCAAACTGACCGGTAGAACCGCTTTAGTCTTAAGGTGGTTTATCTTAACATGCTATAAAAAATGGTTTTTAAAATTGCACGCAAAATCTCTGTGAAACTACTTAATATTTTTAGATGCAGTCTTTACGGATTTACAGCACAGATAACGCAATGTGAATCCTCTTTTACTAGAATGTTTCACCTAAATGTAAAATATCATCCGTGTTACAAAATTAAGGATGAAATCCGATCTACCTTCTGGATGACAGCTTCGTTTTCCAGCATCACGGAGTGACTGATTAGTTGCAGATGGCAGTGGTAATGATAGATCATCATCTTTATGGATTTATTGATGTATCTTTTTACTTTTTAGTCACTGCCCTACTTATTAATTTTTTTTTAAACTTTATGTTATATCATGCTTTTTTTTTTCAGAGGACTTTCAAAAATTCTTCAACTATCAAATTATTGAAATACATTACAAGTATAACCAAGGTAATCTATTTCATCTGTAAAGAAATAGTTAGACAAATTTCCATGTTAAAAAAAAATTGAGTTCCAAGAATTAATTTTTCTCGAAGGTTTTTGAGCGGTTTTGTGAAATAATACTGATTTTCTTTCTAAGCTGTACTTCAAACTGATAATTTTTTCAGACACCATTTCCGATTCAACATCAACATCACCTTTGCTGCGCCGCAATTAGAAGCATTATATAGTCAAACCTCTCTATAACGAGTCCGTTTTATAACAAATCCCTGGATGTAACAAACGAATTTTTTTTTCCAAAAACACGTATACTTTGAATAGTATAATCAACATCTGGATATAGCGAACCAAATGTTCGGTTTTTGGTTTATTATAGCAGGGTTTGACTATATAGTTGAAACTGCGGCAGTGTCTCCGGAGGAGGGTCTCCTCAACGTAGTTACCACTAATAACACACCGGTGATCGGCAGAAATTTGCTTTCACAATTGGCGCCAAATAATTAATACATAATAAATACAAATTTCCTCGGCACGGGTAAAAATATTACAGTAATATAAGCAGTAGCACACTACCGCGCATGCGCGACAGCGTATTACTGTCAAATTTACTGTTTATTACTGTTAATTTTGCGGTATAATACTAGCAGTTAGGGTGTCAGTATTATACCGTAAAATCATCTTTTTTTTCCCAGTGTACAAGGTCGAGATGCTCGCCGTAAACAAAGACTATTTCGCGAAAAATAATTGTGCTATTTAATCTTTTATCTCAGCGTACAGATCCTAGAAACTCCAAATTGGAGTACAAATCCAACTGGCACATCATTATGAAACAATCACAATAACTCACTCTCTTTCGAAATCGCTTATGTGTTATCTTCATCCACGTCAAGCGAATTTGCTCTCATTACATTCATGTCACCAACTAGAGCTAAGTGTAACATACCTTTCAATTTTTCTTACGATCATAAAATTTTCGTTTTATCTAATTTTATTTTTCATTGTACGTACCAAATGGATGCCCACAAAAGTTATTTTCTCATTTGACGTCTAATTATATAATCTACATTTATTACGGAACTATTGATGACTGTTGAAAATCCCATAATTTTTAACATTATTACTCAGGCACATAATCTTTCGCATCTATTTATCCGTTTCCATATCCAGTAAGAAAATTTATAATTCCACAGAGTTAACATACACCGTCCTAAGTTATAGGATTCAGTAACGAAGCCCCAGTTACAGCGCCTAGAATAAATAGAGTGGAAACCAGCTACAAAATAGTACTAAAATATTGAATCCGATAAATGTACAACGATGCTGAACGATAAGAGGTCGATCACAGCGACATCTGCTGGCACTTTTCGATGTAAAAATTGTATAAGAATCAAACTGAGAAAACGTTTCGACCAGTGGTAAGCATTTTAAATACTTAAATTATATCCTGTTTCCTCTGACTTAGATATTGATTTTCATAAGCTTTACAATTATGAAAGATAGCGATCATGGCTAAAAAACAATATTTACTAAATGATAATTTGCTAAATTTTTGTTTACGTTGAAAAGAGCTAGCAGATGACGCTGCAATCGCCCTATTATCGTACAGCATCGTTGCACATTTATCGGCTACAATTTTTAGCACTTTTTAAAGCATACTGGGATAGTCAGTTTCTAAACTACGTGTTCTAGGCACTGTACCCCAGTTACCAGCTACAATTTCCATTAAAGGTCTTGAATGCTAGTTGAGGCAATCATAATCTAAATGGATGAAGTCCATAAAACATTAGCCTGAGATATTTTCAGATAATGGGCTCTCATAGGAGCTCATAAAAGTTATAACACACTTGTTCCATTTGTTACTCACTATTTTAACTTAAGATTTGGTTTATACTTTGTAATGACACTGACCAAATTATTCTTTATGGACCAAGAATTTGTCTTAAACTCGCTTGAACAAAACACAATGGCACTGATACACTTTGGTTCTGAACTGGAATCCTGCATCGGGTATGGTATTTTTGTTCCGATCACCTGGTACTAGAGTCTTGCATCGAGTCGAGTAACCCAGTTTTACGGAAAACAAACCCGACCCGAAATTGATACTACTTTTATCGTTGCGTGTCAAAATGGGTTCGAGTTGACTTTTGACTTTAAATGTTTCATGTTTGGATCGGGTTCTGATTGGCCTAATATTTCCAAAGAAAGTCCTGAATATCTTTCAATTAATATATATATATATATATTTAACTGTTCTTCCGTTAGATACATTTTTGAACATGTGCTAGAATTATACTAATGAATTTGGGCAAATAATTAATGTAACTAATATATGACTTTTCTTTATCTTTCTTTCTTTCTTTTTTTTTTTTTTTTACTATTTTCCCACTGTTATTCAAATTGTTTGTATGTTTTATAATATTCCAATTTAAAAGGTCTTGTTATTCAATCTTGTTTCAACGATTGTTCGGGCAGGATATGACATGATGTTTGGCATAAGCTGGTGTCATATACAGAAAACAATCGTTCTATGCTTATAAATGTGATTTCCTTGCCTTTGAAAAAGTGAATTACATTATAAGCTTTCATTTGTGTTTATCCTCGTGTTGTTTTTATTTTCATTCATTTTTTTTCTTTTTCATTTGAATTAATAATGTTTCATTTATTAGGATTACATTTTTTAATTTGTAATTTGACACGGCTCTTTGATATCGTGATTTCATTGTATATGGTCAGTTTCTTATGTTTCAATGGTTAAATTTTACTTAAAGTTTTATATTTACGAGGTAGAGTCAATAAATTCCCGGAATGGTCACCTACATTCACGCAGGTGTTCGTTGCAGGGGAAATATCTTTTTTGCAGGTTGTCAGCACTTATAAAGAAAACACACAGGCACCTGGAATTCATTTCCGATACTGTTGACGTTAGCTGCAGATCATTTCTGACAAAGTGAATTATGCATTCGCCGGATTTTGAAATGTCGTCTTTAGAGCAGCGTGCAAACATTAAATTCTGCGTTTTGCTCGAGAAATCGCCTTCCGAGACTCTCGAGATGCTGAAGAAAGCATACGGAAACGATTGCATAAGCGTTTTCGTAAAGGTCAGTAAAAACATCACAAAGGAAGGCAAAATTTCGCTTGGACAAAAGCCGAGGGAAAGTGATGTTGGAGGTTTTTTTCGAGTACGAGGGCGTCATTCACTACGATTTTATACCTGAAGGCCAAACTGTCAATAAAGAACTTTACCTGGAGATCCTTAAAGACAACGAGATGCAGTCAGACGAAAACGACCTGAAAAATGGGCAACAAATGATTGGTTTCTTTTACACGACAATGCTCCACCACATCGCGCTCTGATTGTGAAAAATTACCTTGCCAGACACAGTGTTACCACTCTGGAACACCCTCCTTATTCTCCGACCTAGCACCAGCGGATTTTTACATGTTTCCATGGCTGAAAATGAAATTGAAGGGATACAGTTTTATGGATTCAGATGATATGACAAAAAATGCGACGAAACTACTGAAGGACGTCTCAAAAAATGGATTCAATGAGTGTTTTGAACAGTTATACGAACGCTGGAAGAAGTGTGTGGATGCAGGAGGAAAGTACTTTGATGGCCAATAAGGTAAAATTATTGTTCCATTAAAAATAAATGTGCAACGTTAAATTAGCACAAATTAAAATCATTTCCAATGGCAAACAGCTGTTTCAAAGCCCTTAAGCTCCATCTTCAGTGCCAACTCAAAAGGTAAAAACGAATTAAAAACTCCTAAGCCATGACCGCTTGCCTGCCATCTCTCGCCCCGCGGCCAGATGAAACAAGAACGAAAAATCATGCGTCAAGCATAGATTATGTAACACTTTCCAACGCTTCCAAAATAATTTTACAAATCATACTCTTTAATAAGCTAAAAGATAACATCTAAGTAATCCGAATACTTTTATTCAGCCCTGTATAGGATCTATAGATTTGTATATATACTACATAGGATGCTAAATTTTAGTTCAGTTAGGAAACACGTAGCACAGTTTAAAATTCTCCGTCTGGAGTTAAATAATACTAGATGGAACCCGTCAAAATTTGACGGCAAACAACTTGATAGTACCATAAAAATAAAATTTATAGTTGCTTTAACTTGACAAATTTCATAGTGGGGAACATAATATGATTAAGTGGTCACAGACCTTTCCAATGATATATAACATGAGGGTTGTGTGCAAAATTTAGAGAGTACCCCTTGGGGGGGGGGGAAAGTGGGGAGATGCATAATATGATATAAGTGGTCACAGGCCTTTCCAATGATATATAACATGAGGGTTGTGTGCAAAATTTAGAAAGTACCCCTTGGGGAGGGGGGGGGGCAAAGTGGGGAGATGAACATCGGAGATGCATAATATGATTAAGCAGTCACAGACCTTTCCAACAATATATGACATGAGGGGTGTCAACAAAATTTAGAAAAGTATCCCTTGGGGGGTGGGGGGGGGGCAAAGTGGGGAGTTGGACATTTGAGATGCATAATATGATTAAGTGGTCACAGACCTTTCCAATGATATATAACATGAGGGTTGTGTGCAAAATTTATAAAGTACCCTTTGGGGGGGTGGGGGGGGCAAAGTGGGGAGATGGACATCAGAGATGCATAATACGATTAAGCAGTCACAGACCTTTCCAACAATATATAACATGAGGGGTGTCAACAAAATTTATAAAAGTGCCTCCCTTAGGGGGAGGGGGGGGTGGCGGGATGAACCCCAGAGATGCATAACATGAATAAGCGGTCAAAGACTTTTCCAGCGATATATCACATGAGAGGTGTATGCAAAATTTAGAAAAGTGTCCCACTTGGGGGGGGGGATAGACCCGAGATGCATAATATGATTAAGCAGTCACAGACCTTTCCAATGATATATAACATGAGGGTTGTGTGCAAAATTTATAAAGTACCCTTTGGGGGGGGAGGGGGGGGTGGCGGGATGGACCCCGGAGATGCATAACATGAATAAGTGGTCAAAGACTTTTCCAGCGATATATCACATGAGAGGTGTCAACAAAATTTATAAAAGTGCCTTCCTTAGGGGGGGGGGGTGGCGGGATGGACCCCGGAGATGCATAACATGAATAAGCGGTCAAAGACTTTTCCAGCGATATATCACATGAGAGGTGTCTGCAAAATTTAGAAAAGTGTCCCACTTGGGGGGATAGACCCGAGATGCATAACATGAAAAAGAGGTCACAGGCGTTCCAACTTGCAACTTTTTCTCGAAGGCATTTGACAATATTAAATTTTTTTTTACCCAAGACAATTTAACGATATTCTTAATTTTTTTGCGTAATTCGTCAAACGTTCATGGAAAAAATCATGAAATTCGCTAATCAATAGTTGATAAATTATAAAATTCAACAATCGATAGCAGTAAAATTGGTCAATCGATAATGGAAAAATCACAAAATTCATCAAATGGTTCACGTAAAAAAAATTGTCCTGCACACTGATGATATGATCAAAAGGGTTTTGAAGTATAGGACAAAATTAGCACTTGCCAAACAGCGAGTAATCCTGAAAATTTGGCAATGGACTTTATTGCCACCACTGGTCAAACATAATAGTCACACTCACCAATTGCGATGATTGAATGGAAAAAGATTTTTTTCTCCGCTGTCGCTCGACAAATTTCGAAACCATTTGGCGAATTTCACGATTTTTTCTCCGAAATTGACGGATTGAGATTTTTTTTCTCGAAGCCATTTGACGATATTCGAAAACTTTTTCCCCCGAAACCAGTTGATGAATTTTGCGATTTTTCCACTGTCGATTAATGAATTTTGCGATTTTTCCGCTATCGATTGACGAATTTATCAACTATCGATTAATGAATTTCATGATTTTATCCATGAACGAACAAATTTCGCACTTTCTTTCCGCTAATGTTTGACACATTTCGCCCTTTACAATTCAGCCAATGAGTTGAACGTTGTTTCTTTCCAGAAATGTCAAGAATGAAACAATGATTCTTTAGGATGAATTTTCTTCGTTCGATGCACCATGGAAGAATGTGTGCAATGCAGCAACGGGCGTCACAGACTTTTTAGGGCACCTGCAGACTAAAAACATCTAACCAATCTTCGCGGGGGGGGGGGGGAAATCACAGATTTCGTCAAATGATTGAGGAAAAAACACTAAATTCATCAAAGGATCATGGGGAAACATGACTTTCGTTAAAAGACATCAGAAAAAACATTAATTATGCAAAAGGATCGTGAAAGATAAGCAAATTTTGTCAAAGAATCGCAAAAAAGAAAAGTTCACCAAAAGGTCACGCTTTTTTACTAAATTTCGTCTAAAAATTGCGGAATAAAATGTATTTTATCAAAGAATCGCTGGAAAATGCGAATTTCGTTAAGGATCACGAGAAAAATGCGAAATTCTTCAAAGGATCGCTGAAAAAACATGAATTTCGTCAAAGAATTGCTGAAAAAACATGAATCTCGCCCAATAATAGAAAAATCATGGTTCATAATCATTATATCTAGTAGTATATGTAAATACAGTTTGTGATATAAGACAAAATTAACACTCACCAATCGGCGAGTAATACTGAAAATTGGTAATTGATGTTATTGCCAGTACTGGCTAAACTTAATAGTCACACTCGCCAATTGCGATGATTGAATGTAAAACAAAATCTTTTTCCCGCTGTCACTCAAAGAATTTTTAAACCATTTGGTGAAGTTTTTCCCGAAACCATTTTGTGAATTTGCCGATTTTTTCTTCAAAATCATTTTTCAACAATATTCGACCCAATACGCATGCGTAAAAAAAATCGCCGGCCAATGAGGTGAGAGTCTATTACTGTCTCTATTAACGTGTTTGGGATCATCTCCTGTTTTTTTTTTCTTGCACATTGCATTAAACCTAGGAAGGTATTTATATAGAACTCACTGTGGAGTGTTTAGAAGGTATTTATTTTATTTATTATAATTTGTATGAATACTTAGGTGTCCATTTCGGATTTACTGTTTAAAAATGAATTTAGGCTCATTTAACATTCGCGAAATCAATCCCGATGGAAATTGTGTTTTTAGATCTCTATCATTTTGTATATATAGTACAGAAAATAATTATTCAAACGTACGTAAAAATATCGTAGAACACGTAATACAAAATTGGACCACTTATAGTCCGTTTATTATCGGGGATGAATCTCATGGTGTTCCGATTGCTAATGAAAACGATTATGTAAATATATGGTTCTTCATAGAAGTATGTGCTTCTTCACACTTCAATAGAAGCATTGTTTAAATTAATATAATTCTACAAATATGATGCAGTTTTAAAATATTGAGTAATGATTAATATAGTCAAGGAATCTACTCATATACGTAATTAAGTTTTGGTACTTCTCTATTATCTCATCGACCACTTTTCATAACAAAAAACTATCGCCAAACTGTAACGCCAAATAAACGGGAGAACGTTGTCATTAATACGCGCAAATGTTGAATTAAAAACCACTTGACGACATAACAAACACGTATAATGCTTCCGACATCAAGTAAATGGGATTGCATTTTTGGCATTTAATCATACATTTTGGCAACAGTATTTTGTTATGAAAAGTGGACGATGGGATAATAGAGAAGTACCTAAGTTTTTTATACCAATTTTGAAAATTTATCTTTTTTTGACATTTAAAAAAAATAACAGAAAAAACATTACAAATTTGTCCATTTGCTCAGCGGTCAAAGGATTAAGAAAATATTAATGATTAGCGGAACTGGTTCTAGCTATGAAGTAATATTATTTTGCTCAAAAACCCCCAGCAAAACAATAATTACAAAGAATAAGTAATTGTCTTTAAATATACAAAAAACAATGTGATTAATGGCCAGGATTTTTTTACATATAACATTTTTTATATACAAAATAAAAACCGAAATAACCTCATTCATTTCACCCGATGTCAAAAATAGTTTTTTTTTCCACATTCTTGGGCAAAGCACTAAATCAATAAAATCACCAATTTGTGACAAATTATGAGTTTCATATGAATCGCCCATGAACGGACATGCAAACTGGTAAAAAATGAATGTAATAAATTAAAACATTCAAGATTTGTATACATACAAACAATACAATGTAAATATTAATATTGTTTGTATATATACTTCTTTGTATACATATATTGTTTGTATACATACAAACAAATATAATGTAAACATTATTCAAATATTAAGAGTTTGCAAATCAAAACATTCTAAACATTTGTATACATACAAACAATATAATGCATACATATTCTTTACAAATAAAATAGCACACTTATGTAATGACAAAACTTTTAAATCGAATAGAGATAATATATTTCTGTTAAAAAATAATGCTAAAGTTCAGACTTACATATATTATACATTCACATAAAGCTAGTCACATTCCTGCATATTTATTAAATATTTAGTTGCTAAATATAGAAATAATATTTTATAATTTATATTCAGGCGCTCAGATTCGCTTTTTTCGAACACATAATAATAAAAATATTACTACCGTGCGTACTGTCTTTTGACATTATATTTACATAATAGTTTTCATTAGCAATCGGAACACCATAAGATTCATACCCGATCATAAACGGAATATAAGTGGTCCAATTTTGTATTACATGTTCTACTATATTTTTATTTACGATTGAATAATTATTTTCTGTACTATATAAACAAAATGATTTGATTTCGCGAACGTTAAATGAACCTAAATTCATGTTACACAGTAAATCCGAAATGGATACCTAAGTATTCATACAAATTACAATAAATACAACAATAAATACCTTCTAAACACTCCAGAGTTTTTTATATAAATATATTCCTATGTTTAACGCAACGTGGAGGAAGCCATCAAAGATCAAAACAACAGGAGTTGATCTTGATCCCAAATACGTTTGGAGACAGGAATATACCTTCGTCTCATTGGCCGGTCCTTTTTTGACGCATGCGTACTCGGTCGAAATTCGATGGAATATTTGACATTATTAGCAAACTGCTTTAAATAGATGGATGGAAATGTGTTCCCGAACTTTCGTGCTTCCCTGTATAGGATCTACAGAATTTATACACACCACGTAATATACAAAAAGCGATTTAAAATTAAAATCGCATTCAGTAACTTAAAACGCACTTGCAGGAATTATTGTTAACATACAGTAGAGAATTCTGTTGTGTGTACCTGTAAATGAACGATGACTGCTATACACACAATATTCTGTAGTAAGTCTCTTGTAATGAACCTTATATAAATTTCAATGCGTTTAAAATAGGGAAACATTATTTAAATAAACCGCAGACGATTTTTCTCCATAGACGTAATGTAACGGAATTCTTTTGACTGTCCCTGTAAAGTAAGCAGTCATAAGTGCTATGCACACCCTATTCATTATTAAGCTTCTTCTAATGCACCTTAGTGATATATATAAATTTCAATGCGTTTAAAATAGTGAAACATTATTTAAGTAAACCGCAAATGATTTTTCCCCATAGACCGCAATGTAACGGAATTCTTTTGAGTGTCCCTGTAAAAAAACTATAAGTGCTACACACTTCCGTTGAAATAGGGAACATCCTATAGATAACGACTATAACATATAAAAATTGCAGGGCAATCCGAGCCTATTTACGGGAGTTAGAGCACGGACAGACGGCCAGACGGCAGACGGCCAGACAAACCGAAGTCATAAACACTTTTCAACTAGGTTGGAAAGTGTTAAAAAGGCCAGAGGCCCCGCGGCCAGATGAAATTTTCATCTGGCCGCGGGGCGAGAGATGGCAGGCAAGCGGTCATGGCTTAGGAGTTTTTAATTCGTTTTTACCTTTTGAGTTGGCACTGAAGATGGAGCTTAAGGGCTTTGAAACAGCTGCTTGCCATTGGAAATGATTTTAATTTGTGCTAATTTAACGTTGCACATTTATTTTTAATATAACGGCACAAAGTTTTAATCCACCTTTTAGATATTGTTCCATTTTTTAATAATTTGTAATTGACCTATTCCGGGAACTTTTTGACCCTACCTTGTATATATATATATATATATATATTCGAATATTAATGAGTGTATATGTGTTCACTTTTATGCATAAAAGATAAAATTGATATTAAACATATACAGGGTGTCCCAAAAAAAGAGTACCCATTTTTAAAAATGAATAAGAAACAAACGAATAGAGTTATTAAAAGAATTCTTGCAGGAAACGGATATGTGAAGTCTGGAATTTTATTTAGAGTATTTTATTATGTTAGTTCAAATTCTTACCGACAGATGGGGCTGTGGCTACCACATTCATCAGCAATAGTTGAAAATTAAATGACAATATTTTCAATATGTCCTCCATTCATCACAATAACATGTCGGAGTCTTAGAATGAAATTAGCACACACCTTCTGCAACGTCTGTACGGAAATGGCTGTACACTCTTGAGCGATTAATCGCATGAGCTCAGCTAGCGAAGTGGAATTTTGGCAGTAAACTACATCCTTCAGATGGCCCCAAAGAAAAAAATCACACGGATTTAAATCTGGTGAGTAAGGTGGCCTATTCATACCCTTGCCGGTAATTTCGGGTAATTTTCGGTGCTGTAGCGCCATCTGTCGGTCAGATTTTGAACTAAGTCATAATAAAGTGTTATAAACAAAATTCCAGACTTCACACATCCGTTTCCTGCAAGAATTTTTTTAATAACTCTATTCGTTTGTTTCTTATTCATTTTTAAAAATAGGTACTCCTTTTTGGGACACCCTGTAGTTGTAGACTACACTTCCATAATTGTATAAAAGTATGGATTATTATTTTTTTTACTACAGGCTCGGGTCAGAATATTTTGCGTTCGGATCGGTTTCGGGTTGAAGTTTATCGGGTTCGTGTTGTACTCGAACCGTGCAGGACTATATTATGAACGCTCAATTACCAAATTTCCATTCATATTTTATTTATAGTGATTTTCAAGTTTCCAAAAAATATTTAGTTTTATCCGATTTTATTGAAAATAAAATTATTTCAATTTATAATGTTTTTTTTTTTGTTTTGTTTTTTTAATCTAGTACCTAACTTAATAAAAACGAATAAAATAAAAGTCAGAGTAGCGAAGTAAAAAGAAATTATTCCACAAGAATCCTTTAAAAAAATGTTATTTCAAAAACAATAACAGCACTAGAGGCACAAGAGAAGAAGAAATATCTTCAAGCTTTGCAGAAAAATTTAATCACAAGGAGAAAAAATATTTTCTGTTAGAGACAGAAAAAATATGTTATTGAATTACATTTAAAATTTCGACTTATTT
Source organism: Maratus michaelseni (assembly GCA_963931845.1). Classification (NCBI taxonomy): domain Eukaryota; kingdom Metazoa; phylum Arthropoda; class Arachnida; order Araneae; family Salticidae; genus Maratus; species Maratus michaelseni. The sequence goes on along the minus strand of OZ007595.1, from coordinate 37,184,611 downwards.
AGAAATTGCTGCATTTTAAATACCTTAACCCTTCTTTGCATGATTTTGTCTTTATTGGTGAAATAAATCAAGGTGATATAATTCATGTTCAAAATTAAAAGAAAAATGGTTTAAAAAATCTTAGTATATATATTTATAGTATAAATTTAGCAAAAAACAATATGATGGAAATTTCCATCATCATACAAAGTTAGATCATTAGCTTAGTACTAGATAGAAATAAAAGAGGATATCATTGGATATTTTTTATTCTTTATGATAATTAAATCTTTCTTCCACTCATTTTCACTTTTTTAGCAATAGAAACTCAAATATAATAAAACAAAATTAAAAACGAAATCATACGTTTATTGCAACTACAACAAACAGCGGAATGACAACTTCAAGCTCGTTTTACTGATATTGACACTTGCTTCTTTTTGACAGCTATGTTTTGTTTATGGAATGGACATTAAAGAGGTATCCAGACACGATCAACTTAAAGTGAACTTGTTCTTTTATTTAATTTTTGGGCATTCAATGTTATGATGGAAATTTCCACCATGCTGCAAAGAAGGGTTAAAATCTTATATCTTATTTATACCGATCAAATTTACAAAACAATGAAGGAAAAAAAATTAAAAGTTTTTGAAAAAGTGATACTTTTAATCAGGTCTTTAATTTATGAAAAGTAAAAAAAAAAAAAAAAAAAATTGGAGTGATTACACGTGACTTTACAGAATACCGTGCGTTGAAATAAATAGTAATATGAAAATAAAAATAAAGACTTATACAAAAGCAGGACTCTCAGATGTGGTCAGTTTTAGGTAACTCCCATTACAGAAAGCAATTTCGGTATAATTTCACCAATCATGACCCCTCAGCCCCCAAAACCATCCTCCGTTCAAATGTCGATTTATATACTATATAGAGTCGGACCTTGTTAACACGCTTACGGTTAATACGTGGATTTTTTTTAGTCCCTTGAACATCGCCTATAAAACAAATGCAAAAATATCTCATTTATTACTCGATCCAGCATAATATGCCGTAAAGTTTTTGTACCTTGAGTAAAAAAAAAATCTCGCTTAATACGCGAATTGATAAAAAAAAAGATGCGAATTTTTTCTCTTTTCTTCAGTGTTACAAATTTAGTGGGATTTTTTAATTCAGATATCTACCTCTATTTCCAAATAGTAATATTCACCTTATTTAAGGACATATTAATTAAACGGAATATTACTGTTTGGAAATCATGGTAGATATTTCGGTAAAAATATCCCGCTAAATTAGCACTGCTGCAATTCTTCTTTGATCCCGCGTCGTAATATTCTTTATCTCTCGCTTCGTGTATGTTTTTACTGAAGTAGAGAAAGGTAGGCGATTGTTTGCCGGTTTTTGTTACTTATGCATCCTTTTTTGTGCGGTGTATGTTGTCGATTTTTGTTTTTTCCTCTCGTACACAGTAGTAAATAAAGCCCACGATTACTCTGTGTTTTTAAACGCATCTGAAAGAACACGAAAACGTTCTTTCGTTTTCAATTCTACTTCTTCGTTACTTTCTTCGGATATCTGTCTGTTCCTGATTTATCCATAGCCGGCCAGTGACATGCACCTGGATGCAGTTAAATTTTAATCTAAATATGCGTAAAAGACACAATTATCAACAGTAAACGTATAAACGAAAGCTCTAAAGCCTCATTTAGACGATTAACTAATCCCAGTTTCTGCAACATTATGCAAATCACGGTTAATACGCGATCTCGCTTAATACACGACTTTTTTCCACTCCCTAGAAACGCGTATTAACCCCTCCGCGACGAGCGTCCTTTACATAATTTTCTTTTATCAGCGATTTTTTAAAACAGAAATTTTCGCCTAATTGAAATGCAGAAATGCTATCATTAAATAAGGCAAAGTTCACAATAAAAATTAACTGGTGGGAATGATCGAGGATTCTGAGCATCTTATGCGTCACGTATAGGTGTCGCTCGTCCCCAAGGGGTTAATCGTGTTCGATTGCATATATACTAGGGTGAGCCAAAAAAAAAACTTTTTTTTTTTTGATTCGCTATACCGCGGAAAATTTGGCTTTAGGGTTGCTTAGTGAAAAAAAAAAAAAAAATATTACATTTTAAGTTTTGCGGCAGTGCAACGCAAATGAATTTATTGAAATTCATTTCCGTTGCGCTGCCGCAAAACTTAAAATTTAAATAATTTTTTTTAAATTTTATTTTACTAAGCAATCCTAAAGCCAAGTTTTCCGCGGTATAGCGAATCAAAAAAAAAAGTTTTTTTCGGCCCACCCTAGTATATACATAACTGATTTTTTTTTTTTTTTTTGTCTTGCGATGGCACTTGTATTTATGAACCGATTTGGATATGATGTGTCTAAGCATGTGCGCAGGGCTTACCAAGCTCTCGATCGAGTTCTTTGGAGAGCTTAATCCGCCATCTTGTTCCAAAAAGGTTTACATACATAAAGATTTCAAACTCAAACAGATGTACAAAAAAATTTAAAAAGTCTTTTTCTTTAAGTGTTCGTTCTTGATATAAAGATTCTGGAGCATTTTTCGTTTCGCCTTTATCTTAAAAAGTGGCTGAGATATAGCAGTTTGAAATTCTGTGGTGGCTGGCATTTTGGAACAAGAACAAGATAACAGTTTAATTTATGAGTTTTATTAAACGTGATTTCAGGTATATATTCTTTCATTTTTGTAACCATTGTTCCAACTCTTATACGTTTATACTTACATAGTGATATATATCCCAAAAGCGTCAAATTCTCGCCAAGCTTGGCAATAGAAATTGGTCGTCATAAATGAAGCCAACTTGGCCATAGCTGACTGATTTTTTGAAATTCCCATTCATATTCAGTTTGGGCGAAAATTGTGAATCTCCTATAATCGGGTTCTACGCATTTTAGTTCGTGTGTTTGGATAAAATTAGCTGAATTTGTAAAAAGAAGAATTAGGGAAGTTACCTCTTCCTCCGGATGGACTTTTATAATTGGAGTTTTATAAAACAATAATCTTCTTTTTACATTTTTTTTTGCAAATTTTGTGGAAACCTACCTCGATGGTTGTATCTGTTGCAAATATTGTAGAAACATACAACTAAAATTATTCTTCGTAAATACTGGTATTCAATAAAGGGACTATCTGGAGACATGCAAAAGAGAAACTTTTTCAACATAGTTGAAAAGTGTTTATGAATTCGGTTTGTCTGTTTGTCGTATGTCTGCCGTTTGTTCGTGCTGTAACTGGCGTAAATATACTTGGATTGCCATGCAATTAATAGATGATTGATATTTACTATGGCTTGGTGGGTATTGACAATGAAGTGTGTAGAATTTATAATTCATTTACAGGGACACTCAAAGGAATATCGTTACATTACGGTTTATAGGGAAAAATCGTTTGCGGTGTGCTTTGATAATGTTACACTATAATTATTAAAAATATATACTTAACAGGTGCTGAAATGAGACAGTTAAGCAAAATATATTATAACATTCTTTAATCCCGAGATCTTTCGAACACAAACGCGTTCATTTTTAAGGGGAAACGTTGACTGACAATCGAAATGTCGCTTCCACTGTGCTGTTACATAATGGATTTTGAACAAGGGCTAGTCAGTTAATCTGTACGGATGTATGAAAGGTCCGTGCGCTTAGGCGCTGGAATCTTTGATATTTTCAAAATATTGAACCATATCTCAGGTACGTTATAATATGAAAATGCATCATTAAATGCGCTTTCTTTTACTCAAAATTTCTCAAAATTTCTTTGTTTTTTACACTTTTTTAATAAACTCAAATTTGTTCATGCATGTAAATAATAGAATGTTGTAATCTATTTTTCACGCACTTCCTGATATACTAGAGTTTTAAAAATTATGTAAACAAGTGTGTTTCCTATGATAATGCAGCATTTTCATATTTTGAGAACTTAATTATAAATTAATAAATTAATTTTGAGACATATTTCGAGGCGCGCATTTTCAGTCGGAGATTAAGCAAATACTCTTAACCACGCTCGCGGCGCTAAAATGCGTAAACTGGCTGTGAAACTGCAACATTGAAATATTTAAAGCAGCAAAATAAATAAATAAATAAAATAATAATAAAATAAAAAATAAATAATTCAATATTTTTCTTAAATACTCACTTTTATCAATCAATAGTTTAATAGGAATTAAATTAGGATTATACGTTCAGAAAACAATTTAGAAGTCCTGATGTCCTGAGCCGATAGTTTAAATATACCTCCCCCCCCCCCCCCTTGTCCTCTTGCCAATATCTTACAAAAGAAACAGTAAAAAAAATTATATATTCTTTTAATAACTCATTTGTTCACGCTCTCTACCAAGCGTAAATGAAAGCAGTGAATTTTCCACAATCGAGGTCCACAAAAAGTAGTGTAATGTAATTTTTTTTAGGATGAAATTAGGCGTGATTTTTGAGATAAAAAGTTTTTTTTTTTACTTTACTTTTTTTGCTCTTATACTTATTCGAAGGGAAAAATATTTTACTAAATTAAATCACGCTCTGGTGAAAGATGATTGTTGTGTCAACATAAAATAAATGTGAGCATTATGAATATTGAATATTTGAGTTAAGAAAAAAGAAACATTTATAGGTTTTCTCCAGTCGGAAAATCGTTTAAATTAAAAACCCGTTGCCCGAATTGTGTGCAAATGAATACAGTCCTTGCAACAGTAGCCTATAACATATTCTCTAAATGGGAGCTTATCGCAAATACCGATTGCACGCTATCGTGTCCCCTCACACGCACACACATTCATTATCCTAAAAAATTCCAAAAATGAGCAGTGGGGGCCAAAAAACGTGAGGAAATTCCGATATACACGCATACATACATATATACATACAGAATATATATTTTTTTAAATAGCGGAAAAGGATTCAGGGAAACTCTAAATAAAAATATTTACCAAACTTTCCATAATCGACTCTTTATAATGGTTACAATAGTTTACTTGCACTATATGTATCCGGAAAGTAACAATAAAAAGCTTAAATATATATTTAAAGAGAGTAAATCAATTTTAAAAAGTTAATATGTTTCAAATAATATGTTTCTAAGTGCGGATTTTTTATGGTTTTAATATTTTTTTAAGCATCATTTATTTTCAATCTATTTCTGCCGCGTTCAGTTCAAATACAAACGATTATCTCGTATATTTAAAGAGAAAAGTAAATTTTGTCAATTGTCTTTAAAATTTAACAATACAAAACAAAAACATAATATCTGTCTTTATTTTTGAACCATTTGTTCAAATATAATAAGTAAGAAATTAATGAAAACTTTTATAATACTTTCAAATAAATTTTACACATAAATAAACTAAAATTGTTTAGGTTGAATTTAACAAAGTTTTCAATGAATCTTCGCATGTGCTGTTCCTATTAATGAAGATAAAAGTCTCAATGAAAAAAGCTTTTCAAACACTAACATTGTTTGTAATGTTAGTTGAAAGATTTTCGGATTCTAGTAATGCACCGTATAAGACCTTCATCTATCTTTTGTTAAGAGAGTCTGCTTACTTTTTCATTTCATTATTTTTGAAATATATGATACATAAATTTAAAAAAAAACATATATTTGTCTTTAACTTTGAACATATGACATTTTTTCGTGCTATGATAAATAAAAAATTATGAGAAAACTTTTATAATTCTTTTAAATATATTTTACACGTAAAGAAACTAAAATTATTTAGGAAGAATTTAACAAAGTTTTCAATGAATCCTCGCATATGCTGTTCCTATTAATAAAGATAAAAGCCTCAATGGGAAAAAGGAAGTTTCTTAAACAACTAACATTGTTTGTAATGTTAGTTGAAAGATTTTCGGATTCTAGTAATGCACCGTATAAGACTTCATCTATCTTTTGTTAAGAGAGTCTGTTCTCTTTTTCATTTTATCACTTTTGAAAAATTTGATATATATATATTTAAAAACCCAACGTATTTTTCTCTAACTTTGAATCTATTATAAAATTTGTTCGTGCTATATTAAATAAGAAAATACAATAAAACTTTTATAATCCTTTCAAATAAATTTTACACATAAGGAAACTAAAATTGTTTAGGTAGAATTTAAAAAAAAGTTTTCAGTGAATCCTTGCGTGTGCTGTTCCTATAAATGAAGATAAAAGTCTCAATGGAAAAAAGGAAGTTTCTCAAACACTAACATCGTTTGTAATGCTAGATGAAAGGTTTTTGGATTCCAGCATTGCTCCGTATAAGGCTTCATCAATCTTTTGTTAAGAGGGGGTATTTTTTTTTCTCAATACTTTTGAAAAATATGATGAATATATTCGAAAATCAAATTTGAATTCCTCACTTGCCTTTAAAATCCATTGATAAAAAACGGATATATTAAACTATTATTAAATATTTGCAGTTAAAATCTGTGCAGTTAAACAATTAAAAAAAATCACTCTAATCATCATGAATAATATCTTGATCACTTTTAAAAGTGAATTTCAAATAGTTGGAACAATTAAAGAAAATCGTGTGTCACGCATAAGATTATGAAACACTTTCCAACAAATTCACAATACTGTAATAAAACATCCCTCTTTAATAAGGTGAAAGATGATGGCTTAGTAATTAATTCCGAAAACGCATAACACATTTGGAAACCAAAATTCAGTAAATACCATCTATAGTCAGAAAAATATCTGAATTATTTTGTGCAGCACTGTATATGATCTATAGAATTTATACACACCAAATAGTATTAAAAAAATTAGTTAAATTTACAAACGCATACCACAAGTGAAAACGCAATTCCAGCAACTATTGCTCATAGACAGTACTGTAACCGAATTATTTTGTGTGTCCCTATAAATGAGCGATACATGCTATGCACACCATATTCGATAGTAAACATCTTGTAGTGCACATCAGTGACGTATACCAGTTTCAATATTTGCAATAGTGTAACATCATTAAAATACACTGCAAACGATATAGTAAGCATATTATAGTGCACCTCAGTGACGTATATCAATTTCAATATGTTTGAAATAGTGTAACATCATTAAAATACACTGCAAATGATTTTTCTCCATAATCCATAATGTAACGGACATATTTTGAGTGTCCCTGTAAACGAACTATATATGCTATATTCTTCATTTTCAATACCCAGCATGGTAAATCTCAATACTATATATAATATCTCTTATATGGCAATCAGAATATATTTACGCGAACACCGACAGACAGACGGTCACACAAACCGAATTCAGAATAACTTTTCAACCATGTTGGAAAGTATTAAAAACGGTAAAGAAATTGCAGGTTTTAAATATTTAAATTAATCTTTTCTTAAATGAAAATATTCTAAGTTATGATATTTTTAAAAATATTTCTTTTTTATTAGTAATGTATTTAGCATTAATAGATAATGATATTTTGTTTTTAATAGTCATACAAATAAACTATATATCTTTGCATTTTTAACAGAAAAATAGATAATCACAAATAAGAAACTTTTGTTCAATCAGCTTTATGATCTGCGACTTTTATGGTTATATCTGTGCCTTGCGTTCTGATTTTTTAAAACATTTGTTTTAAATTATAAATGCTTTCAGATATATTAAAATAATTGCAATGTTTTATTTTTTATGCTTTATAAATAAGAAACGTTGAGTATACCTTTAGAATCCTTTAAAAAAAATTACGCAGTTAGAATTTAAAAAAGTTTTCAATGAATCCTTAAAAGTATTTATCTTTTTATGAAGATAAAAGACTCCATGGAAAAGATGGCGTTTCTGAAACACTAGCATTGTTGTATTGTTGGTTGAAAGGTTTTCAGATTCTAATTAAGTTACGTGATTCAATAAATGTTTGGTATTTTTTTATTGAGAAAGTCGGATCTTTTACATTTCAATAGTACTGGATAAAAAACAAAAACTGATAAATATATTAAATAAGCAAATGCAATTTTTTAAATGTTTTTAATACTTAAGTAATAGAAAGCGAAAATAAAATAGTTGCCCTTACCTACAGAAAAATATGAAATTTCCAGAGTATAATTTTGTAATTCTTTTAAATAATTTATGACGCATGTTTAATCGAAAATAATCCAGGTAAAATTTAAGAGTTTCCATTGAATTCTCGAAAGTACTGTTCCTTTGTATAAAGATAAAAGACTCCATGGAAAAGATGAAGTTTCTGAAACACTAGCATTGTTATAATGTTGGTTGAAAGTGCTTTCGGATTCAAATAAAGTTTCGTCATTCAATAAAGGTTTGGTCTCCTTTAATAAGAAAGTCATATCTTTTACATTTCAATAGTGGTGAATAAAAAACAAAAACTGATAAATATATTTAAAAAAATAAATGTAATTTTTTTTTTTTTTACTTTTTGAAGATGAAAGACTCCGTGGAAAAGATGAAGTTTCTGTAACATTAGCATTGTTGTAATGCTAGTTAAAAAGTTTTGGGATTGCATTAAAGTTTCGTGTTTCGATAAAAATTTGCTCCTATTTTATTAAGAAAGCTACATTTTTTTTACATTTCAATAGAATTGAATAAAAAACCAAAAACTGAAAAATATATAAAAAAAAGTAGTTTTTTAAAACTGTTTGAAGATAAAAGACTCCGCGGAAAAGATGAAGTTTCTGGGACATTAGCATTGTTGTAATGCTAGTTGAAATTTTTTCTAATTGTAGTAAAGTTTCATGATTCAATAAAAATTTGTCTTACTTTATTAAGAAAGCCATATATTTACATTTCATTAGTATAGAATAAAAAAAACAAAAACTGATAAAAATATTTTAAAAAGCAAATGTAAATATTTTAACCGGTTTTAAAACTTAATAATAGAAGCAGAAAACAAAACGTTTGTCTTTACGCTATGAAAAATACGAAAGTTCGAGAGTATATATTTGTAATTTTCTCAAATAATTTACGACACATATGTAAACAAAATTAATTCAGAGAGAATTTAAAGTTTTCATAGAGTCCTCAGCAGAACTGTTCCTTTTTATGAAAATAAAAGTCTCTATGGAAAAGATGAAGTTTCTGAAACACCAGCATTGTTATAATGTTGGTGGAAAGGTTTTCGGATTGTAGTAAAGTTTTGTTATTCAATAAAGGTTTGGTCTTACATTTCAATAGTGGTGAATATCAAGTTAGTAATTGTACATCAAACGTGACAAATGAGGTGCGTTCGTACTGTATCTAGTTTTATAAATATTCAGATCCCGATATAATAGCTGTTGCACTCCTATGCCAAAATGCATGAATACAAAATTAATTTTATGTGCAGATTTTCATATTATAGATATTAATTTTATTTTATTAAAATAGGTTTCAATGCACATTTACAAACAATTAATTACAATTCTGTTACATTAAAACTATACTATGCGCAAATATCGAATACAAGACACTGTAAAAAATCATCGTTATTATTTCACTGAAAAAATTAATTATTCCGTCTGTTATTATGATACTAGCTGTTTAACCCGTTCTACGCACGGGAGTTCATGAATTTAATTCTAAAATGTGAATAAAATGAATTTAAATCCCCTGTTAAAATGTTGAGTTTTTTAATAACTACGATTCAGAAAAAAAAATAATACTGCGCACTTTTTTTAAATGAAACTTAATTTATGTTGCTATGGCAACAGACGATAAAACAATATCTTTAGAATAAAGGAAGAAATAGAATTAAAATGTTGTTAATGTTTGTGATAAAATGTGTTTCTTTATTTAAAAAAAATTAAATAATGAAGCGCAATTAAATAATCTCTAATTATTTGCATGCGAGTAAAAGAATTATCGTAATACCCGCTACAGCTTCTTAGTATTGCAGCGTGTGTCCATAATATGTATATCTCACATTGCGGTAAACATTTATAACTGGTTAGAACTCGCGAGATTACGGGTTGACATAAAAAAGGCAAAAATTCGTCAAAAACATTAAAAAAAATCTATTTAAAATTTTTGAATTTTTTGCCGTAATTGTTCATTGGCTCCCTACCAGCAATCCGTATGCCAAATTTCGTAGCCCTGCGCCCTGTGTTTTTCAAAATTTTTGAGGTTACATAGATAGATACGCGCACGGATTTTAATAGTGTAGATATTATTCTAGCTGACTCACCCGGCGTTGCCCGTGCCCGTGTAATAAACTTAAATCTCTTAAAAAACGAAACTCTGTCCCGGATCTCCGATGGCTTTGGCACCGTTTACCGGGCATGCTCCAAAAAATCTTTTATTTCCAACTTCTACCGCCAGGGGAGCATTCTGTTCTAAACAAACCTCTTTCCGAACGAATATCTGACACAGGTTCCCGTTGCTTACGGCACCGTAATAGTAGACGTGCAACAAAAGCGGTTTGAAGAAGATGGGAACATTATTCGCCGAGTTATTGAAATAAGGCACAGTTAGAGAAAATAACCTTGAGGGGGTGCCGGGGGGAGGGGATGTTCAAGTGTCTTTCAGAAAATGACTTACTAAGAGGACCACTATGCATCTTTAAAAAATTTTCGTTTGGTTAAGCTATGAACTTAATTACAAATTTGGTTAAACTATTATTCGGAAATAGTGGTAACTACTACTCATAAATTTAGTTTAACGTTATAGAGGATGACTATTAAGTTAATTATAGTGTTGTTTGTAATCAGTTGCGTTGAAATCGGAAAGACAGTTGCTGAGTTATGGAAACGGGACATAGTTAGAAAAAAAAAACCTTGAAGGAGGTGCCGGGGAGGAGCGGCTGTTCAAGTTCACTTCAGTAAATAACTAATTAGGAGGGCCACTATGCATCTTTAAAAATTCGTTCGTTTGGTTAAGCTAGGAACTTAATTAGAAATTTGTCTTGGACTGTAATTCGGAAATAGTGGTACCCGCTACTCATAAATTTATTTTAGTGATATGGATGTTGATTATTAAGATAAATATGATATTTGGAATCAGTTGCGCTGAAATCGGAAAATTAGTTGCTGAGATATGGAAACAGGGTACAGTTAGACAAAAAAGACTTAAGAGAAATTGCCGGGGGGGGGGAGGAGGGGATGTTCAAGTGCCTTTCAACAAATGATAAATTAGTAGACCCACTATATGCATCGTTAAAGATTGATTCATTTGGTTGAGCTAGGAACTTAATTTGAAATTTGGCTTAGATTATTATTCGGAAATACTGGTAACTGTTTTCTAGAAGTACACCCTGATGCTATGAATACTGATATTTATGATAATTTAGGAAAATGGAACTGGTTTGGAGAAGTTTGGAACATAATTATCTGCGTTCTGTAAGTAAAGCACAGTTAGAGAAAAAAAACCTTGAGGGAGGGGCCGCGAGGAGGCGCGCGGTCATTTGCTCAACAACAAATCACTAACTTTGTCTGTTGGTATGCATCAACTGAATACGGTCTCTGTACTTTTATTACGAACATAAATTTAACTTTTACAAAAACTGTTAATCTAAAATAGCGGTATTATCTATGTAAAACAGCGATTAAACGTTACGGGTAAAGCTAAAAATGTTAAATTTGTTAAATGTAATTAGTTCTGTTGAAATCAGAGCAGTAGATTTGGATTTATTAATAAGGAGGGCCAATTAATGAAAAATCCGCCGCGGTTAAGTAAAATGTATGGGATCTTTAATAAAAAGTCGTTTACCCTCACCTCTCCCCATCCTTGCAAATTTAACAAATAATTTGTTAAATAAAGTTTTCTGTAATAATAATCTCTATCGTACTAATATATGTCATGTAAAAAACTTCTTAAACCCAGCTAATTATCATTCATTAAGTCGATAAAATCCTTTAAAATTAAGTTTTTAGCATTTGGCAACGGTTAATAATTAAGTTGATTGTCTACATGTCATATAATCTCTGAACCATCGATTTTAAAAACTGGACTCGCAAATTGCAATGATCCCTACATTGATTTATTTAATGACTTCTGCGGAGATTTTATACAACCAACCAACCGAAGATTAAAAAGCGTATTTTTGTTGAGATGTATTTGTGGATAGATTTTAATTAATATTTAATCTATCAAAAATCTATTTAAAATTTTCGAAATTTTTACCCCATGTTCATGACCGCCCTACCATAATCGTTCCATGACCATATCGACCATATCGTCCATGACCATATCGTCATGACCATATCGTCATGACCATAATCGTTCATGACCGCTCTACCAGCTACCCGTGTGCAAAATTTCGTAACCCTGCGCCCTGCGGTTTTCGAGTTTTTGAGGTTACATAGATACGCGAACGGTTTTTAATAGTATAGATGATTAATTTCCGTAATAAAATAAGTACATTTTAAGTTGGCAACATTTTATCTTTTGTTAACATTTACTGAAAATTCCAATGGGAAACTTACGCCTAGCTTTGATAATTTCTGAACTTGAAATCTATATTTAGACTATTTTTCCATTTAATATCTATTTCTCCGGAAACATCTATCCAAAAAACTGTCGGTAGATTATGTGATTGTTATAATTAAATAATTTTAGTATACAAATTAGGTTTTTCAATTTAGTAATACGGAAATAATATGACTCCATCTTAAATAGGGCATAATCACCATGGTAACCCAGAATCATTACCTAACATGGAATATCATTGAATTAATTAAGTGTGATAAGATTTAATAGAATAAAGAAAACTTTTATAAATATCTTTTAAAGTTTTGATTCGATTTTCATAAAATTTGAAATGACTCGACAAAATTCTGCAGCGATTATATATATATTAAATTTCGAACCATTCGATTGGGTATTTTTTGCGCTGTTATATGCAGACAGACGGACAAACATACGGAGCAGACGACGACTATTGGTCCTACGTATGTATATCGTTACGAACACATCTAAAAAACAAAAACTGATACATATATTAAAAAAGCAACTGTAAATGTTTTAACCGTTTTTAAAACTTTACAATAGAAAGTGAAAACAAAATATTTGTCTTTACGCTATAAAATATACGAAAGTTCGAGAGCATACTTTTGTATTTTCTCAAATAAATTTCGACACATATGTAAACGAAAGTAATTCAGATCGAATTTAAAGTTTTTATTGAATTCTCAGCAGCACTGTTCCTTTTTATGAAGGTAAAAGGCCCCATGGAAAAGATGAAGTTTCGGAAACACCAGCATTGTTGTAATGTTAATTGAAAGGTTTTCGAATTCTAGAAAAGTCTCGTGATTCAATTTATATTTGGTCTTCTTTATTAAGAAAGTCGCATGTTTTACATTTGAATAGTGTTGAATAAAAAACAAACACTGGTAAATATATTGAAAAAGAGAATGAAAAGCAACAGTTTTTGTAGTATAATCTGTGATAGTGAAAAAATAACAATAAATTCAATTTCGGCACAGCAGCAGCATTAGATACTTGTTTTTACTTACCCATCATACGTAGTATAGGGTAAATCTTGTAATCGTTTTGAAAATAGAAAAAAAAATTATGACGGATTTACACTTTTCAGACACTGAAGATTCCGAAAAACATATTAAAAAAAAAGAAAAAAAATGCCGTCCGTCTGTCTCTGTGTGTGTCTGTACACGCTCTATCTCCCGAACAAATTGAGATAGAGACTTGATATTTGGTATGTGCTTAGTATGTAATAATGGGAAGAAGCTTATTGAATTTCAGTAACCTCGATTATCTGGAACTATTTTTTTCGGACTCTCAAAATATTTGTTCTGATAAAAGGTATATAAAATTTTCGAAATTGTTTATTTTCAAGAGTGAATATAAAAAACAATAAAAAAAACATAAATGTTGCATAAAGAATGAAGTCGATCGGATAATGAGTTGCCGAGATATTTGTTATCCTATTTTCCCCAGAATTCGATTTTTCATGACCCTGCACCCAGAAAAAGGAATTCATTAAAACAACAAAACATGTTTCGTTAGTACATTTTGGTTATTTCAAGCAAAATTATTAGTTGAAGTAAAAAGTTGGTTTTGTTGCATTGACAAAAAAATATTGTTAACAATCTTACAAAATTTTAACAAAATTTCATCAATTTTACTTGAGTTAACAAAATCTGTTTTTTTAATTTTACCATAATTTTGTAATTTAAATTTGTAATTTATACAAAATTTTAATTGCTGTGTAGTAGTCATAACTCTCTCAGGTAACTTGGTTTATTTGACTTATATAGCTATATAATTGAAAGATTAGCATAATTTTTGGATAATTAAAACTTTTTTAATTGGCACGGACCAAGGTAGTTTTAAAAATCCCCTTATCCCATTTATTACTTTCTTCTATCTTTACAAGAAGAAAGTATTGGTGTCATGAAATTTGTCAACTTCTGGTTTTCGACGGATTTTAGAAGGTCCTGAACACAATTTGACAGTATTTAGAAAATGACTGTCTATGACTCTGTCTCTCTGTATGTGACAAAAATTTTGTCAAGAACATATTTCAAGAAACATATTACAAAAAAATATTTCAAGAACTAATGCACGGAATTTAATAAAACTTTATATTCAGTTACTTTCTGATATAAATTGGTGCTGATTAGTTTTTGGCGTAAATTGCGCAAAAGGTGGTGCTGCTATATTGCAATTTTCGTTCTTTCTGCAATAGATTCGCGATTTCTCAAGAACTAATGCACTGATTTACATCAAACGACAGATTGAGTTAGACCTTGACATAAATAGAAGCTGATTACGTTTTGGTGTAAATAGCCCAACAGGTGGCGCTGCTATGCTACTTTTTTCATGATTTTCACTATAAATAAATCTCAAGAACTAATGCACGGATTAATTTTTAATTCATTTTCAGCAGTGATTTACGCCTGTAATTCTTAAATAATAACCAGGGAATTTTTAACCTGCTTTTTTTTCAAGAGTGACAGAGTGAAAAATGTCCTAAGCCGGGAATCGTACCCGGGTCCTCAGAATAACACTCTGAGGCCCAGCATTCGACAACACAGTTAATTTTTCATCAATTCTCTGCAGTGAATTACGCCTGTAATCCTTGAGTAATAACCAGTTAATTTTTATCCTGCTTATTACAGGCGTAATTCACTGTTGAAAATGAATTAAAAATTAACTATATGTTGCCATATGCTGGGCTTTGTATCTTCGTCTCATTTTTGTCGCAGAAATTTGCATGCTCATGCAGGGCCTGTTTACCAAATAGGCCCGGGAAGCCTGTTCTTACTCAAAGAAATACAAAGGTACCCCCAAATTTATTTTTCAGAATAACTTTAGAAAAAAAAAAAAAAAAAAAAAAACAATCAGGGTAGAAAAATGAACTTTTTCCTCACGAAATTTTTATCTTAGAAGCTCGCTCTTTCTAAATTGTTGTTTACTCGAAATTTTGATGGTAAAATTTAAAATTGTTGCAGCATACCAAAAATGGATTTTGTAAATAACAAAGCAATTGGTAGAAGACCCCAGAGTAACGTCGGGCTTCCCCTACTTTTGTGTCTTAAGAGGGCCCTGCGCTCATGATGACATTTCCATATTGTGCTGCGGTTGCATCCGGTCCGACATATATAAGAGTGAGAAATTTCGAGTTTGGATATCGTTTCTTGTAGCTCAGTGGTAGAGCCTCAGCGCGCTGTTCTGAGGACCCGGGATCGTGTCTGGACTTGGGATATTATTCAATCTGTCGGTTTACGCTTAAAAAAAAGCAGGATAAAAATTCGTTTGTTATTATTCAAAGATTACAGGCGTAATTCACTGCTGAAAATGAATTAAAAAATAGTTAAGTTTAGGTTGGTTCTAATACAAAAAATTATTTTAAAGTAAATATTATAATTGTTTCTGTAACAAAAACCTTTTGTTGTTAAAAAAAGAAAATTCTTAAAATTACACAAAACAATTGTTCTTTAAACAAAAGTTTTTGCTGCCGAAACTGAAAAGAACTCTTAAAGTAACAGATAATTGTATTTATTTTGAGAAAACTTTCAACTAAAGAATTTTGTTAATTCAAGTAAAATTGAACCATTTTTACTTGAATTAACAAAATATTTTTTTTATTGATGATACAAAATTTTTTGTTGGAACTGCAAAAAAAATCAACAATATTTTTCTTGTTGATTCAAACAAAATTTCCGTTGACCCATATTTAAACGGAAAGTTTTGTTGGGCCAAACAAATTTTTGTTGATTCAACAAAACTTTTCTCTGGGTGTGTATTTTATTCAAATTTCAATTCAAAGATATATTTTAATTGGGAATGAGACGCTTCATCCGACACAGTAAACCGTTAGTTAACATGATTGTCATTTTTAGAGTTATGAGGATGTTTCTTTTACGCAATTCAGTAATAGAGCATTTAAAGTTTATGACGTCATCAAGCCAGGATGTTATTCGAATTGCAATGCATTTTATAAATAGTTTACACATGTTTTAGTTTCATATTTTATATAATGCATATCCATGATGGGTAAGTATTATGGTGGCACCCAACGACTAGTTTAGAATAGAGAGAGATAATGAATATTTTCCACATACACTAACAACAGATGCTCGCCCACGTAATAATGTATCAAAATCATATTAATGTAAATGTAATTTTTTAAAACCTTTTGTAATCTATTAAAAATATATAATTATGCAACAATCTCGTTGTGAGTTATCGATAATCGTTAAAGAATAAGTAGCTTTAAGCATCCTACTATATATGGAAGCAATTTATTTTTTGTATGCTTTATTAAATTAAAATTAGTATTTTTTTGTTTCGTTTATGACGTCTATTTTAATATAACACATGGGCTGATAAGTTCCCGGTCCAATAAAGAAAACACAACTTTTTTACATAACTTTATAACTTTGCAACTTTATAACTTTAATAAATAACATAACTTTAACAATAAATAATAATAATTTAATAATAATAATAATAATAATAATAATAATAATAATAATTTAATAATAATAATTTAATAAATAAATAAAAATAATAATTTTATAATAAAAAACATAATTTTATAACGATAAAGCTTCAAACAGTGCTCAGAATCATCGACTCGTTGTTGTTTTTGGTCAAAAGTCAACATGCGCGGCACCCACTTTGACAACAGCTTTTACATAGACAAATGTTCATTCAAAATAAAACCTACACGTTCCTTGGATATCTTCAGAGTCTGAGCTATCTCCTGCAACTTCATTTTGCGGTTCCCCAAAACGATTTTGTGGACTTTTTTTTATGTTTACGGAGTATTCACCTCTTTTGCGTGGTGGTGCATCACTGGTGTCCGTACGACCACGTTTAAAGTCTGTGTGCCAGACCGGGAACTTTTCAGCACATGTGTTACACCGAAAGAAAATGCCTCCATTGTTTGGAACATCTTTATAATACTCCAAATTAGCGTCTAATTTTTTAATATTTGAAAAATAGTGTAGGATGTTTTAAATGTTTTTCTTCCTTTTATCACATTCATGACTGTCAATTTCAATTTGTATAGAGCAAAAGAAAGTAGAATGTTTAGCTAAAAGAATGACATATTTGATAATAGATTTATTTATTTTTGAAATATTGCATTTACCACATACCCTAAAACTAATATGTTTTTCATGTTTCTAATTATAATTTTTTTATTGTACCGATCGCAATATTTAATTTTCTCAATGGGTTTCGTCTAATTTTGGCAGTTTTGTTTTTGTTTATGTGAAATTGTTGCTTATTGTTATTTGCTATTCCTAAAACTTGTTTATTTTTATTTAATTTTTTTTTGTAAATGTTTGGGAGAATATTTTCGGTAATTTAATTATGTGTATAAATAATATTATTCTAACCGCGAAATGTATTTTTGCACTAAAAATACAGAAAATGTTTTAATTTAAAAACAGAACCTACTTAGTTTCTCTTTCTTCAAATTACTATTTAAAATACGGATCTGTTTGCTTGATTTAAATAACGAAATACTTTCTTGTCATGTCATTGACCGAAAAATCGTCGGAAACTTCTAAGTACTGGTGCAATCAGCATATGTAAATAACATACGCAATCATAATGAGTGAAAAACAGATATCCTGATAAAGCGGACTTCTATCAGGAACTTCATCAGTATTTAAATTGCAATTATACACTTAAAATAGATGCTGCTTCTTTCAGTTTCTTTGCTGTTGCATACAAAAGCTATTTTTTGTCAGATTATTTTTTAATTTTTTTCTTGTTTTGCATTATTACTTTCTTTTCTTTTTAATGCCAAAAAGTTTAGTTTAAAAAACTATTTTGAATTTTCTCTCATTTTTTTTTATTTGATTCAAATAATCTTTGAAACTGGATGTATATCCTTTTTTTTACACCCGATGTATTTCTTTAAATATTTATTGGTATTTATTTTATTGGTTATATTTTATTGGTTATATTTTATTGGTTATATTATTATTGGTTTTATTTCATTCGGACGTTTATAATGCATGTAAAGTGTTAGTCCGTGATAGAGGGATTCCAGAGTATTTTTTTTTTATCTGTATTGTTAAACAATTCTGAGATATAGCAATTTGACGTTCTAGTACAGATGTCATTTTTAAACAACACAATGTATTAAAAGTAAGAAATTCTGCTACAATCGCATTCACTGCTAATTTATATTTTAGCGAATGTGGTTTCTCGCAAATTTAATTTCATTGTTGTAACTATTGTTGCAACTCTCATACGCTGAAAACAACATAGTCTTATCATAAAATAACATCATATTAAAAGAAAATATATTGGTATTCATAATGTATCTGCACACACGCATTCGCGCGCACACGTACGTAAGTAACGGTGTACGCCAGCTTTAAATTATCGCCAAACTTTGCGATACTTGGCAAGTTATCGCCAAACTTTGCATTACTTGGCAAATTATCACCAAATTTTGCGACAAAAAAACCGTTATAATTGAAGCCAACTTTGCAATAGCTGACTAATTTCTCAAAATTCTCATTCAATTTCAGTAATGAGGAAAACTGAGAATCTCCTATAATCGGATTCGACGCCTTTTTGCTTTCGTGTTTGCGTGAAAAAAAAAAAAAAAAAATTGCGGAATTTTTAAAACTAGAGAATAGGCAAGGCTCATTTTCCTCCCGGTACAGAGCGGAAATGATTTTTTCTTTGCTTTCTTTATCCATTTAAAACAATATACACAAACTTTTTTTAAAAATGTATAACAAGATAACAATTGTTTCCTTGGCTGGCCAAAACTGCCAATTCCCACGTGCTTTTATTTTCTATCATTCTCTATTAATTTTGAACAGACTCTAGTTTATTCTATTATTGCCGAATTTTAAGGTCTGGAATCAATTTTCTAGTTCTCTATGGATACAATTTATATTTTACACACATTCCTCGTGAATGTATCAGTCATACGAAAAGAGAATCCGGTGTATATATATTTTCTGTGACATGCAGTACCTCCATTTAAAAATACAAAAATACCAGTCTTTCAAGGGAGAACACGCTATTTGCATAAAGATTTCAGCGTTATCTGATATGTGCTTACACAAGACTTGTACTGGTGTTTACTTTTGAATAAAGCTATTTCCGGATAGAAATCTTCCACGTATATAATAGTAGAATACTGAAGTTATATGTGACAAAAATTATTTTTCGCAAATAAAAGTATTATAAAAAAAAAGCACACGTACAAACTCTATTATATTATTAAAAAAAATAATGGGGAGGGGGATAAAAATAAAAAACTGTTTGAGATTTTAAAGCATGAATTCTAACATAACGATAATTACAAAATTTGACACAAAATGTAAATTACGTTGAATTTTTTTAAGGGAGTTTGTTTCTGTTCAAACAATCAATCAAAACAGAAAAGAAAAGAAACACAATTATATAAGCTCTTATGAATTTTGTTACCAAGTCACCTTATGTTTCTCATGGTTCTGAAAAGAAATCATTGACGCGACTTAAAAAGCAATAAATAAATAAAAGCGTTGATACATAATCGAAAAGTAGCGGAACATGGTACTCATTTACTTATGGCTTTCTTTCTGTTTTTTTATTTTTATTTATATATATATATTTTCAATTTTTGTAAATCCTGCCTTGTATTTTGTTGTTAATCTAATTTCCACTGAAGTTATCTCAGAATGTATACATTTTTTAATGTAATTCATCTCTCAAACAAACAATTTTTTTGACCGATCTTTCTATAAATGTAAATTGTATGCAATTTTATTCGTAAAAATAATTATGAATAAAAATAGCCGCTTTGGCGTATAAAAAAAAATAAGTAATAAGCCCGTATTTATTTTCCCCAGTCACATGACTTGCACTTTTATTATATAGATTACGTATGATATGATACTATACTTATAATAATATACTTATGGCTTTCTTTCCTTTTATATATATATATATATATATATATATATATTATTCAATTTTTGTAAATCCCGCCTTGTATTTTTGTGATACCCAGTTAATTTCTATTCAAATATTTTTTTTTTTTTTTTAAAGGATAAAAGCGATAACATTATGCAGTCCATATGAAAATTATTACCGAGTCATCTTACATTCCCTCTGCTTCTCAAACGCAGTCATTGGCTCTATGTTCAGAAAAGATACAAAACATCGAAATATCATTAGTCAATTGTCATTTATACATAACCGAAAAGTAACGGAACACGGTACTAATTTACTTATGTTTTTCATTCTGCTTTCAATCTATTGTAAGTCCCGTCTTGTGTTTTTGTAATGCCCGGGTAATTTCTATTCAAATAAAAATAGTAAAAAGATAAAAGAGGTAATATTATGCAGTTCATATGGAATTTATTACCGAGTTTTCTTATATTCCCTCTGATGCTCAAACGAAATCATTGACTCTATGTTGAGAAAAAAATAGAAAAAATAGAAATATCGTCACTCAATTACCACTCATACATCATCGAAAAGTAACGAAATACGATATTTATTTACTTATGGTTTTCTTTCTGTTTTTTTTTTCCTGATTTTAAACTTCTGTAAGTACAGTCTTATATTTTTGTGATTCCGGTGTAATTTCATTCCGATGATCATGACAAAAAAGTGCAAAAGAGATAATATTGTGCAGTCCATATGAAATTTATTTCCGAGTCTCCTTATAATCCCTTTGCTTCTCAAACGCAGTCATTGACTCTATGTTAAGAAAAGATACAAAACACCGAAGTATCGTTACTCAATTGCCACTTATAAGTAATCGAAAAGTAACGAAACACAGTACTCATTTACTTATGGTTTTCTTTCTGTCTTCTTTTTATTCTGTTTTCAAAAGTTTGTAAGTCCAGTCCTATATTTTTGTGATTCCCGGGTAATTTCTATTTAAATGATAATGACAAAAAAAAGGCAAAAGAGATAATACACTATATTTCCAATAATGACTGGTCACTTGCGATTTTAGACGTTTTGTTAAATATCTGAAAAGCTACAAGAGGAATTATCCTGAAACTTCAGGAGTGTAAACAACATGATAGACGTCATATATTTCCGGGAAGATTTTTTTCACGAAACTCCATAAGGGGCTGTCAACAAATTGAAGAAAAACGAATATATTTTGGATAACCCTGTAAAAACTAATATTGCAAAAGCATTCAAACTGTAGATTATGATTAAGTAGATTATTGTAATAATTTGGGTTCATTTTTATGAAGATAGCATGTATACTCGAAGAGAAATTCAGGTTTTTATAAAAACAGGCCCAAATTTTATCAAGTTTTTTGCTTATAATTTGCAGAGTTTTTAATATAAAAACAAGTTATTTTCAAAAATTATGACAAACAAAATTGTACACAATACCCTGCAATCAGAATTAAAAAATAATAAAAATTGTATGAAAAATGAGCAGATTTACTAAATATTGTTTCACTGCGCATGCGCGAATTCAATCAAAATGTACTGTGCATAATATATTAGCTAAATGTATAGACCAACTTTTATGAAAGTCTCAAAAACATAGCTTGAAAATTCTGATAGTAATCGTCGATAGAATAAGCTCAAAATTCTCTGTTCCCAAAAGGAAGCAAAAGGATGAGGGGTTGTATCAAATATAGAATGATAGACACTTCATTCTTATTATGTCAACTTTCATAAGCTAGTATATTTGGATACAACCCCTCAGCTTTTTGCTTCCTTTTGGGAACAGCGAAACTCGAGCTTATTCTATCGACGATTACTATCAGAATTTTCAAGCTATGTTTTTGAGACTTTCATAAAAGTCATTTAGCTAATATATTATGCACAGTATATTTTGATTGAATTCGCGCATGCGCAGTCAAACAATATTTAGTAAACCTGCTCATTTTTCATACAATTTTTAATATTTGTTAATTCTGATTGCAGGGTATTATGTACAATTTTGTTTGTCATATTTTCTGAAAATAACTTGTTTTTATATTAAAAACTCTACAAATTATAAGCAAAAAACTTGGTAAAATTTGGGATTGTTTTTTATAAAAACCTGAATTTCTCTTCGAGTATACATGCTATCTTCATAAAAATGAACCCAAATTATTACAATAAACCACTTAATCATAATCTACAGTTTGAATGCTTTTACAACATTAGTTTCTACAGGGTTATCCAAAATATATTCGTTTTTCTTCAATTTGTTGACGACCCCTTATGGGGTTTCGGGCAAAAATCTTCGCGGAAATTTATGACGTTTATCATGTTTGTTTACACTCTTGAAGTTTCAGGATAATTCCTCATGTATCTTTCCAGATATTTAACAAAATGTCTAAAATCGCAAGTGACCGATCATCATTGGAAATATAGTGTATTGTGCAGTCCATATGAAATTTATTTCCGATTCTCCGTATAATGCCTTTGCTTCTCAATTGCAGTCATTGACTCTATGTTAAGAAAAGATATAAAACACAGAAGTATCGTTACTCAATTGCCACTTATAAGTAATTGAAAAGTAACGAAACACAGTACTCATCTAATTATGGTTTTCTTTCTGTCTTTTTTATTTTGTTTTCAAACTTTAAAACTTAACTTTTAGCTTGTATTTTTGGGATGCCCGAATAATTTCTATCAAATTATATAACAAAAAATATATTAAAAACATAATATTACGCAGTCCATATGAAATTTATTACCAAATCTCTTTATATTCCCCCTGCTTTTCAAACGAAGTCAATGACTCTATTTTTCAGAAAAGACACAACATATGGAAGTATCATTACTCAATTGCCACTTATACATAATCGAAAAGTAACGAAACACGATACTCATTTACTTATGTTTCTCATTGTCTTTTTTTTTTTTTAATTCTGTTTTGAAACTCTCGTAACTCAGTCTTGTACTTTTGTAATGTCCGAGTAATTACTATTCAAATAATAATTATATACATATATAGAAGCGATAATATTATGCAGCTTATGTGAACTATATTACCTAGTCTCCTTATATTCCCCCTGCTTCTGAAACGCAGTCATTGACTCTGTGTTCAGAGAAGATACGAAACATCATTACTCAATTGCTACTTATACATGATCAAAAAGTAACGAAACTCGGTCATCATTTACTTATGGTTTTCTCTTTATCGTTTGTAAAGACTAATCATTTCACGCTACAATTTTCAAGTCAAACCAGACTTTTTTTTTCACTTTTGCCCCCCTCCCCCTTGAAACACACACACACATACACACAATTTTGGTTGCCGCGATGCGTGAAGTCGGACACGTTTCTGATTTATGTGTGGCAACGGTATTCGATAAAAAACATCACGCACGTCTAAACGAAAAGAAAAAAAAACGAAAGAAAGAAAAAATTAAAAGAAAGAAATCGCTAACGGAACTTTTTCGTTGCCTACACACATCACGTTACATGTCGCAATCTGATAAATAAGTTTTTTATATGAGTTTTAATGAAAAATAATTTTTGGTTGTTAGTTAAAAAGGATTAAAAGCTTTTATTAATTTCGAAGAATTAATGGAGCTTTGTTAAGTCATTAATTGATAGGGGAAAAAACATGTTTTGCGCATCAAAAAATCAATGATTAAAAAAGAAAAAAAGGAATTGATTTATTAAAAAGCGATGCTATATATCTTTGAAAGAAAGTGACTGCATTCCATTGTTTTATTTGGTGGGTTATTAATCGTTTTTCGCTTTATGACACGTAATTGGACTGAGTAGTTTAATTACAGTAGCAAAATAATATGTTCACTTTCAAATTAGTGCACAATAAATTAAATATTATTTGGACATATTAATGTAGATAATTGTTTTAACTATATTTTATTGGATTATTATTATTGTTATTATTATTATTATTATTTTATTTCAACTGAAAATTTTGTTTAATAGCCTTTGAAAAATAGGAAACTCCATAGAACTAAGTACTAAAAAAAACAAAAAAACGAAATCACCCTCTTATGGAGATTCAGCCGTTAAGCATTGGAACTTTTCTCCACAAGGAGAAATATTTATTGAAAATTCATATTTTAGATTACAGATGTTGAATATTACATTAAAGATTAAAGTAGAAATAGTACAAAGTTAGTTTTATGACACATAATTATGATAGTTATGATAGTTTACAACATTTCTTAATATTATATATATATATAAAAACATATATATATATATATATATATATATATATATATAACCAATAATTTTGCATGGTTCAAGCTGTAAGCTGAAATAGTAAATGAGTTAGTTTAATAACTTATAATAATAGTAACTAAGTACTAGAAATTTAACATGCATTAGTACGCAGTGATTGCTTTTAACACTTTCCAACGTAGTTGAAAAGTGTTTATGACTTGTCTGGCCGTTGATCAGTAGAAAAACATACAAAACTTTTCACCAAATAGAATTGCTGCGGACTGGAATAATAATAAAATGTAACATTCTCTTTATTTTCAAGTGTTTTGTAATTATTTTCATTTTTTATTTTTATTTTTATTTATCTTTTTGTTCACGCTGATAAATCTATAAGATATTCTTTAATTTCCACTCTCACTTTGTGAGAAAATCTTACGCTATAAAAAGAAAAGGTTGGTATTTCTGAACTCAGCGTAATAAAGAACATCAGAAACACATAAATCGATGGAGAAAAAACAAGTATTATTCCGTAGATCCTTAATTTTTTCCCAGTATCTTATCTTCCTTAGTATATAGTTTAAAATCTACATAATGGTGATATTTTCTATGAAGGTTGTTCTTTAGTTTTAATAATAATAAACTACTTGCATGGAATAAAAATAATAATAATAAAGTAATAAAGCCTACTTATAATTTTTAATTTTATAACATATTCACAGGCAACAAAAATTAATATGCTGCTGAGTTTTAAAATGCCCCTGATGAAATTTTCTCATAAGGAATCGTATATATTATTTCTGTTGTCAACAGCCCTTTTTCTCAGAAAATACAAAACGCAGAACGGTAAATGAGATGCCATATGAAAGGATTTTGAACAGGCTGGTGACATAGTACACGCATTTATTTTAAACATGTTTTTCGATTTAAAATAGCTGTTAATTAAAAATTAAATCGGCATTGTTTTCATAAATGAAATGAAAGATTTTCCCCAAATTAGTGTTGCCACAAAAATAAAATACCGCATTATGTGATGCTCAACAATGTTTATAAATCCTTCTATATTTAAAAAAAGTAATCTGGAACTGAGCCAAAAACGAAATGGACCAATCAAATTCTGCGTAGATATTCCAGGTTATTCTCATCGCTTTTTCACTAGGGACTTTTTTGAGGAGCTATTACTTTTTTTCTAGCCATCCTACGGATTCGAAAATCATACCACCAGACGCGAAATATAACAAGCTTTCAGAAATTAAAAAAATTATCACGGTTGGACAATAAAAACTCAAAAAATCCTTAAAAATCGAGTAAAAAATCTTTTATTGAAAAAGTCATTTTTTTATATTGTTGCCAATTTCTAAATAAGCGCAAAGGATTATGTTTTATCTGAAATAAAAAATGTATATGCGCGAGTAAAAATTGTGTTTACACATGAATATTAAAAATAAAAAAGATGAATTAAATGAAAAAGCATTATAACCTGATTACAGAAGAAAGTCGCCGTTCGTGATATCATCATCATCATCTTTTTAGAACAGGATACATTACCAGGTTTTAAGAGGCTGTGAAATCAGAACGGGCGTTGGTGAGCGTAGCGAGCAGTGGGCAAATTTCTCCCTAGTAAATAAAAAATAGTACAATAAAGATAAAGTGGGAGTTTGTTGCTACACGGGTTTATTTTATATTTATGATTAAAAAGCAAAATTGAAATTCAAATGTTCAAGTTATTTTTCTTTGTCCAATGTTTTTTTCTGAAACAGATGATGTCACCCTCTAATGCAGTTAAAATACGACTGATATATATATGTATATATGTATATATATATATTTTTTTTCCTTTACTATCTTCGGTCAGTTTTTACTGTAACTTTGATGGAATAAATGTGATGCTATTCTGGCTTGACTAATGTTGTTTGCAGATTTTTTTAGTCCTTAATTTTCCTTTAGAAAACTAAACCTGCATTTAAACAAATATTAGATATTGTTAAAAAATTTTATACTGCAGTACGAAATTTTCGCACGGGTCCACTGGTACTATTTATTCTCAATAGTGACTATATATTTATCTGAATTAATGATTTATTTAAACAATTTTGTTTATTAGTTACGGGTGTATGTCCTAAGATACTATTTTCGATTTATCTACCGAAGCCCTGACCATTTTATTATAAAGGCATAGAGGTTGGAGATTTATTTCTGTGATTGGACTCACATTTTTAATCATCTTTAGAGATCCGCTGTGACGGGACTTTTATTTCTACATACGTGTCTATAACATGTACGTGATGAAGATAAGTAAAACGATGTGCTTGGATTTACAAGAAGGTTGTTCGAAATACTAAGCAAGCATTCAGTTGCCACATCCGAAAAGATAATATAAATTTCTGAGCAAATGTTATATTTTAGAAATAGGAGTATCGTATATACTCGCGTATAAGTCATTCCAAACATTCGAGGGAGAAATAACACGTCCTTACGTTTACAGGTGCGGAAAAAGTTTTGGATGGGCATAAAATCCATTATTTTCCAGAAAACCGTAAATGTCAACAATTTACATAATTGCATAATAAGATAACTAATTATAATTAAAATATAGATTAAAATGTTTAAGTGATTCAAAGAGGAAACATAAAAGGCTTATAAAAATCTTTTAATTATCGACATATGTTTCATCGCTCATATACGGCACCATTTTCAAGATATATAACGATAAACAAAAATATTCTCGCAAATTTTTGAAAATAAATTTGAAAACATAAATTACGAGATCATATATGTAAAAACTTGAAATAGTCAACTGTAAATGTGATGAAGTATGTAACGTGTATTTCAAGCACCTGCTCTTTTTACATATATGATCTCGTGATTTATGTTTCCAAATTTATTTTCAAAATTTGCGAGAATATTTTCGTTTATCGTTATATATCTTGAAAATGGCGCCTTATATGAGCGCAGAAACATATGTCGATCATTAAAAGGTTTTTATAAGCCTTTTATGTTTCTTCTTTGTATCACTTAAGCATTTTACTTACCCATCATACGTAGTATAGGGTAAATCTTGTAATCGTTTTGAAAATCGGAATTTTTTTTTTTTTTTTGATGGATTTACACGTTTCAGACACCGGAGATTCCGGAAAACATATTTTTAGAAAAAAAAAATTGCCGTCCGTCTGTGTGTCTGTAAACGCTCTATCTCCTGAAAAAATTGAGATAGAGACTTGAAATTTGGTATATACTTAGTATCTAATAATGGGAAGAAGCTTATTGAATTTCAGTAACCTCGATTATCCGGAACTATTTTTTTCGGACTCTCGAAATATTCGTTCTGATAAAAGGTATATAAAAATTTGTTTATTTTAAGGAGTGAAAATAAAAGACAATAAAAAAACCATAAATTTTGCATAAAGCATGAAGTCGATCGGATAATGAGTTGCCGAGATATTTGTAATCCTATTTCCCACACTCTTCGATTTTTCATGACCCTGTATTTCATCCAAATTTCAATTCAAAGACATATTTTAATTGGAAATGAGACGCTTAATCAGATGCAATAAACTGCTAGTTAATAGGATTATTGTTTTCGGAGTTATAAGGATGTTTCTTTTAAGCAATTCAGTAATCGAGCCTTTAAAGTTTATGACGTCATCAAGCTACGATTTTATTCGAATTGCTATGCATTTTATAAGTAGTTTACACATTTTTATTTTAATATTTTACATTATGCATATCCATGATGGGTAAGTATTACGGTGGCCCCCAACGACTAGTTTATCTATATTTTAGTCAACAATTTATTTATTAAATTTAAGTCGTAAATAATGGAGATAAAAGCAGATTAGATCCCAAAGAATCCGCCTTTTTCTTTGAAGGTATGTCTTTATCCTTAGCGGTTGTGGGACGTCATTGACTGCAGCACGAAGAATCTCATCGGGAAGACGGGTCCATTTCTTAATCAATTTTGCTTTCAGAGCATCCAAACTTGGATGTGAAATAGCCAAGACCGTTCTCTTCAAAATTACACAAATGGAAAAATCCATTGGAAGGATGTCGAGCTATTCATCGGGAGAAATGAAGTCAATGTTCTCCGTTCTAAGCCAGTCAAGAGTTTTTCACGCGCGATGGGCTGCTGCAGAATCTTTCTGAAACACTCAATTTCGTCCAGAAAAGTATTTTTGAATAAAAGACATGAGCACTTTCTACAAAATCTCGTCTTGGTGGTATTGTTGATTGAGCCATCCAAAACATTTTCCGCACCCTGTAAATAAATGTTTTTTCGAACAGTTTTCTTTGTTTCATTTAATCACAGAATTCATAATAATTTTCGGCGATTACATAAGGCAAATATTACTACGGAAATACAGTGAGCTCTCGTTAAGCGTCTCCTTATTTTACATATTTAGCTATTAAAAGAAGTATGCAATTTAAATTTTGTTCTAAATCTTATAGTACGATCATTAAATTTCATTATAGATACATATAAATATACATGACAAAACTATGCTTACAAAAATGTACTTATTTAATTTAAACCTACTTAGACTAGCTCAGTATAAAGAGTAGATAAAGTTTTTACTTAAATATTTGCTATCATAAAAGCTTTTTTTTTTTTTTTTTTTTTTTTTCATTGTGTCGCCAACCAACAATAAATCGCCAAAAAAAAAGAAGAAGAAGAAGAAATTTGCATTATTTTTTTACGAACGTTATATCGAGGTTCCGCAGGAATTTTTTTTTATAGCCACGTATATCCTCCTGATAACAACATTCTGTATTCTTGTTTCAAAATTTTCCGAGTATACGCTTATGGAGACCTTCTTTGTGAGAATTCACTCATCTTAACCCTTTATTTGTTACTCTACCACGTTGCTGGCACGCTTTCTCATTTATTATTTGGACCGAATCCCCTCTCTTTTCATTTCTTTTGTAGAGAGTTGAAAAACAATAAAACATTTTTCTAATGCCAATGTACTGACGTCACATCAGCACGTCAGAGACAAATCAAAGTCTATTTTTAATACGCTGCAAGAAGGTTGTCGGCTGATATTTTGTTTGCCTCTTCAGATTAAGGTTGTACGCAAGATAATGATTAATTTAACATGCGAGAGAATTTGAGTTCCGTGAGGTATTTTTTATTTATTTTTTAACAGCAAAAGCGTTGTTTAAAATTACAAAAAGTGATTAATGTTGGCGGAAAGTTAAACTCAATTATAAAACATATAGATAGTCATCTGTATTTAAATTGGAAAGTGCAGAGATCAACTATAGTTAAATATTTTTTTTTCTGGTGGCAGTGAACTTAATTTCACATACACGACGAAGTCTGCATTTCAACCACTTAACAAATAATTTTTTTCTAGTTTTCTTACAGACAATATTACTGTATTTTTAATAAATGTAACCATTCATAAAATGCTCTATCAATATTTTCCCAAATTTTTTGTATTTTATCATTTTTTACGTAAAAGGAATTATAAATTGTTTGTATTGTGCTTAATATTTCAACTATCATTAATGCATGATATTATCAATGCTTTCAAATCAATTATCAAAATCACACATTGGGAATTAAATGCAGTAACTCGCTAAAGAGAGCAGTTTTTTTTTTTTTTAATTGTCCAACAAAATTAAAACTAAAGTAAAAATATTATTAATTTCTTTAACAACAACAGCAACAACAACGAAATAAATAAATAAATAAATAAAAGTTCTGCCTCAGAAAATAAAAGTTCTGGCTTAAAGCAAGTTGTACTTTTAATCTGACGTAAGAGTTAATTCAGGACAGTTATTTCTGACAAGTTATGTACCCCCAGATACAGGAATAATTAGGTAAACTCGTAGAATAGCATTTTTCACACAGGTGTATACCATCGGAAGTCAAGGATTAATATGATGAAAAAAGACAGTAACAAATATTGTTTCTGATGTATTTTATTCTTCATGACGCTATTGTACTCGGTTCATTCTGAAAATATTGGTTAGAATAAACTTAAAACGTTTTATGTTTGTTAATAATTTACCGACTTTCAATGAAGGCGGCTACAATAATCTCAAAGGGTACAGGTCGTTAAAAATATTAAATACCCAGTCCGGCCCGTCTGTACCCAATGGTCGATATCTTAAACTTATTCAATTTAGCTTTTAAAATTTTCTTGTGGCGGTCTTCCGTGGTCGGGCCTACTACCGTTCCGGTTAGTCTTGAAAGGATGTGTGCCCTCGATGGTCGTCTGTTCCGCGGTCGTTTGTTATCTTTTTCGTTCGTTATTTCTATGTATGTTTATGCATAGCTCTTGAACGGATGGTCCTATTTTTATACTTTTTTTTTTAATTGTTGGAAAATTTTTTGTCTGAAGATGGTACAATTTCAATATCATTAGCATTTAAAAACATGTATTTGTCTGTCTGACCTGTTTTCATGTCTTTTTTATTTTTATTTTTATTTTTATTTTTATTTTTTACTTTTATTTTTTACTTTACTTTCGTGATAAATGGCCAATCACTACAAAATTTTAAACAAAGCACTGCTTGATGATTCTATTATAGTCGTCGTATCGTGTTATATTACAGGGGCAACTCAAAACATTTAATATATCATCGTCTACTGCAAGACGAAATAAGTGATATGACATTTAAAATGAATGTGGATAATAGTACTGCATCAGGAACTTTATTTTACTCGTTGGCATTAGTTGTTTTCGTTGCGGGTCGAGATAACTCTAATTGTTTCGGCTTTGGGTCGGTTTCTGGTTAGGTTTTGATTCTTACGGGTCGTGTTTGGTACCCCGCCCCCCTTTTTTCTTTAATGTCCACAATATGTTTAAGATGAAACAGTTAAATACTTGAATATAAATATATATATATATATATATATATATATATATATATATATATATATACAGTCAAACCCCGATTTAGTGCCATCTCGAAATAGCGCCAATTCCGTTTAACCGCCAATTGCGTCTATGAACAAATCTGCCAAATAGGAATTTCAATGTAATGTATCCGTTAAAGCGCCAACTCGATATACCGCCAAAAAAAAATGTCTAGAAATTACTGTATTTTCTTTGCATATCTTTCTTTTTTAAATTTTTTGTTAGAATTTCAAAGGACACTTCCTTTTCATGTGTCTAGATGTTTTCAAGCTCAATTCAAACTTTATTGAATAGCAAAGAATTTATATTGTTCTCAACACCTGCCAAAATGCACCTGCTACCCATTTTACTTGTCATTGGGAGAAGAAAAATAACGCGCACTGAGTGCCGAGCAAGTAAAACTTCTGATTCAGACTGGCGAGTCACGTGATCCGATCCGCTTCTGGAGCGGGGAGAAAACAAGGCATGGCACGCCATTGGCTGAAAGGGTCTCTCCTCTCTCAGGTGAGAACAATGTAAAAAATAACTTCTCCCTGTACTTTATGTCGATTTCTTAGAAAGAAAACGGTGTGCAGTGCAAAATCTTTCATTCAAAATTTTGGTCGGGCGTTGATTGAAACATCGAAGAATTCACCAGCTAAATCTGTAAAATATCATTCTGTCTCTTTATTTTAACTCATTATGGCGAAAAGAGCAGTTTTATCAATTTCAGAAAAGCGGGAAATTTGTGAATATAAAGAAAGAAATGTGAATGTATCGCAGCAACACATCTCCAATCATTTTTCTACACTCTGGAAAAAGCCTGTTAGCAGGCGCTGCATCGGAGACATTTTGATGAATACAGAAAAATGGATTAACGCCAACGAACTGTAATCATCTGTAAAAAGACTGAAAACAGCGAAACATGAAGACTTAGAGGATGCCCTTTGCACATGGATACAACAAATGAGTGCTAAAAATGCCACTATCAACGGAGATGTCATCAGAGAGCAGGCAAAAGTTCTTGGCCAGCAAATGAATATTACAGATTTCGAATACAGTAGTGGCTGGTTGAACAGATTTAAAAAGCGACGAGGATTCTCTCAGTACATACGAAGTGGTGAAACTGCAGGTGTTGATGAAGATATTGTGTCAAATGGTCGCAAAAAACTGAGTGCGCTGATTTTAGAATATAAACAAGAGGACGTTTACAATATGGATGAAAGTGGCCTTTTTTACCGCTTGCAGCCAGATAAAACAATTTCGAGTGGGCCTGCTAAAGGATTAAAAAAAAAAAAAAGATCGTGTGTCTCTTGTGTTCTGTACGAATAGTGATGGATCTGATAAAAGAACTATGACAGTGATTGGAAAATCAGCTAAGCCACGATGTTTTAAAAATTTTAATCCTGCTCTTTATGTAGATTATGAGAATAATAACAAAGCGTGGATGACTTCAGCATTATTTCAAAAATAGTTAGCGAATTTCAACATAGAAATGAAAAGAAGCAAACGCCATATTTTATTGATTTTGGATAATGCCCCTTGTCACAAAGCATATCCAATGAGTAATATCCGCATTGAATTTTTACCTCCTGACTGTACTGGATTTTTGCAACCTTTGGATGCTGGTATAATAAACTCATTCAAAGCTCATTATCGAAAGTATCACGTCCGCCATATCATTGAAAAAATCAGTAAAGATGATTTTTCTCCAATCCTTTTACATGATGCTATTCGCATGATAAAAAAAGCATGGGATGAAATTTCATCAGAAACTATTGTTAACTGCTGAAAACATACTGGATTGATTAAACCTGAAGGATCTACTAAAAAACAAAACAGTACAGCACTTCAGGAACTACAAGACGAAATACATAAATTAACAGAAATTGAGCATCCTCTATCGGCAATTGAGTACATTAATATAGACAAAAGTGCTTCAACATTTGAAGATTTGACAATCGAAGAAATTGTTGCCAATCAAAATGAAAATGAAAATTCATCTGACAGCGAAGCTGAAACGCCGCATGTTACATCTGATGAAGTTAAAAATTGCATTGGGAAAATAAGAATTTTCTTAGAAAAACATGCAACTGATAAAAAAATGATGAACAATCTTTTAGTTGTAGAAAAAGATATTGAAAAAATCAATATTGAAAGGAAAACTCGAACTAGCATATTAAAATATTTTCCTGTAAAAGATAATTAAAGTAAAATAATTCAGTGTGATATTTAATGTATGTGTGTGTCTGTTATGTGCATAATTATCTACTTTATCTAAAATTGACTATATAAAGAGGTAAGTGCATGTTAATTTCATACATTAATTGGATAATTTTGAATCATGTAGCATTAATTATATTATGTATATTAATTATATTATAATAATTTATACTATTATAATATACTATATACCATTGGATAATTTAATAAAAAAGGCATTACTGATATTTATTTTTATAATAATAATAATATTAGTATAATAGTATGAAAATTAATTTTTATTGTATTTTAATTCGATATACCGCCAAACTCGTTATAGCGCCAAAAATTTCTTGAACGGATAATGGCGGTATAACGAGGTTTGACTATGTATATATATATATATAATAATAAAACTTTTGCAAATAATAACCATTAAACCACATAAATAATCGACAGTACATAAACCGATAATTACAATACAATACATAAATGTATCCAAAATCTAAGATTCTCAATATTAAAATAAGTGGGAAAAAATACGTAAAAATATGTAGAGAAATAATCCAATGTGCAGAAAGTGAAAATTATTACAAGAATCAATTGGAAACTTATATAGCGGAACAGTTTTTCAAGGGCAATATTCTACTAATATAAGTAAAATGTAATTGATTTCTTTTTGAGAGATTAGCCAAATGTATTAACTCCAATTGCCCTATCAATTACAGAGTCAAATTTAAAGAAAATTGAATAAAAATGGACAATTATTGACTATCTGAACATGATATGTGTAAAAAGCAATGAATAGGGAGCATTATTAAACCCAAAAACGTATTTAATAAGGAATTGTTAAACAAAAAGAGAAATAGCAGTAAAACATACCGAACCAGCAACATTTTAGCTATAAATAACCACGTTATCAGTTAGAAATGCGCGTTGCATATAACCGTTACATTAACAGTTAATAAAATAAACTATTTTTACAAATTTAAAAATAATTCATATACACCTATAAATTATTTTTATCTTATTTTAAAACTATATCCAATCTTAATAATAATGATAATAATGAAAGGAATTTTGAAATTAAAATGTTTAAAGCAAAAAAAAAAAAAAAAAAAAAAAAAAAGTAGAAAGTGATACGATATTTAATGATAAGAGAATGTATATATATATATATTTTTCAACATAAAATGTAAATTTGATGATAGAAATGTAATTACAGAGTATTTTTAAAATCGCATTAAAATATTAAAATAAATTGCATTTTTAATCAATTTAAAATTTGTTCTAAACTGTGGAATATGATCGTTAATTTTTTTTATGTATACATACAAATGTATATGACAAAACCGTAGTTATAAAAGTGTATTTATTTAAGTTAAACTTACTTAAACTAGTTCAGTAGGAAGATAATAAAAGGTTTTTCATAAAAGAGTATTTATAAAAAAAACCTTTATTTATTTATTTATTTATTTTTTATTATGTCGACAACCAGCGAGAAATCGCTAAGAACACGAAATTTTCATATTTGTTTTACGGCCGTTGTAGCGAAATTCTGCAGCACACATTTTTTTATAAACGTATATATCCTCATCAGTCATGAGAAGAATATTCTTTAATTTTTTTTTTTTTTTTAATTCTGAGTAATGATGCGCATATGTAGACCGTTCTTGTAAGTGATCGAAAACCGAATGTCTTTTAATGTTATCAGAACAAGATAAGGGGAAAAAATAATCTTTCATAAGAAACTATGTTCTGCATATAAAATAGAAAAAGATGATTCAGTTTATTGATTCAAGAAATTATGACGATCATTAGATATCCATTGTGAACTTGATTTATTTAGATTAGACAGCAAAGCGAATGAGGCAAAGGGATTTTTGCTAAATTTGTTACGCATTTTCGTCATATCACAGGAAAAATAGCAATATACGTGGAGAGCCCTAAATCACTTTTTCAGGGACAAACCCCCCAGATGATTCTGCTCGTTTCCAGCGGTTTATAACAAGTTGACTGTTATGTAAATCACTGGGGGTTTTGTGGCGTCCTGGAATCACATATGATTCACAACGGTTGAATTTTCTGGACCAGTCGGAATGAGAGATGTTGATCAGAATAATAGTTTATGGTATCAGAGTGGTATGTTGTGTAGTCTCAGAAAATTGCATTATAGTGTTCATTTATGATTTGGCTGACGCACACGGCCATGTCAATTATAATAATAATAAAAATAATAAATCTAAGACCATGTGAATCACTGGAGATTCATATAATCAACAGCATTTAAGAACAATATTTTTTCTTTTTTTTTTGCATAGAATTTTAAATTAGTTTTCCGGCTAACTTGGAGAATGAAATATCAAGCATAGAAAATAACTTGATGTTTTCAGTCGGTTTGTCTTTGAAGGTCAACATGTTAAGGCTTGTTATCAGTCAGACTGCAAATTCCCCTCTCTAATGTTAAGCCTATGGGCTTGGAAGGCATCCGTATTTTTCAAAATTCTCCTCGGAAAATTAATTTTTTTAATCTTTGTTTATGCTTTTCTTGAAGGATGTTTCATTCTTTTGCTATTTGACAAAATATTTATAAAACACATTACTAGTTTTATTTCAAGTTTAAACTCTTGTTTACTGCTCTTGTCGACGGCTTCACTTATATGTTAACGCACAAAACATGAAATAAAGTAATATAGACTTAAGTGGTTGAGACACATTTTGTCAAATATAAAATTAAGTAGCAAATAGACTTATGTGGTTGAGACACATTTTGACAAATATAAAATTAAGTAGCATAGACTTAAGTAGTTGAGACACATTTTGTCAAATATAAAATTAAGTAACATCTGTCTTAGACACATGTTGTAAAAAAAAAGAAAGAAAGAAAAAAGAAAGAAAGAAAAAGAAACATTATTTAAGAAGAGCATACAGAACAAAGAAGTTAAAAGTTTTAATTTTTTTAGGAGAAATTCGAAATATACGGATGCATTCCAAAGCTTATATGTTTAACATTAAAAAGGGGAATTTGCGGTCTGTGCATCAGCATCATTATAATAAAAAAGAAAAACATAATAATTGTGATTTATAAAATTTAATAGCGTTTTGGTTTGAAATAAGAATTACATCACACTCACTGACTGAAAACTAAATATATCTCCATAAACTGCATTGAACAGAGGTTGAGCTGTGTCTCTTGTCTCAACCCCTTCAAGGGCAAAGTACTCTTGTAGCTAAAATATTGAAATGATTGATTGACACCAGAATTCACGAACAAATTTTTTTAAAAAGAAGTAAAAGCTTTTCTCATGTACCTTTTAAATTCAAACTTTGATTATAAAATTATGGTGTCATTGTGGCATTTTGGGATTAAAATTAAGTGGTATATATAATATACCGCTGCCCTTCAAGGGGTTAAGTTGATATTTAGCGTAAACCAAGAGAAATGAACTAGCGATGAAAGAAAATAGGTAATGTTTTACCTTAACTAGAGAATAAGAATTCCAAATTTGGAAGAGAAATTATTTCGAAAAGCCCGATTAGTGTACATGAAAAGAGTTAATTAAAGTAAGAATGCCTTATTCTTCTAATAAACTGTTATATTACATTAGAGATATTATGGAAAATAATCAAATGCAAAATCTAACTAAATAAAAATAAACAAATCTATGATAGAGATAGCTGTTTGTGTATCTTTCTGTCTGTCTGTCGGTGTCTGTGTCTGCTGCGCTCAGAACTACGCGATTTGGCAGGAAAGTACTTGCATGTCTCAAGTTATGCAACACAAAGCCCAGTTTTTGAAAAAAAAATTCTTAAAGATTTTTATGCGATCTTTAGCGTTTTTTCGCTTTCCGATTTTTTTGCACTCGTAAAATGAATCCGATTTCAACCTTATAGCTTAATATAGCAAATTTTTTCCTGTGTTGCTTTTGAATTTTTCGCTAATTTTTTCTGCGATTTTTATCTTTTATTTGTGTTTCACGGCGATTTTTTGACATTCGTAAAAGGATTTTGATTTCAATCTTATAGCCTAATGTTGTTAATTTTTTCCTGTGTGATTTTGGAATTTTCCCAAATTTTTGTTTAATGTTTAGCGTTTTTTCGCGTTTTGTGACGATTTTTTAACTTTTATTTTCTGAAACAGGGGAAGAACCCGCAGGACAATTTTGCTATTGCCGTGATTATTTTCAAGTTGGAAGAATGCCAAATGCACACATTTAAATGTATACAATCCTTACACATGTGTAAGATTATGCGAATATCATGTGCAGAAAAAGTTTTTTAAAAATAGTAATTTAAAGTAATATATTTAAATGATATCCGCAAAATTTAATAGGTTTAGGGCAATAATTCTAATATTAGCTACAAAATTTTAATTAGTTACTTTAGTTTTAGAATGTATTTTATATTGAGTTATCTACAATTTTTCCTAACTATATCTATAATTAAATTTAACAAAAAGAAAAAAAAAAAAAAGAAGACGAAGAGAAAGAAAATTATAATGCTGAAAATTTTTAATTTAGTTTATTAAATGTATTATAATAATAAGTGATGACTAATTAAAAAAATATCTCTGCTTTAATGGAATATTAAATAATTTTAACCGACTGAAACAACATCAATTTCTGAAAAAAAAAAAAAAAAAAAAAACACTTTCGGCGCTTTCACCACTCTTTTAATAAAAAAGGTGTTTCCATTTATTAAATTATGAAAATCTTAAGTGTAGAATATATTGAAAAACGGAACATAATTGCTACATAAAAGTCTTTTACAACGCTTGTTTAGTTCTATCTTTTCAGAGAACGATCCAAAAATCCCATCTTACGCTTTAATTAAAAATAATAAAACCTTCAAGTCTATTTTCTTATCTCTTGTTTGTGTTTGCTCATTTGGTGTAACCAAGATTTACACGAGTCTGCTTCAAAATGATTATAACTCTAGAATTACTTGCCGATAAGTTAATGAAACTAATAGCGTATTTTGTATTAAACTAATTAAATAAATGATGCATCAATATTATAAACCAAAATTGAAAATATGTGAATAAAGATAAAGAATAGGAAATTAGGCTTAAAAATACACTAGATAGTACCCATCAAGATTTGACGATATAAATAATTTAAAAGTTCCTTTAGAAATAAGCTTTCATTTTTAATTAGCTGCTTTCACACATTGTTTAATTGTTAAATCATAGATATCAAGATAATTTACAGTTCCTGTATGAATATTTTCACTTCTTTTTGTTTTCTCTCCTTTTATAATTTTTTTTTTTACGAAAAATAATCACATAGTTATCTTTTTACACACACACACACACACACATATATATATATGACATCTTGATAATGGTCATACCAAATCGAATAAAAATTATAGACCAGTTCAATTTAATTAATCGATAATTACATGCACGATCGTTTAATTTAAATACTTTTAATATAAATTTAGTAATTAAAAAAATTATTTGGGTTTTAAATTTTTCTTAATTATAAAGCATTCTAATACATATAAAAAAAATACAAATTATATAACTTTTCCTCCTGAATTAAGTATGGCATTATTAAAATGAATTATTGCCAAGAAAAATCATTGTGTCCGGAGTGGGTTTCGAACCGATACGATGATCGGAAAAGAGAAGTACCACTCCTTATACCACTCGGCCACCCCTTTTTCGTTCGAGTGTACTCAACTGGTTGGGTTCTAGATTTAATTTTACGCATGCGCAAATTTTCGTGTGAAAAGTGGATTTGGCGAAAATCCCTTTTCGTTTTAATATATAAGATATGAGTTGTAATTTTCCAACTGAGTGAAAAAGTGTCCAAGCCAGGGACCTCTTAGCTGAAGCTGCCAATGCTCTGCCATCTGAGCTATCCTGGACGAATCTGGAGGAACTAATCATACAATTCATATGATTTATTTATCAATTAGAATAATTGTGTTAAAATTAATCTAGTATAATTACGTACCCAGAAGTTTATTCTGTTGAGCTGATTCAGATATCAGACAAGATGCGATGATCAATAAGGTTAACTGGGTGAATAAAGTCCTCCAGATTCGTCCAGGATGGCTCAGTTGGCAGAACATTAGCAGCTTCAGCCAAGAGATCCCTGGCTCTAATCCTAGTCCGGACATTTTTCGCCCAGTTGGAAAATTTCAACTCATATAAAAGAGATTTGCTCGAGCATAGCATTTTTAGTTGTTTGTTATTTTTATATTATGTCATTATGAACTGGCCTTGAAACATATTCTATTTGAATTTTACTTATTGATTTTGTAATATTCAGCATTTTTAAGAGTAGTTGCTATACTTTTTAGATATCGACACTTTGAAATTTTCGCAAAAGTAGAATCGTTATCAAAGATAGAGTCAAGACGACAAGCGTTTCATAACAGAATATAATAACGAGTTCATAATAACAGAATATAAGAACCAGTTCATAATAACATAATATAAAAATAACAAACAACTAAAAATGCTATGTACTAGCAAATCTCTTTTATATGAGTTGTAATTGTCCAACTTGGCGAAAAATGTCCGTACCAGGATTCGAACCAGGGATCTCTGGGCTGAAGCTGCCGCCAACTGAGCCATCCCGGACGAATCTGGAGGACCTAATTCGCCCAGTTAACCTTATTGATCACAGCATCTGGTCTGATATCTGAATCAGCTCAACGGAATAAATCGTAGGTAATGGAACTCCAGTAAACACTGTTCGTAGAGCATAGATTAGTTGGCAGACCACTGGCAGCTTCAGCCAAGAGTGGTTCGAATTCTGGCCTGGACATTTTCGCGTAGTTGGAAAATTACAACTCATATGATTTATTTACCTGTTAGAATAATTGGGTTAAAATTAATCTACTGTTAAATATACACCACTTTTTAAATATTTTTAATTTTAAAATATTCAATAATAATGAAATGAATAAATATCAATTATTTGTTATCCAAGCACTAAAAAAAGAAAGGTAAATCGTAGAAAAAAAATGTTCAAACCAATTTATTTTTGAGCAACTGTAAAATAAAATAAAAAATAAATAAATAAAAAAAGTCTAAATACCTATATCAGGGACGGCAAACTTATTCCAGATTATTTTCAGCACGGCATAGATTCGTGTTCTTAATCAAAATAAAGTTACATCGCACAAAAATATAGTCAAATTCACCAATTTAGACCAGCTGGATTTGTTGGAGTTCTTTTGATTCAATTGGTTGTCGTTGTCATACAGATTGAAGAAATTGTAACTTTTCCTAATTAGGAAGAAGAAGGATTAAGAGATTATCGGAAATAACAAATATAAGGCAATATTATACGCAAAAATGCCGATAATAAAATTATTGAAACTTGAAATTCCATTTCCAGACACGAAGAACTATTTGCCGTTCTGACAATTTTTTATGAGTCATTATTTTCTTAAATGTATAATACGAAAATCTCAAGTAGAAACGTTTTCCCCGATAAATCCAATTCAGCTTGCATTGTCTTAAAATTAACTAAGTACGAAACTGATACCAATTACTTGCCAACTAATTGATACCAATTATTTGCCTTGCAACAAATAGATATAACATTTTTTAAATTACTTTCTAAAGCAGCACCGAAGCAACTCAGTTTGGCGCCAGTTGCAAAAATGTTTTGTGCGTGTGTGTGTTTTACGAAAGCCGATGTATCATATTAATATAATTAACGGCGCTATGAAGCGCCTATTCTTCTAAGCGTCTGGTGCTGAAGAACTGCTCGCACCAACCTTGCTGCAGCTCTGTTCTAAAGCATAACACCAAATGTTACTCATATTGTTAATCCTAAAAGCAAAATTTGAAGTACCGTACATTCCGACGCCACAAAAAAACATATTTAGAACTAAAAAACTTGTATAATAAATAAAGTGAAATAAATGCGTCACAGCAATAAGTTACATTTTTGTAAATAAAATTTCTGGTTGTAAATATGCTTGTTTGGTCCGCGCGTTATACGCTGGAATATGCAATAATTTCGATACATTATTATTTTATTCACCAGTATTTTTTTTTTTTTTTTTTTTTTTTTTTTTTTTTTTTTTGGTCGATGGCACGTCATGAATAAAGTAAAATACTTTTTTGCAAAAATTTGGCATGCAGATGTGAAAAGGTTCGCTGTACTTGAATATTAATCTAACACAATCATCTCTGTTTATCTTATTTCCTATAATAAATAACATTTGATGTGATATCGTTTATTGGTGGTCTATATTTGAAAAAATCATTTTTATGCAGTTAATAAGTTAAATTGTTGCTTTCTTGTCTCAGTTTTTGTGAAAATAATTTTAAGTAATATATTTTATAAATATGTTTAATAGGATAAGTTGATAATGAATTACTATTGATTGGTAATTTATTATGATTACATTATTATTTAATAAAAAAATAATCATCATTAAAAATCATTATTGCTTATTACTACTTAGTTATTGATACTAATTAAATTAATTTAATTAATTATAAGATTGAGCAATTAAAAAACTTATTTTTAAAAACTAATATTTAATTAGATTATAATTTACACTTCACAAGATATAGAAAGTACTATTGTGTTAACAGGCAACACTTCACTTTACACTTTAACTAAAAATATTTTTTATGATGATTTTTCAAACAAAAATCATGAAAATCTTTAGAACACAATATTTTTTAAAAGACACATAATTTCGGCTTAAACATCCCTTATTACGTTTATTTGTTTCTCACTGAACACTACAAAAATCCCATCTATGTTTTAATTAAAAATAATAAAACCTTCAAGTGTATTTTCTTACCTCCTGTTTATATTTGTTCATTTAGTGTGAACAAGATTTATATGAGTCTGGTTCCAAGTGATTAGATCTCGAAAATTACTTATCGTTAAGTTAATGAAACTCTTGCTGTATTTTCTACTAATTAAATTAATTGTAGAAATGGGAAATTGGGAAATAAAAAATATCCGCTTCAGAATTATTTCACAACAAAAAATGTGCGAGAACATATTGAAGTCTTTTTCAACGCAAAGTCTGTGGCAAACATTTTATTAATAATGATATATATATATATATATATATATATATATATATATATATATATATATATATATATATATATATATTATTTTATTTTATTTTTATAGTACTTGGAAAGAATGTTTAAATATAACAATAAAAGCTATATCTTTTCTTTTGGTCACACTTCATAAAATTATCCATGGAACTAGGAACATAACGTGCAGTGAACATTTGAAATTATGTTGTAAGTAAAATTACTGTTTTTTGGTTATTGTATCATTTTTACAAAAATATTACTACAATTTATTTAACTAACTCATAGTGCAATAATAATCATTCTTTAAAATAATGCTGAATGTAGGTTTTTGGGATACTAGGAATTCTCAATTAAGCATTTTCAGCTTCGAAACTGAATTTATAAAAGTAAAAGTTACAAAATAATATTAATTTTAATGAATATGTTAATGCTACTCAGTTGTCACGTTTGTCTGTTAAACATGTTTGTTGAACATGAAAATGCCTACTTGAGAATGGACAGCGTTCTAATAACCTATAATGCGGGTTTAGAAAACTGATGAATATACTCTAAAATCTATTCGGAAACGTTTCTGAAAATCACTATCGTAAAAGAAACTGTTTTATAAAGTTTCTTTAAATCACGAAAATATATTGGTTTCAGAGATTTCTAAACATATAAAGAACAGTTTCCGGAACATTCGGATAACTCGGAAGGAGTTATTTTATATTTTAGTTGGGGAGGATATTATATTTTCTAATAGATTAAGAAACATTTGTCTTCTTCTTCTTTTTATTTATTTATGTGTTTATTTAATTTAATTCTTTTTTATTTTATTTTTACAATGTAAAGCGTAAATACTTTCAAAAATAGACGTCAGAAGGTCGAATTAAATTATAAATTTTAGCGTTAGTTTAACCCCTTCAGGGGCAAAGTACTCTTGTAGCTAAAATATTGAAATGATTGATTGACACCAGGATTCACGAACGATTTTATTTTAAAATAAATAAAAGCTTTTCCTCATGTACCTTATAAATTCAAAATTTGATTATAAAATTCTGGTGTCATTGTGGCATTTTGGAAATAAAATTTAGTGGTATATTTAATATACCGGTGCCCTTCAAGGGGTTAAATGCGAATTCCATGGAAATTATTTTTAAGAATAAATGCATAAGAATAAATTTATCTTCAATAATGTTTTATTTTACTTAAATGCAGGTTTTTATTTCCCAGTATCAAGTCGATATATTTGAGGATATTGATAACACCAGTTCGAATAATACCAGTTTTACTACATATTCTATAGCGAATACTTAATCAATATTGCAATTTAATTTGATGTGTTTCCGATGAATGTAATACAGACGAAAATTGGACTCTATTTTAACCAACACATAACCAATCTTCGTTCGGTAATACAGATTTATTCTATAAATCAAATATGAAAGAGAAATTCTGTGTTTACTAACTGTTAAGGGCAATTATTTGGTAACGGAATTACGCTTCAGAGAAAATTTGTAAAATTTATTGGAACTACATAAATTTCTTTTTTTGAAGTTTTGTTTTCTGCAAGCACAATTTTCCGACCATAGTTTAAAGTGACGTTTAACGGATATATTCAATGAGCCAAACATGAAAGAGCAATTCTATTTTTCTTAATTAAATGTTAAATGAAAAGTCGTCGTTCATGAATGTGCTAAATATCACTAACGTCAATGCTCCTATTAATTACTTGTAAAAATAATTTAATAACTGAATCCCTAATAATAAAATTAAAAAACAGTTATTAAGTACTTTTGCATAAATTTTACTTCGTTTGGATTATGTCCGTTATTCTGTTAATCGATGTTCGTCGAAAAATAAACAGCACTATTTCTCTGAACTTATGACTTTGTTAAAAGAAGTAAATGTTAATATTCTGCTCATAATTTAAAATTACGGCTAACGGATATATTCAATACGGATACATTCAATGAACCAAATATGAAAGAGTAATTTTATGTTTCTTAACTAACTATTAAATGAAGAATCGATAATGAATGAGCTAAATATCACTAACGTCAATGTTCCAGTTCATTACTTGTAAAATAATTTAATAAATGAAAGTATAGTAATAAAAGTAAAAACAGTTATTAAATAATTTT
Source organism: Maratus michaelseni (assembly GCA_963931845.1). Classification (NCBI taxonomy): domain Eukaryota; kingdom Metazoa; phylum Arthropoda; class Arachnida; order Araneae; family Salticidae; genus Maratus; species Maratus michaelseni. Next base: position 37,139,919 of record OZ007595.1, on the reverse strand, counting down.
GTATAAATTTTACTTCGTTTGAATTATGTTCTTTATTCTAAAAATAACAGCACTATTTCTCTGAACTTATGACTTTGTTAAAAGAAGTAAATGTTAATATTCTGCTCATAATTTAAAATTACGGCTAACGGATATATTCAATACGGATACATTCAATGAACCAAATATGAAAGAGTAATTTTATGTTTCTTAACTAACTATTAAATGAAGAATCGATAATGAATGAGCTAAATATCACTAACGTCAATATTCCAGTTCATTACTTGTAAAATAATTTAATAAATGAAAGTATAGTAATAAAAGTAAAAACAGTTATTAAATAATTTTGTATAAATTTTACTTCGTTTGAATTATGTTCTTTATTCTAAAAATAACAGCACTATTTCTCTGAACTTATGACTTTGTTAAAAGAAGTAAATGTTAATATTCTGCTCATAATTTAAAATTACGGCTAACGGATATATTCAATACGGATACATTCAATGAACCAAATATGAAAGAGTAATTTTATGTTTCTTAACTAACTATTAAATGAAGAATCGATAATGAATGAGCTAAATATCACTAACGTCAATGTTCCAGTTCATTACTTGTAAAATAATTTAATAAATGAAAGTATAGTAATAAAAGTAAAAACAGTTATTAAATAATTTTGTATAAATTTTACTTCGTTTGAATTATGTTCTTTATTCTAAAAATAACAGCACTATTTCTCTGAACTTATGACTTTGTTAAAAGAAGTAAATGTTAATATTATGCCCATAATTTAAATTCACTTAAGGATAGAAATAAAAAGCTTTTTCTCTAGACATTGTAAAAGGATAAGCATCATAAAGATACCATGTTTCGTTTACGGAATGTATCATAGGGTAATTTCTTATTCAGAATGCAGGACCTCCGATGGGGGTCATAAAATAAAGAAGATTTATTTCACAATAATGAAAAGCGGCCGTCTTGATCGTCGTTAAAAAAAAAAGAATACTAAAGAAACTTAAGAAAGTAGAATACCTCTATTTGAATTCTGTAAATATAGGTAAATTGTAATCTATTAATTTTATTAATTGAAGGATAAAGGGTAAAATTTCATTATTGTTGTGCAATTGAATTAACAGGCAACACCTGATTTTCCCCTTTAATTAAAAATGTTGTTTCTTGAAAATCATAATCACATAGTTGCTGTTTAAACGTCCCCTTTAATGCATATATACCGATATATCTGTATATACAGATTTTACTGTATATACAGGGAACTCCCGTTAGTGCGGACTTCCAAGGCAGGCAATTGTTATCCGCACTAACCGAAATGATTATTTATTCATCGTTCTTTCTTTTACAAGCGTCCTCTTTTGTCGTTTTTTATGCCTATCTTGAACTGTGTTTTTCAAAGAACTTTGATTGTTTTCCCCCCTTTATCTTGAACATCATGTTTCTTGAAAAATATATTTAATACCAAACATACCGAGAATATTGCTCAAGTTTTATAAAAATATTTCCCAAGAGAGTATTTAAATCTGCATTTAAGGATATAAACATTTGAATGGTGTAAAATAATTCCTTTCCTTGAATAAATTGAATTCAGTTTTTGCCAGAAATTTAACAGATTTCCAACTTAACCCTAAAATAAACAACCTTTTCTTTAATTTAGTAATTTTAGCGTAAAAGCAAGTTAGTGACAATTTGTTAATACAAAATAATTAATTACCGAAGACAAACAAAATAGACAAAGAAATTTAATTACTTACATAATTGAACTTTAATTAAAGTAATCTGTCATTTTTTTTTAAACAAATGATCTTCTTATCCAATCATTTTCTAATTTTGAGACACCCTCGAAAATTTGGTCTGTTATATCGCATTTTGATTGGTAATATCGGCAAAACAGTCATTAGCAATTCTTGAACACTTTACGTTTTCGGTGATGGGAAGTTTTATTTTTATTCAGAATTATCGCTAACGATTTCTTGATCTTCCAATAACCAAAGTTACAAGAAAGTTGCTTTTGAAAATAATTGCACAAAAACAGTTTCGATTCTGTTAGTTTGTAAGAAAAATTGTCTGGATTATCCGATGTGTGTGGCTTTAAGCGATGTTTTCACATTAATTGCAAATAGAAAATGATAGATGTAAACAGAATTGTCCTTATTAACCGGAGACACATTAACGATAGTCTACAATATTTTAAAAATAAAGTAAATATTTAACCAATATTGGTACTGCATTGAAAATATATCTGATGAGGGCAGTATTGGCGAATTATTGTATTTAAATATAATAAATCTAATTAATATTGATTTTCTATCAAATTCGCATCCTCAGACAATGTTGAAATTCATTACGCATAATAACTTGAATATACTAAGTAAATACTATGAATTTACTAAGAATAATCTAAATATAACAAATATAATTAATATTGATTTTCTGTCAAATTCGTATCTTAAGACGATGTTTAAATTCATTAAGTAATAACTTGAATATACTAAGTAATACTAAGAATATACTAAGAATAATATAAATATAACCAAAATATAATTAATATTGATTTTCAGTCAAATTCGTATTTTAAGACGATGTTTAAATTCATCACTTAATAACTTGAATATACTAAGTAATACTAAGGATAATCTAAGTAATACTGAGAATAATCTAAGTAATACTAAGAATAATCTAAATGTAACCAATATAGTTAATATTGATTTTCTATCAAATTTGTATCTTCAGACGATGTTTAAATTCATTACTTAATAGCTTGAATATAATACAAAGTAATATTAAGAATAATCTAAGTAATACTAAGAATAATCTACGTAATACTAAGAATAATCTAAGTAATACTAAGACTCATTTAAGTAATACTAAGAATATTCTAAGAATAATCTAATTATAACAAATATAATTAATATTGATTTTTTATCAAATTCGTATCTTCAGACGATGTTTAAATTCATTACTTAATAACTTGAATATATTAAGTAATATTAAGATTATTCTAAGAAATACTGAGAATAATTTAAGTAATACTAAGAATAAACTAAATATAACCAATATAGTTAATATTGATTTTCTATCAAATTTGTATCTTCAGACGATGTTTAAATTCATTACTTAATAGCTTGAATATACAAAGTAATATTAAGAATAATCTAAGTAATACTAAGAATAATCTAAATAATACTAAGAATAATCTAAGTAATACTAAGACTAATTTAAGTAATACTAAGAATATACTAAGAATAATCTAATTATAACCAATATAATTAATATTGATTTTTTATCAAATTCGTATCTTCAGACGATGTTTAAATTCATTACTTAATAACTTAAATATATTAAGTAATATTAAGATTAATCTAAGAATAACTGAGAATAATCTAAGTAATACTAAGAATAATCTAAATATAACCAATATAGTTAATATTGATTTTCTATCAAATTTGTATCTTCAGACGATGTTTAAATTCATTACTTAATAGCTTGAATATACAAAGTAATATTAAGAATAATCTAAGTAATACTAAGAATAATCTAAGTAATACTAAGACTAATTTAAGTAATACTACGAATATACTAAGAATAATCTAATTATAACCAATATAATTAATATTGATTTTTTTTATCAAATTCGTATCTTCAGACGATGTTTAAATTCATTACTTATTAGCTTGAATATACAAAGTAATATTAAGAATAATCTAAGTAATACTGAGGAGAATCTAAGTAATACTAAGAATAATCTAAATATAACCAATATAGTTAATATTGATTTTCTATCAAATTCGTATCTTCAGACAATGTTTAAATTCATTACATAATAACTTGAATAAACTAAGTAAAATATACTTGTGCTAAGTAATTAAATTATTTTTCAATTAATTTTATTTTATTTGAATTGCGTATATTTTTCATTCCGTCAGTCGATGCTGCTTCTCTGATTGTTTGACTTAGAAAAATATTTTATAAGAAAAATAAAAAGCTTTTTTTCGTATTTTTGTGACAGGATAAAAGGGCTAAGCATAACGATTCCATATCTCGTTTACGGAACATTTCATGAGGTAATTTCTTATTCAGAAAGCAGGACCTCCTCTGGGGGTCATAAAATAAAGAAGATTTATGATACAATAATGAAAAGAGACCATTTTTAGATTCACTTTCCTTTAAAAAGAGAAGAGTAAGGAAATTTAAGAAGCTGAGGTAACTGTACATTATTTGAATTCTTAAAATCTAGACAAATTACAGCATATTAATTTTATGAAATGTCTTTATGCTGGATTTTAATTTTGGATCGAATATATGTTATGCAGCATTTGTTGGTCTTTAATTTTTTAGATGCGTTCGTAATTATATAAATACGTAGCACGTATAGTCGTCGTCTGGTCCGCCCGTCTGTCCATCTGTCCGCATATAACATCGCAAAAACTACCCAACCGAATGAATTGAAATTTAATATATATAATCACCGCAGAATTTTGTCGAGTCATTTCAAATTTTATGAAAATCGAATCAAAACTTAAAAAGTTATTAATGAAAGTTTTCTTTAGTCCGTTAAATTCTATCATACGAAATCTCTATAATAAAAGTGCAAGTTTTGTGACTCAGGAAAACAAATACGCCAAACCACTTCTTTTTTCATATGCCAGGCGGCCATTTCTATTAAAAAAAAATTCGAATAAAATTGCATAAAAGTTACGCATTTAGAAAAATCGTTCAAAAAAAATTGTTTGCTTGCGAGATGAATTACATTAAAAAATGTATATAGATTCTGAGATAACTTCAGTGGAAATTAGGTTGACAGCCGAATATCTCAATCCATAAAAGTAAATAAACACTGGAGATTCGTTCATTATGAGCCGTAAAAATATTAAACCATGGAGGTAATCATTCGCAAAGCAAGATCTCTATGGTGAATTTTTCAGCACTTTCTGGTGTAGAAAAAAAATTCGCATTTGTAAACGGGGCATACCTAATAATAAAAAAAGGCATGCTCATTTCGCTCATAGCAGACGATATAAATCATTTCACTGAAATAATAAGGATGATTTTTTTTTTTTTTTTTTTTTTTTTACATTGTTAAACTATAGTTATAAACGAGCGCATCTCATATGCCACGTTTAACGTACAATTAACTTGTTGAATTATAATATTGTGCTACTGTGACTTAATGTCAAATATACAAGGTACCCACTGACGTTCTGACCACCTCCAGTAATTCCATTATGGTGACAGTTATATTCATATAGATTTTGTAAAAAAAAAAAAAGCCCGGGAAAAAACGGAAAATATACTGGCAGCAAAGTTGCTATCTATTCTCAGTTTCTTCATAAAAATTTCGTTTTGGTATTACCCCGATTTCAAGAAGGAAATTTTCCGCTATTCAAGACAGAAATTTATGTTTTTAAAAATAAATATGAGCAATAGCGCAATATATATATATATATATATAAAATATATATAATACTTATATATACTGATGCTCATTTATATAAAACATGTATTTGTATTACATATTATTAAACTCGTTTTTTATCGCCTTGCCATCATCAGTATTCGAACTTCAGTACTCGCCTTTAGAGAATGGGTGCATTGTTCAATTCACCACCTAGCCACATCCTACGACTTGATTATAGGTGAAAACATCAATTGCGAAAATTTAACTGGAATTTTCCTTCGCTCGATTGAATAGAAACATTTCCGTTTTTCTCTCTTGGGAGGAACATTCTTATTTTTCACATTCAACCAGTAAGGATAAAAAATAACTTTTTCGTTTATTCCAAAAAATGTACAATTTCCATTGAAACTGAAAAAGTTTACGTTAAAAGACAGAAATTCACATAAAATCATTCGTATATATACGGAATTTTTGTACAGTGTAAATATAGTAAAGTGGCTATGCGCTTCGCGATATGTCCACTTACGGCGCCTGCTACTAGCGTCAAACTGCAGAGTTAGCGTTCCTACTTCAAAAATGGTATAAAGTAGGCTGCGCCGCTAGGCGCCCACGGGGCCGCCCGGCATGCACTCCGACCGTCGCGCCCAAGTCCTAAGAGACTTATAATGCGCCAGCAGCTTTGTCTCGCTACGGCGCTGCGACCGATCCGGAGGATCGCCCTCCAGTGAAACCTCCCAATTTTTTACCCGAGTTGATTGCTCGCGACGTCAAAAGTCGTTGCGATCCGGTGGAAGTTCCAAAGCTTAGAGGAGACTTCCACACATGACACTCGATGAACCGTAGAGACTGCCGAGTGGCTTCGTCGCCGAAACCCCAGAAGGACAGTCGGTCCCTCGGCCATATGCTCGACATCCCTACGGCCCTTGCTTTCTCACGGCGTCCGATCATATACAGGTAGGGAAGGACCAGCTACTAGGCTCATCTTCCGTGGGCCTTCAAAAATGGTATGCGATACGTAAGTCAATTACAAAGTTGTAGAGCGTCCTTGATATAATAAGAAAGGATTTTTAACATTTAAAAATAAATTTCATTAGAAGTACTGAAATGTAGTTTTTTTTTTTTAATATCCAATCACCAGCTTAAATACGCCACTAATTGCATGCAGAAGTGTAGCATTATATGGTTTACGAATAAAACTAATACATGTAAGCGTATTACAGTTTATTCTAATAAAAATGTCAAATTAAGTATGCTCAATGTGTCCACCGTATGAATATATGCAGAGATGAATACATGCGATTGTGACCACAATGATCAAATTTAGCTTGTTTAATTATTAAAATAAACTACTTACATGTGTTGGTTTTGTTAGTAAATATACGCCTGTTTCATATAGGGATGAGACGGGCTCATCCCGAACCTGAACCCGGGCTCAAAACGGGCTCGGGCTGGACTTTTATACCAGTCATCAGGCTCGGGTTCAAAGTGAAATATTTAATTATTTCCAAATTGGAAAACTGGAGAAAAAACTTGCCATTTGAGAAACAAGAATGTAGTCTAAGTTTCTTAAAGTGTTTTAAGATACTTAGATTAACATTAGGAATAAAAATAGCTTACATTAAGATCAATAATTTAAATTTTCTAATTGATTTTAAAAATCAATTTGAAATGGAGTTGAATTGTAATTGATAAGATATAAGGAGAAATATTCTAGCTAATACTGAAGCCTTGGCACGGTCAATATTAGTAACATAAAGAAGCCGTGTGGTATAAATTGTCTATCTTCACTTTTTGTTAGAAGTCCTTTATCAGAATTACTGGAAACAGAAACTAATATTTTCTGCCTAATCATATTTTTAAAGAATACAAATTGTGAATTTTGCAGATTTCTGTTAGTGGTTGAGTATCAATAACAAATTTGCTCTTTTAAACAGGTTTTTAAAGAACATGAAAATAGCAAAACGTGAACGAATACTTAATTATATTAATATTTTTAAATTAGAAAATTAATTTAAAAAATATTTTAAAATGTTATTAGCAATTTTCTATTTCGTACTTTCGGTATCGAGCCTCTGATCACACAAAACTTTTCGGTCCATGGATCGGATGCTCGATTTCAAACACCCGGGCCCGGTCTAAAAAAAAAAAAAAAAAAAAAAAAAAAAACTCATTTCTACTGTATTAAAATGCTTCACTTCTGAATGCATTAGTGGCATATTCAACCCGGAAATGGAATAAAAAAGTTAACATTTCAGGGCTTCTAATAAAGTTATTTTTACATGTAAGACATCCTTTTATACTAAATCGAAGATGCTTTACAACTTTGTAACTGTTTACCGCGTATCATTTTCGAGATAGGAACGTTAACTCCACAGTTTGCAGGTAGATAGCATGGTAAGCGGTCTCATAGTAGAGATCCTACAGTAGAGAGAGATAGAACATTGACGAATGTCCGCCATGTAAGTTCTAAAGCAGGTGAAACGCAATGTATTTTCATGATTATCTGAAGGCATATAAAACAAATTTTGCATGATTTTCATACAATAAAAAGCGTTTATCGGCGATAAAAACATACTGCGTTCTGCTGCGTTCCAAACCTGCTTTGGAACTTGCATGGCGGACATTTCGTCAATGTCCAATCTCTCTCTACCTCGTAGCGTAGTGCATATCCACTTTAGTTACAACGTAATTGCTGATTTTAGTTTTCACCGTTCTGAAGTTAATGAGGTCGGACAGGCCTTTAGTTGGCACTCTGTATATTAATAATATATATATCTTGCTAAATAAATAATAAAAAGTACGATTTTTCTAAAAAAAACTTACTGAAAAGGGAAAAAAAATGCTTAAAGAAACAAAAAGAAAGTCTTTTTCTACAGAAAGTAATATTCTAAAATGTACTATATAATATTCTACATGAATTAAATTCTATAAGTGTTCGTTTTTGCTTAAATTATGTGTCCCTAAACGTTCTACCTCAGTTGGGTGATTTATTGCGATAGTAATGTTATACATTAAGATACCAGTGAGATTTCAAACAGCTGCTTCTTTCCATTTACCAGGTCAAATGGCTATTATGGCCTTTAATATGACTGGAAAGTTTTATTTTTATCATTTTTTTTTAAAAAAAGAGGGAAATTTCAGAGAGATATTTTGAATAAATAAAATTTATTTTTGTTCAAGTTTTTGAATCCATATTATAACTTTTTTTTAAAGTTTGAAATGAAATCATTAGCCAATCAGAATTTTTTTCTTATTTTTTGATATATTCATAGTTTCCAGCTTCTGCGATTTTTTTGTCACCACTATTGTTTAGTATTAAACATAAACTTATTTAATCCCACATTTCTGCGAAAAAATAAAGGGAAGATTACCAGTAGGAAATAGTGGTGACGAAAATCGTAGCTGTTGGCAGCTATTTAGAACAAGAATTGATCTCATCGTCTTATTTTATTCCATATTTCTACGAATGAATAAAGGGAAGATTACCAGTAGGAAATAGTGGTGACAAAATTTGTAGCTGTTTAGATTCTTAAACAAAAATGGATCTCATTGTCTTATTTTATTCCATATTTCTACTAATGAATAAAGGGAAGATTACCAGTAGGAAATAGTGGTGGATAAAATCGTGACTCCTGGCAGATAATTAGAATTTTAAACCAGAATTGATCTCATTGCGTTATTTAATATCAGACTTCTGCTAATAAATGAGACAAATATTACTAAAAAGAAATAGTGATGACGAAAATCGTAGCTGTCTGCAGCTATTTAGATTCTTAAACCAAAACTGATCTCATTGCCTTATTTAATACCAGATTTCTGCGAATCAATAAGGTGAAGATTATCAGTAGAAAATAATGGTAACGAAAATTGTAGCTGTTGGCAGCTATTTAGATTCTTAAACGAGAATTGATATTGGATGTGGTTGAGATAGTTTTCTGAGTTCTAAAAAGTTTTCTTCGAAAATAGTGTAATTAGGAAACAGATTCTCTAGGATGTCATGTGTTCGTAAAATGGCACCTAAGACATTCCTTTCCCACAAAAATTCTCAACTGAGTTATCTTAAAATATCCACAATCTCATCTCTAAAAATGTTTAGAGTGGCAGTTGTTTGTGTAATTTTTTACTGGAATATACACGAGCACCCAACAGAAAACGCATACAATTATCTATAAGTGATCCCTTTGATGTTGGAATGTTACAGATTGAGTAAATCTTAATAACATAAGATTAGCAATAGGGAATCTGTTAAGACTTAGAATGTTAAGGATAGAATAAACTTTAAACGCATAAATATATATATATATAGGTGATCAGTTGGTTGCACAATTAAATTTGTCTAATTCTTTGAGTTTTTCCCCCACAATGTTTTAATTTAAAATATTATCTGAATAGATACTTACTTCATATTTTGAAATATATTTTTTTATATACTGATGCCAGATTTTTTAAAAAGTCCAAATAATAATGTTTTCAATATTTTCAATTGATATATATATGACATATTTACATGTGAAGATTGAAAACGAAAAAAACTTTTAAAAGATTAAATTATTTAAAAGCATTTAATGAAGAGAATTATGTCATATTAAAACAACATATTTAAAACAATTTTCATATAGCGTTTAAAATAAAACTCTTCTTATAGACGTTAGATAGCTAGTCCGGGAGGCAGCGAAATATTTGTTCAGTTATGTTATGCAAGCTGATTTTCAAATGTGTAACTAGTTTTACTTAATCGATCACGTAAACAGTTGTAAGCTGTCGCGACAGCGGTGGAAAAAGCGGTCTTGAAAGCCGAAAAACTTCTTCCGCCAAAAAGAAATGTGTGGCAATCCAATTACGGAAGTTTGCCACTTGTCGTGTTATTATCCTTCAATCTTCCGTAATCGGATATATTTTTTTTTAAACAGAGTAAATCAGCCTGTTTTTAGAGCCTGGGAAGTGTGGACGGGGGTTTGCAAGCATGCCCCTACCACTATTTAACCTATACCAATTTGTATGCATAACTATGAATGATCTACTGAGCATTAGAATAATATAGACTTGACTAAAACTCCTGAGTAAATGACACTGTTAAGTTACCATACCTTTGTGTAGATTATTTGATACCAGAAATTAATGCAAGCCAAAATTATTTGCTGCGATTTATAACAGAATATCTAACTAAAATACATAACAAAAACTATTTTACTTTCTGAAATATTGAAGTTTTAAGATAAAAATGACATGAAAGATAAAAACTATGCAATATGGAAAAAGTAAAAATAGCAGTTGATATTACTTTTACTTTTAATATAGATGATTTATTATATACTATTAGCTAATTAGATTGAAAAACTTTTTACCATTACGATAACGAATAATTTTAAATTATATTTTTAATTAAAGAAAGAAAACTGCGTAAAACATTTCGAAAACTTTTGAAAATAGGGATAAAAATTCGTGAATATTTTACAACATATTGAAAATTTAACCATCAATGTATTTCTTTAAAAAAAGAAAGCAAAAATTTACGCAGCATAAGCGTAAGATTTTTTTTTTCAAGCATTTTACTAACTTGAGAAAATGGATGTGCTTTTTCGTTGATAACGTTCATTTGATTTTGGGAAACAGTACTGCATAAATTGTTAAGTAGTTTAATCTTCAAATGCACAGAGGAAATGTCATTTATTTTATGCGCTACAGATAATGAATTTGGAACATCGATAAAGCAAATTTGACGTACGTCTAAAAATCCTCGATGTTCATTTGTTTAATGTTTAGTTTAGAGTGACACTATTAGAACTAATGACCAAGTTTGTGTGACTTCGGATTGGAAATTTTTTAGTTTATATTTATTCATAAATATTGTATGTGAATGTGTATTTGTGAATAAACATTAAACAATTTAATTGAATGCAAACTCGTTAATAATAATAATTTGTATGAAATAATGCTACAAAGCATTCACAAAAATTGTTTGTATAACTTGTTAAGAAGTTTAATCTTGAAATGCACTGGGGATTATCAGTTATTTTATACTCTACAGACAATCCTTAGAAAACATGCAGTACTGATGAGAATTTAGGTCATATATTTAGTTATTATAATGCTTTAGAAAAATAATAAATAAATGACAAATATTCATGAAACGGCATTGTATCATTATTCAAATATACACTTATGTTTTATCCTTAGAACTTAAATGGTAAAAATTGGTAACTATAATTAACTATCTTAATCTTTAAATGCACTAGGGATTACCATTTATTTTATACTCTACAGATAATGAGTAAGAAACATGCATTACTGATGAAAATTTAGGATATAATTTTAATTATTACATTACTTTAGAAAAAATCATAAATAAATGACAAATATTTATCAATTGGCACTGTGTTTGTATACCAACATACACTTGTGTTTTAATATTTCTAAATGATTTCTTTTTGCATACGATATCTGAGGTCTAACCGAGTACTTTTTTATTTTATCGATTTTGGTAGCAATATCTTTTACTTCTGACGTCACTTTCACTTTCGAAAATGGTTAAACATCACATAATATGTCTAATGTAATGTTGTGCTCATCTATATTTAAAAAAATATATTTCTCTATTATATATATTTTCAAATATGAAATAAGAACAATTATTACAATTTTTAATCGTTATAATTATAAGGACGTTGCTTAAAAGATCTAATAGATATAATTTTAATAACAAATGTAACCAGCTTTTATTTTGGAGACACTCAGACATGCGATTCTACATGCTTGGAACAATTTTTGGTAGGGGATTGTAAATATATTTCTCAAGATCTGTAATGCTTAAATTTTTCTTGCCCTTTACACAAAAAGTTCCCCATTACACTCCATTCATCTTTTTTATTATGTTTATATCGTGCAATCAAGGGTGCTAATCAAATAGTGAGATATTGTTATCATTGAACCCTTTTTCGTAAGTTTTGTGTTATGGCACGATACATTATTTTGTTGGAAAATATATTTTTATCCTACCAAAAGTAACTATATACCAAAATTTGTGTTTATGAAATACGCTTTTAAGTTCAATTTCTTAGAAATAATAACTGGATTATCTTTATTTTAAGCTGAAGTACCGTTGTAAAATAAATTTTTCACATCCTAAAAGCAACCATATGCCAGACTTTGTGTTTTTAAAATGTATGTATATACTTTTGAGTTCATCATCTTAGAAAAAACTAATTTAGTCTAACCTTGAGCATTTATATTACAACATTAATATTATTATAGCACCGCAAACCATGACTGATCCTGCCAGGGTTTAATTTCTAAGAAAGAAAGTACCGGAGCACTCTAATATTCTGCAGTTCTAACACCCGTAGCAAACCCCTCCTCCTCCCTCCCGCTTCCGCCATCACTCTAATCTTAATATTTATATTTCATACATTATTTTCAAAATTTAAAGCATTTTTTTTTTATATAGCAAAATAAAAATTTTAAATACATCGATCTGCATATACATAGCTACCAACTATTCCACTTTTTAGTTATTACTACTTCCGAATAGAAACCTTTGCCTAATCTTAATGTTAATTAATCACAGAAGTCTGCGATTAAATAAGCTCAGGATTATGATTCGCAAATAGTGTTAACACAAAAAATGAATAGTTCACAGCTATGCAGAACAGAAAAAAAGACTATTTCTGTTTACTCTTTATTCTTATGAAAATAGCATTAAAATGATTTGAAATGGAAATAAATAAAATTTGAATTTAAGACAGATAGAGCTTGAGCTTGCCCAAACCCGAAGACTGATATAAAAATCGAGCATGTTTCATACAGTGTTGAATTCAGACACTTTTCTTCGGGAGGGATTTCTGTGGATCCGGGGGGATATTTCAGAGTTCCGGGGGGGAAATTGCACTCTTTAACCATTAAAAGCATAAAATCTCAAATCTCCCGGGAGGGACATTTCAATGCTCCGGGGGAGGGAGGGAATGTCCCCTCCTGCCCACCCCCTGAATTCAACACTGCCTCCATCTCTTATGTGAGCGACACCTTACGTTACTTATAAGTGTTTTGATGCAAAAAAAGGCAAAAGATTGGAAATGGGAGGGAAAGAAAAGGGTAATTTAGATTCATTTTTCGGAAGCTTTATTGCACTGGGCTCCGGTGAATTCTGGACAATATTTCAATATTTACTAAAAACAGAGAAGTACCTTAGCTGAGCTCCGGTGGGCTCCAGTGAAAATTAAGCCCTGGATCCTCCTTTGTTTTGACGACTCCATGCAACATTTCTGTTACCCTACACATCGTACCAATATTAAACGTTAACTTCATTCGAATATAAAAGGGATAAACCTTGATGAGCCTACAGGTATACTTTAATACTGGTACGATTTGTGGAGGAATCACGCATACGTTGGGTACGTTGCATGATGCCGTCCAAATAAAGGAAGTTCAATCCTGCTTCGAGGTGCTGCGTGAGCGCCAGGTTAGACTAAATTAGTTTTTTTTCTAAGATGGTGACTCAAAAATGTATACATACATTTTAAAAACACAAATTTTGGCATATGGTTGCTTTTAGGAGCTGAAAAATTTATTTTACAACAGCGTAATGCATTGTTCCATACATCCAAAAACTACGAAAACGCAGTTAAATAATTAAAATATCCCATTATTTGATTGTCCACATCGGTCTCATGATAAGAAGTTAAAAAAAAAAAAAAAAAGATAGAGTGCAATAGAGAACTTTTTTTATGTAAATGGCAAGTTACATTCATACATTACCTATCTTCAAGAAGCTATTTATAATCCCCAGACAGATATAAACAAATCATAATTATCAAAACTTGTTCCAAGCATGTCAAATTGCATGGATGAGTGTCTTCAAAATAAAGGTAGTTACATTTCTTATTAAAATTGTATCTATTTGAATTTATAAGTAATGTCATGACCATTAAAAAAATTAACGATTTTTCTTATTTCATATATATTTTTTAATTGTTATTATTTTTTTTTATATAAAAATGAGCAAAACAGCTTTTTGGGGTTATAAATACATATTGTATGATGTTTATTAATACGTAGAAATGTATATAATTTATTGTTTTTATTGTTTAGTATTTTTATATTTTGGCTAGGGATGTACTAATCAATTTAAGATCCACGTGACTTTTATCAGTTATTAATTGCTTTTTACTGAAAACAGTTACTTTTCGTAACAGTTACTAAATCCTAAACTCAATAAAGGTATCTATATATAAAGCATACCTTTTTAATACCAGTAAAAAAAAAAAAAAAAAAATTGGTTTTAACCACTTGCGCCTCAAAGACGCGCCACGTATGTCGAAATGTTTTTGTGAGTTTATTGCATAGATGCCAAGTCTCGTGCCACTATATTTTAATGTTAATTTTTGTGTTGTTTATTTCTAGAATTTCTACCATTAAATAAAGCGAATACTTCCATTCTCGAAAAGTGGTGCTTAAAATTGAGACACTTGGCAACTAGTAGTTGCATCTGTGAATTTGTTGCCAGCGAAAGTGGTTAAAGTACGTGCTTTCCAAACTATACAATATCGAAAATTATCAGTGTTTGAAAAATTTCGTTATTAATTTAAATTAATAAATTTCGTTATAAATTTTAATATTTTTCGTTACTAATTTTTACGTTGTTAATTTTATTTTTTCTTTATTAATTTTGTTATTAATCTAAATTAATTAAATTAAATTATTAATTTAAATTGTTTAAAATTTAATTAAAAATGTTTATTAATTAATTTCGTTATTAATTTAAATATTTAATTTAAAAAATCTATTTTCAAACTATTTTTAACAATTTTATAAAGTCCATCGCATAATAACAAAAGCTAAATTTTAAATTTTGAAATACTGAGGGCCCTAATAATGTATCAAAACCGAAACATCTAGTCTAGGTAAACTTTAAGCATAAAGAAAACTTTATACGCAGCTTATCTAAGCCATTGAATTCCGGATTAGAGACACAGATAGATGTGAAAAATATGGAATGACAGTCATAAATACTGCAAAAGTTGTTCGTTTAATTATTTCATTTGATTGTTGGTTCAGTTTTGTTCGTTTAATTATTCGTTAATTGTTTGTTTAATTGATTTGTTTAATTGTTCGTTTAGTTGTTCGTTTAAGCTCTGAAAAATCTTGATAGCAAAATACATTCATAATTATTTCAAAAGTCATTCGTTTAATTTATTCGTTATTAATTTTAATTGTTTCGTTATTAATTTTATTTATTTTTTGTTATTAATTTTCAATTTTTCATTATTAATTTTAATTTTTTCGTTATTAATTATATTTATTTTCCTTATTAATTTTAATATTTTCGTTATTAATTATATTTATTTTCGTTATTAATTTTAATTTCATTATTAATTTAAATTTTCAATTAAAGAAAATCTATTTTAAAACTATTTATCATATAAATTTTATAGAATTTATCTCAAAATAACAAAAGATAAATTTTAAAATTTGAAATACTAACTGCCCGAATTGATTGAAAACGAATCAAATCCGAAACATCTTGGTAAACTTTAAGTATAAAGCTTTATACTCAGCTTATCTAAGCCAATGAACTCCGGATTGGAAACGCAAACAGATCGGAAAAATCTAGATAACAAAAGACATTCACAATTATTGCAAAAGTTGTTCGTTTAATTAGTTTGTTGCATTGTCGGTTTATTTTTTGTTCGTTTAAATTGTTCGTTTAATTATTGTTCGTTTAATTGTTTTTCGTTTAATTGTTGTTCGTCTAATTCTTTGTTTAATAGCTTTGTTTAGTTTTAAATAGTTCGTGCAGTTGTTCGTTTAAGCTCGGAAAAAATCTGATAGCAAAATACATTCATAATTACTGCAAAAATCGTTCGTTTAATTTATTCGTTATTAATTTTAATTTTTTTCGTTATTAATTTTATTTTTTGTTATTACTTTTAATTTCGTTAATAATTTAAATTTATAAATTTGTTTATTAATAAATTTCGTTGTTAATTTAAAGTTTCAATTTAAAAAGAATCTATTGTAAAATTATTTTTGATATGTATTTTATGCAATTTATCTCATAATAACTAAAGATAAATTTTAAAATTTTGAAATACTAAGTACCTTAAAATTGAATCAAAACCAAAGATCTAGGTAAACTTTAAGCATAAAGCAAATCGTTATACTCAGCATATCTAAGCCATTGAACTCCGGATTTTAGAAACGCAAACAGCTCTGAAAAATCCGGACATTCATAATTACTGCAAAAGTTGGCATCTTTATCACGATCTCATCAGTTACAATGGAAGGGAGGGAAAAAAAGAAGCAAAAAATAAGTTGCGAAAGCGAAGGAGAGCATTTTACAGACCGTATTATTTTCTTTTGCTTTTTTTTTTTTTTCCCATTCAAGTAGTAGCTACTGAGATTTCTTATCGTATGTTGCCTTTTATCTCAATGGCATATTTCCTTAATCTGACATCAATGTCTAAAACATTGTTTTAAGGTTTATAATGGCAGCAAGGTTGAAAGATTTATTGAGCAATATGATGCGAAGACATTTTAGGTGAAGAATATATGTTTGCGTTACAATTTTTTCACTACGCTTCAAATCGATCTAATGTTAGCGTTTCTTGTTATATATACAGTCGAACCCCGTTAATACGCGAATGAAGGAACCATTGAAAATTTGTGTATTAAACGGGTTCGCGTATTAACCAAATTTCGCGAATTTTCGTCCAATCGTCCATCTAATAACACCCTATACGTACAAAACACTTTTTTATGATACTTTTTAGCGTTTTTAATTGTTACGATGACATTTTACTTGTTTTTATTATTACGTATATATTTAGTAGGAGCGTTTGAAAGCTTGAAATTTGAATAAGGATTACTGTCGTAAGTAAAAATCCCGTAAGTCTTTTCAAAATTAGATTTATTATCGGCGCATGTAATTGAACAAAACCAACAAAAAATTCTGGTAACCACGTTAACTAAAACTAATGTTAACAAAATTTAAATTCTTGAAAGCTGTTGTTGTTGTTATCGTGTCAGAGAAAGTGCCATGGCACTTCCTCTGAAAGAGGGGGTGCCAGAGCCTCAAGAGAGGTCGGACTTCTAGAGCTGGTCTCCTAATTTTGAACCAATTCCAGATGAGAGACCTGCACCTGGATTGGCACCCCCAGAGGTACCGTTTGCAAACTTGGAGGACACTGGAGCCACGAACAGATTTTACGTGCACTAGCTCCAATTAACTATTCTTCAAAGCTATACAGTACAAATAAAGAACAGTGTCGATAATAGTAAAAAGTGAATATAGAAAAAAGTAAAAAATGGAACCTAATAATGACATAAAAATTACTTTTTAGCAAAGTAGCTATCCATATTGGCCTATTTAACATCCGACCGCGCCTTCAGCATGATGTTTTCAGTTCTATTAGATGGTATTCAGTTTTATTAGATGGTATTCAGTTCTATTAGACGGTATTCAGTTCTATTAGATGGTATTCAGTTCTATCTTGATGGTAAAGTTCGCTCGTCGAGAGCCCTTCGTCCAGCGATAACGCAGTCCGAGAAGACTGAACGAATCCGTAACTTTGGAGAATCGGTGTGGGGTCAGGGGCTCACGTTCATCCTCCCCCTCCTCCTTATCCGTTTTACCAGTGGCAGTTCCATCGGCAATGATGACATCCAGACTTCTGAGCTCGGATGTGACTAGATCTTTGTTGATATTGATAAACGTGTGTAAATCGACAAAATCTTCCAAATCTTTCATCAATCAAAATACATTTTAGTGTCATTACGTAATTTGAATCTCTACGAAATTCGGCAGATTTTACTTTGAAAATTCGGGAATTAGCATTTATAGTGTAGAAAACTAATCCATTCATTTCAATCACTTAATATTTTCCACTCAAAGTAAAATAAATAAATAAAGAAAATGATGAAGCACGCAGATAAAAACCCAACGATAATTTTTCTCTCATCTCTTAAAACAAGTGACCTAATTTATGACTCTTAAGTTTCAAGTTTATCAAGCAATAGAGATTTATTACCTCGTTATAATCGTTCTCTTCTAATAATGTGAAATATGTTTATAATTTGTTATTTGTGATTATGCCATTATAAACTTATTACAGAACTAAAACATTTAAAAGGACAATTATTCAACGTCAATTTGTTTCAAAGAAATGATGCAACTTTACTCGTAACTTTCCAAACTTTGTGAAAATGAGTCAGTGTATTACTATCCTTCATTCTGTAAAGTCACAGGAAAAAATGTTTCCTGATGTTAAAATTAATCTAAATGTAAACCTTTTAAAATTTTAAGTAATGTAAAATATAATTTTTAAAATCAATCCAAACGTGAACTTATTTATTCAATGTGAATTGTGCATTAATATAATTTTTTTTTACAAGTCTTATTTCAGCAGTGGTACATCTACACGATTATTCAAGAAGTGTTTATAATAAATTCTCAAATAGTTGAAATATATAAACCAGTGGATATTTCATAAATTGGATAGACCTTAGAAAAGGTAAGCAATTCCTTTTCTTTCTGCATGTTGAAGACCAGAGTTAATTTTAATTTGAAGAATTTAATATTCTGATGTTACGCGCTTACCTCGTTGGCCTCGCCCCTTCAATAGTAATCATGAGCCTGATGAATATATGAACTCAGAATTTATTCTTAAGGATTAATAATTGACTCTAATTAATAAAAATAATACTCAGCTCTTATGCTAGATTAAAAATTCAAGAAAACATAATTGAATTTAATAAACTATTTAAACTAATAAAACTTTAAAAACTGTATAAACAAGTTCTCCGAGATGGCGACAATAAAAGAAATGCAAATAGTAGATAAATTAAACAATAATAATTATTCTATATGGAAGTTTAAAATTAATATGTTGTTAATTAAGGAAGATTTGTACGAACTCGTAACTCAGGAACCCCCTACACCAATTAACGAAGATTGGAGAAAAAAGGATGCAAAAGCTCGCGCTTTAATAAACCTGAGTATAGACGATACGCAAATAGTTCATGTAAAACATTTAGAAACAGCAAAACAGACATGGGATAGTTTAAAAAATATTCACGAGAGAGCCAATTTGTCCAGTAAATTGTATTTGTTACGAAAATTGTATAGTGCAAAACTTCCCGAAAATGGGAACATGCACAAACACATTACTAATATACTGGAAATAAAAGATAAGCTCTCCGCAATAGGAGAGAACATAACCGACTCGCATTTATCTGCACTTCTATTGTGCTCGTTACCTGCGAGTTATAATACTTTAATAACAGCTCTCGAAGCCCGAAATGAAATTGAATTAACTCCCGAATTCATCAAGAGCAAACTTACTGATGAATTTAATAAACGGGTAGAAAATAGTGAGCAAGTTGAAAACTCACAAAAGGTGTTTAAAACACAAAAGAAATACACTCAAGATTATAAAGGGCAAAACAAATATTGTACCTACTGTAAACAATCAAAGCACACTTACAAACAATGCTGGCATCTCAAGAACAGAAACACACAGACCACTACACCTAAAACACAATACAAATACAAAAAGTACACATCGTTGTGTTTTGAAAATACAAAAGGTGATAGTAAAAATAAAATGAATGAATCAAAAACAGATGAACAGGTACAAATAAATAAAAGTGAACATAAAGATGCAGCATTCATAATTGTCAATCCCGCTAATAAAACCTGGTTAATTGACTCAGGAGCGTCTTCGCATATAGCGAACGATAGGGATATATTTACAAAATTCAACGATACTGAAAAAACTACAGTAACAATTGCTAATGGGAATACATTAAATTCTTACGGAACCGGCGAAACACAAATAATGACAAAAACATCTGATGGATGTATAAATAGAATTACACTTAAAAATGTGTTATTTGTTCCACAATTGGAATCAAATTTAATTTCCGTAAGTAAAGCCACAGAACATGGCTACAAAGTATTTTTCGAAAATGAAAAATGCATACTATCGTGCAATGGAAAAATATACTTAGAAGCATTTAAGAAACATAACTTATATCAAGTTGAAACACTAGAAGAAAGTTCTCAAAATAAAATAAACATTGCACATGATTGCAGAAATAAAGATTGCCTCGAAATTTGGCATAAACGCCTTGGCCACAGAAATAATGAAAGTATAAAAGAATTAGTCAAAAATGACTTGGCCAGTGGGATAAAAATAAATAACTGTAATCATAAAACAAACTGTGAAACCTGTATAAAAACAAAGTCAACAAATGCACCGTACTCTAAATCTATCGAAAATAAAACAACAAAAGTATTAGATTTAGTACATACTGATTTATGTGGGCCTTTTAAAACACCCACAATAGGAGGAAAAAATTACTTCCTTACATTCATAGATGACAGTTCTAGATTCACAGTTATTTACTTATTAAAAAGTAAAGATGAAGTTTATGAAAAAATAAAAGACTATGTACAAATGGTCAAAACCAGACAAGGAAAATATCCGACGGCGATTAGATCGGATAACGGTGGGGAATACATAGGAAATAAAACAGAAGCCTTTCTAAGGGAACATGGTATAAAACATGAATACACAGTTCCATTTTGTCCCAGCCAGAATGGCATTGCTGAGAGAAAAAACAGAAGCTTAATTGAAATGACACGAAGCCTATTATCCCAAGCAAATTTACCTCATAGGTTCTGGGGTGAAGCGATAAATACTGCTAATCACCTCCAAAATAGGCTCCCCACTAAATTGACAAATAAAACGCCATATGAAATTTGGTTCAAAAGAAAACCAAATCTCTATTATTTACGTGTATTTGGCTGTAAAGTATACACTTACATAAACAAACACAAAAGATCTAAACTAGATGACACAGCAGAAGAGGGTATCTTCATGGGCTATGATAATAATACAAAGGGATACCGCGTTTTCACTAAAAATGGTGAAATAATAATTTCCAGATCTGTAAAATTTCTGGAAGAAAAACTGAACAATTTAAACGAGAAAATTAATGATCACGAACAATTAATTGAAGATAAAAAATACATTGAAATAGAAATAGGTGACACACCCTGTACACCTGACGCGCCCAAACAATCAGAAACACATCAACCTCGTAGATCTGAAAGACAAAACAGAGGAGTACCACCTCAAAGATATACTTCCGACAATTTTATTGCTTTAGCAAATGATTGCGATACAACAGAACCTGAAAACTGGAAACAGCTTATCAAAATAAACAATCCACTAGAAAAGAAAAACTGGCTTAAAGCCACTGAAAACGAAATACAATCGTTAATGAAAAATAATACATGGGATCTAGTCGATCCTCCTCTTAATAAAAGAATCATAGGAAGTAGATGGATTTTCAAACGAAAAATTGATAGTTCAGGAAATACACAAAAATATAAAGCACGTTTTGTTGCCAAAGGTTTCAGTCAAAAATATGGGGAAGATTATCAAGAAACATTTTCACCAGTAGCACAACATTGTACCATCAAAACACTTCTTTTAGCAGCAGCTTATAATAATTTGAATGTGCGACATGTAGATATTGACACCGCTTTTCTTCATGGGAACTTAAATGAAGAAATATATATAAATCAACCTGAAGGCTATGTAAACGAACAATTTCCTGAAAAAGTTTGCAAGCTCAAAAAGGCATCTATGGCCTCAAACAGGCCGCCAGAGCTTGGCATATTAAAATCGCTGAAACACTAGACAACTTGAACTTTATCCAAAGTACAGCAGACACATGTCTTTTCACTAGAAAAGAAAAAGATCATACATCGTACATAATAATATATGTTGATGATATACTCATCGCCAGCAAAGATGAAATAATAGAAGAAATTGTAAATTCCCTAAAACAAGAATACGAATTAAAGGATCTAGGCAATATTAGTAACTATTTAGGTACTCAAATTCAGAAATTACCTAACGGTTATTCTCTTGATCAAAAAATTAAGATTGAAAATTTAGCGAAAAAGTTCAATCTTGAAAACTCCAAACCGTGCAAAACTCCAATGGAACCAGGATATAACAAATTAAATGATGATGATAATTTAATGCCAAATAATATTAAATATCGCCAGGCACTTGGTTCATTGCTTTATATAACAACAATAACTAGACCTGACATTTCAGCAGCAGTAAACATTTTAAGCAGACGAAATGAGAATCCTCGCGAAAAAGACTGGCAAGCCGTAAAAAGAATAATAAGATATCTATATCATACTAAAGAACTAAAATTAATAATTAACACTAATGAAGAACCAATATTAAAAGTATTCGCTGATGCCGATTGGGCAGGTGATACCAAAACCCGCAGATCAACATCGGGAATATTATATATGTTGGGCAACAACCCAATTCAGTGGACGACGAAAAGGCAAAGTTGCATTGCCTTATCTTCAGCAGAGGCTGAATATGTGTCCGCAGCACATGCTAGCCAAGAAATAATTTGGTTATTGAAGTTACTTGACGATCTAGGCTTTCCACAGCAAAAACCAATCACTTTATATGAAGACAATCAAAGTACCATAAAAATGGTTGAATCAGAAAAATTCACGAAAAGATCAAAGCACATCGACGTCAAATTTAATGCCATTAAACAATATAGCGAAGAAGGCATAATTGAGTTAAGATATCTTCCAACAGAAAAAATGATAGCTGATGCACTTACCAAACCTTTACCCAAGCCTCGATTCATCGAACACAGAAATTCAATGAAAATATTAGTTAATCCCCATGAACGGATTAAGGGGGAAATTGTAGAAAACTAATCCATTCATTTCAATCACTTAATATTTTCCACTCAAAGTAAAATAAATAAATAAAGAAAATGATGAAGCACGCAGATAAAAACCCAACGATAATTTTTCTCTCATCTCTTAAAACAAGTGACCTAATTTATGACTCTTAAGTTTCAAGTTTATCAAGCAATAGAGATTTATTACCTCGTTATAATCGTTCTCTTCTAATAATGTGAAATATGTTTATAATTTGTTATTTGTGATTATGCCATTATAAACTTATTACAGAACTAAAACATTTAAAAGGACAATTATTCAACGTCAATTTGTTTCAAAGAAATGATGCAACTTTACTCGTAACTTTCCAAACTTTGTGAAAATGAGTCAGTGTATTACTATCCTTCATTCTGTAAAGTCACAGGAAAAAATGTTTCCTGATGTTAAAATTAATCTAAATGTAAACCTTTTAAAATTTTAAGTAATGTAAAATATAATTTTTAAAATCAATCCAAACGTGAACTTATTTATTCAATGTGAATTGTGCATTAATATAATTTTTTTTTACAAGTCTTATTTCAGCAGTGGTACATCTACACGATTATTCAAGAAGTGTTTATAATAAATTCTCAAATAGTTGAAATATATAAACCAGTGGATATTTCATAAATTGGATAGACCTTAGAAAAGGTAAGCAATTCCTTTTCTTTCTGCATGTTGAAGACCAGAGTTAATTTTAATTTGAAGAATTTAATATTCTGATGTTACGCGCTTACCTCGTTGGCCTCGCCCCTTCAATATATAGTTCTTTTACAGGGCAACACAAAACATGCAGAAGAATCTTAGAATAATCATACAGGCAGAATCAAAGAATTCCAATAATTAATGTTTCTTGTATATATATATATATTTAAATTAATTAAAAAAGTAAAATGAAGGAGTAACTGTAGAAATTGTTTTTTTCTACTTGATTATTGTTTGTCAAAGAATAATTTAAAATGTAGAAACTCAAGTAAAAGTTCTTATAAAAAGAAATGCTTAACTTTACAATGTACCATAAATGCAAATGTACAACTAATATTGAACTTCATTTCGATTGAATAGGAATAATTCTGACCTACTTTCATATTCAAATTGCAGAGAGAAAAAGGCTTTCTAGCACGAATAATTATGCAGAATTTTAAATTTTCCTGTATTGTGCCACTTTTATGACGGCTGCAATTTTCGTTGAAAGTGAAATAGTTTATTTCTATGAAGAGGTACTGTAAAATAAAAATAGTTCTTGTAGATTAATTTAAGATTATTAAACCTTATTGCAATGAAATATCTTCTATCTTAAATTCCTTCAATATCTTAATATTGCATGTAGATTAATCTTTCTTTCACTAACCTATGAAAATGGAATTTTTGAAAATGTATAGCTAATACTGATAATGATAGTAATCTAAAATTTCTTTTAACAACGAAGTTTTATTACTATCCTCAGAAAACTTACCTTATTGCTGTCGCTGTATCTGTGAGATATATGACGTGGATATGTGTCGGGCTCAGTCCAAGACCGAAACGATCTCGTGCTCGAGCAGGCTCATGTTCAAAGTGAAAATTTTATTTATTCTTAAATTGAAAAAGGGTAAAAAAAAACTTGCTATTTGAGAAACAAGAATGTAATCTAAGTTTCTTGAAGTGTTGTGCAATATTTCAACTAGTCGGATGTGCCAATCGCAAAACTTTCTTCTATTGCAGGTTTCACACTCACCAAAAACGAATCAGCACCAATTTATATCAAAGTCTAACTGAATCTGAAGTTTAATGAAAATCTGTTCATTAGTTGTTGAGATATAGCTAACGTGAAAATCATGGTAAAAGTAGAATAGTAGCGCCACCTGTTGGGTTATTTACACCAAAGCGTAATCAGCGTCTATTTATGTCAAGGTCTAACAGATTCTGAAGTTCGATGAAATTCTGTGCATTAGTTCTTGAGATATAGCTATCGTGAAAATAATGAAAAAAGTAGTATATCAGCGCCAACTGTTGGACTATGTACACAAAAACATAATCAGCATCTATTTCTGAAGTTTGATGAAATTCTGTGCATTAGTTCTCGAGATATAGCTAACGTGAAAATCGGAACATTCATTGACAGCTGCTTGGGCGCTCAACCTTTTTCTGTTCATAAACAAATTGTGCAAGTAATGTAATTTCCCAGATACAAAGTAACTCTTTCCTTTGACTAAAATTCCTTTCCCACCGGGTTGCCCGCATGTGCCTCTAAAATTCACAAAAGTTACGGTTTCGCCAAATGTGGTAGCCTTTTCATTACATCCTCCCAAAACATTTATATTAATTATCCTTAACGTACATAAATTCTTCTTCAATGTATTATCGAATCGTGGCGAGACAATCTACTTCCCAAAAGGCAGATCATTCCTAGCTCTTGGTCTGTCAACAACTGTTCTAAGCCTCTAACATCCGAGACCACCTCATTCTTACCATCTTATACTTGCTATATATCAATAAAAAACTTTCAGCTGAGATGTCTTCGTTCATTGGATATTTCATGTCTGCCTTCCTGGATGTAGAACCTTTGGGTAATTGTTTACAACGCAAATGGTACGAACGAACGGCCCAAAAACTACCTCAATTCATGCGTTATGCATTAAAATATTTCAGCCCAACATCAATCATCACCATAGGGGGTAACTTGGAATAGATTATTGCATATTTTCGTTCGTGGTTATATTATATTCTTGTAAATTAAAAAAAAAAAACATTTTTTCGTACACTGTAAAAAAAAATTCGGAAAAGTTTCCGGTAGGAATAGGATTTCCAGTTGCCCGTATAGTACAGGAAACTTTTCCGAAACAACACGGAAAAAAAAACGGAAAAAAACGAAAGTTTTTTCTTTCCGTCAGGAAACTTTTCCCGTTTGATTCAGAAACTAATCTTTAGACACAGAATAAATTCCTGGGTCTTACGGAAATCTTTCCATTCACATAAAGAAACGTTTTGGAAGAATGGAAGAATAGATAGAAAGTATTCCGTTTAAAAAAGGAAAACTTTCCATTCACATAAAGAAACGTTTTGGAAGAATGGAAGAATAGATAGAAAGTATTCCGTTTTAAAAAGGAAAACTTTCCATTCACATAAAGAAACGTTTTGGAAGAATGGGAGAATAGATAGAAAGTATTCCGTTTTAAAAAGGAAACTTTTCCGAATCAGTCAGTAAACTAATCTTGAAAAAATTAAAAATTCCTGTGTAGAATAGAAACTTTTTCTTTGCTTTACGGAATTTTTTTTCATTATGATCGGAAAATTTTCTGTATTGTAAAGAAACTTTTGTTTTGAAGAGTAGGAACATTAACGGATGAAAATATTGCTTTTGGACACTGTTTTGATTTCCTTTTATCTCAATTAAATATTATTAAGAACTTTTTTGAATACATACACACATTTTAAGTATTTGTTATCATAAAATGCATTACATGTAATGCATTTTATGATAACAAAATGCATTTTATGATACGAAATGTGTGTATGTATTCAAAAAAGTTCTTAGTAATATTTAATTGAGATAAAAGGAAATCAAAACAGTGTCCAAAAGCAATATTTTCATCTGTTATTGGTCCTACTCTTTATGACAAAAGTTTCTTTACAATACAGAATCAGCTTGAAATGTTATTTATTTGTTACAAGTATACTGATGCGCTCATGGGTATATAATATAACTAAATATTCAGATGATGCTAAACCAGTGTTGAATTCAGAGCCTTTTCTGCGGCTCCGGCGGGGAGGGGGGAGGAATTATATATTTACTTTTTGGAAATTGCACTTTTTAACCATTAAAAGCATAATATCTCAAATCTTCTGGGGGGGGGGGAGGATTTCAATGTTCCAGGGGGGTCCCAGCGGGCCACCCCCTGAATTCAATACTGTGCCAAACAACTGTTCAATATTACTAAAAAAAAGGGACAAGCCTGTATCCTCAAAAAGCTCAAATTTATTCCACTGGGTGTAGCACAAGTATGAAACATGTTCTATGCATATGAGGTGTATGCAACTACTTTGAAGTTTATTGTTGCTGGAAAGAATTTCTATAGCTATATTTCTAAAACAAAGGACATACAAAACCTATCTTTTTAAATCATAATATTGCCCCACCCCTCCTTAAAAAACAGAAATAGCCATATTTGACTGAAAATTATCTTCTTCCAATAATAGGTTTTAAAAAAATAAGCTTAGGGGGTCGTCATCATTCTTAAATTGTACCAAACTCCAACTTTTCAATACATACACCTAATTTTGACGTTATACATTTTTTTTTCTGTAAATTTCTCCCAAGGATACGAAACAAGAAATCACTTGGTCAACTGGTTTAAGAAATATGAAGGTTTAAAATTTGGAAGTCTTAATGTGAAATTAATTTGCAATTGATGAAAAACAAATTGCAATGCGGGTAGCTTTTTAAGCGTAATTCAAAAACTACTTGACATAATAATTTTGGATTCGCTTATTTGAAGATTTTCAAAATCTATTTGTTAAAATTGTATAGATGATGTTTAGTTCTCTCTTATAAAAAAAAAAAAAAATGTATTTTTAAATTCATTTCAAAAAAGAAAAAAAATAACCTATGAATTTTTAATAGAGGTGGATTTCTGGAGGCTTCAAATATGCAAATCCAAAATCACAGATAGTTGGTAAGTAGTTTTTGAGTTATGCTTAAAACATAGAATTATATGAGACTTATTTCTCAATTTATCAATGTATTTATCAATGCTGTAACTATTTGAGTTTTCACGATAGTTCACTGGTCTTTTTATATGAGTTGCCCTATAGTATTGCTATCAAATCATAACAAAAATGTTTGCTGTAGTTTGCGCATGCGCAGTTAAAATTAATTTCATAAAAATACCTATATCTCATCAAATATTCAATATATTAATATTTTAATCACAGTATACTATTTCTACGATTCTTTGTCAAGTTTTTGGAAAGTGGTGTTAAATTTGGCTGAAAACTCTGCATGTTATAAAAAAAAACTTTTGAATTTTTCACAGAAACGTTAATATATTCACGAATATACATGCTATACTTACAAAAAATGCACACAAATGTTGAACAGAACCTACATAGTCATTTACTACAGTGACAGACCATTTTTAGCATTTTTCGTTACTTGGGTGATCGAAAATATTATTTTATGATTAAAGTTATTATCCCCCACCCATAGTTGTCCTCGCGATAAAATATTCACTGACAAACATCAAGTCAAACATGTTCTTTACATCCTCAAAGCTTAAGGGCATTCCGGGCATTTACTCACGAGTTTCAGTAAGATAATTGACGAAACGTCTGAAATCGGTCACTGCCCCTTAATTTCTGGACACCAGTGTAATATTAATAAAGTAAATCTAAAAACTTTTGAAGCCATGTAACTTATAAGAATATATATACAGAATTCAGCTAATCCTAATAAATAGCTTGATGATAAACAAATTTTAGAAGCCATGCAATTTGAAAATGTACAAGACTTTGAACTTGAAGCTCAACTGAAAATTATATAACAAAAAGCCTTGCTAAATGAAAATCCTTTTTAAAAACAGGGTTCGTGATTTTACTTATTTATTTAATCAAAAAATCATATATGTTTTTAATTATTTAAATCAGCTATTTTTTTTAAATTCAAAATACAATTTTAAAATTATACATTTTACAGTAAAATAAACTTTACTAAATAATTAAAATTAACAATTAGAAGTGTCCATTTAAATATATTTGAAATTAAAAAAATATATAGAAACTCATTCACTTGGTTAAATTAAAATATTTTAATCATATAAATAGTTAAAAATATACAGTTTAAAAAAATGGAGCTACAGAAAAAGATTTAATTTAGAAATGTGAATTCTCTTTTACTTTTGAAAACATGAAATAAATAAAACAAATTGTCTTGTGTCATCACTTATTTACAAAAACTGCAATTTAACAGATATCCTATTCTGTATAAAATACATATACCACCTTGAATTACCCCTTTGATAAAATAAAAAGCATATGCACTCTGCATTACTAAAAGCTAAAGTTTTTTGTTCTGACCAAATTTCTTTATTCATTTAATGAATTTAGACCATATATTAAACACACTTAAGATGGTTATGATTATATTTTATAAATTTCAATGGATATGAAAAAAATATTCTTTGTTATTAAAATGTTTGAAAAGAAACACCAATTTTCCAGCTTTATGAGTTCCTAAGCGATTACAGAGTTTACAGTGAATTAAAGTTTGATTTATTTGAATTTAAAATAAAAATAATTAAATCAGGCCTTTTTTTAAGATTTTAAAACTTTAGTTGTTTATGAGTTTACATTTGCAAGTAATTGAAATTGTATGAAAAAAAATATATATATAACATTTCAAAGTATATTACTTACCATGCAATCTTTATTTTCCGAATCTTTCCATAAATAAATTACGTTGGAATATTGAACCATTTGTTATTTACATGTGCACAATGAAGTCATGAGATATCTACATAAATATCAATAAATATACTGTTGACTGACCTATATTCATTTTACTATATTTATGAAGTCTAGTTGCCTATAAAAATTTATGTATATTTAAAGTCAAAATTTTATCATCATTAATGACAAAGAAAGAAATGTTTGTGAGTCTTTTATTCTTCAATGGCAGATCACTTAATAGAAGAATATTAAAAATTACAAATAATTCAGGAAAAATATATAAAAAATAAGTGTATATTTAATAAAAAATCTGACTTCGCAAATGTGGTATGTGCTGTTTTTTTTTTAACTTAAACTTAGTAAAATAAATCAATCGCATTTAATCTGCACAAACATTAAATTGCACATACTAACAAAATACTATTTAAAAAAATATATATAAGTTACTCGATTTTTTTTTCTGGCTAACTACAAAAGACAGAAAAAATAAAACAAACATTTATACTGAAAAATAACATTTATTTGCAACAAAACTATAAATCAAAATGTTATAATGAATAAAAATTACAGCAATAGTGATATTACTTCCATTGACAGTTCTTGCCTTCGAATAGCTGCACTTAGTAAAAAAGTAGGCCTAGATTCTTTAATTTCTTCCAGGCCTTAATTGATTACACAATATGATGCTACCAAAACAAAATTGTCCTAGGACATTTCTCCGAAAAAACTGTCAAACCATCAATATTATTCGAGAACAGCATGATTTCCTTTCTTACATCATCATTCGCTATTAAGCAAGGATGATATGCTCTAGCTGGAATGCGACACTGATCACTGCAGTATTATCCTGCAATAATAACAATAATAATATTAATATATTTTTATTTTACTAATTTCTAGTGATCATGTATATTTAATGGGACAAAAACAGCACAACAGCAATGAATGATTAAGAGGACTCTTCGTCTTCAGCGATAAGTATTTTTAAGAGCATAAAATTTAAAAATTTTCCTTTCAGTAAAAATTTCAAATTTCATAAGTTTTTAAAATACTTAAAAATTAAGGAAAATTATTAAAATGTACAGTTTAAAAATGTTAATTTAAAGATGCACATTGGACATCTGCTTCCTGCTGGTGAAAGCTATATTTTGATAATTGTATAAGGGAATTTACTACCTCTTTAAAATTTACATAGGTTACCATGGGATTTCACGATCAGCATTAAATGAAAAAAAAGCGTGCCACAGTAATATAATAGAACTAGTGGGTAAGTGTGATCGAACATCGCTCAAAGGGTTTCGTTTAATATTCCTTTCAAAACACTTTGTCCTTTCTTTAATAAATCCAAATAAATTTCATTTAGGATCAACAAAAAAAAAAAAAACTCATGTTTTTTATAAAGTAAAAATTTACCGGTTCTGCATGAAAACCCATTTCTTTAAATTAGGGGGTGGAGAATAGCCCCGTTCCCTCTCTTTATACTTCACCAATTAAACTTCAAAACTGATCAGGGAAGCACCTTATCAAACTGAACCTATATACAAAATTTGAAGCAAATCGGATAATTCTGTATGAAAAACCCATTTATCTAAATTAAGGAGGGGAGATTAGCCTCCCGATCCCCCCTTTATACTTTACCATTGAACCCCCAAAACTAATCAAGGAAGCGCCTTATAACAATGAACCTATATACAAAATGTGAAGCAAATTTGATAATTCTGCATGAAAAACATATTTATCTAAATTAAGGGAGGAATTGGACCTTGTTCCCCCTTTCTATACTTAACCAATGAACCCCCAAAACTAAACAGAGAAGCAACTTGTCACATTGAACCTATTTACAAAATTTGAAGCAAATCGGATAATTCTGCATGAAATACCCATTTATCTAATTTAAGGAGGGGGATTTGCCTCCCTTCCCTACCCTTTATACTTAACCAATGAACCCCCAAAACTGATCAGGGAAGCGCCTTATCAGAATGAACCTATATACAAAATTTGACACAAATCGGATAATTCTGCATTAAAAACCCATTTATCTAAATTAAGGGGGGATTGGACACAGTTCCCCCTTTATGCTTAATCAATGAACCCCCAAAACTGATAAGGAGAAGCGTCGTATCACAATTAACCAATATAAAAAAATTGAAGCAAATCGGATAATTCTGAATAAAAAAAAAACATTTATTTAAATTAAGAGTGGGGATTGGCCCCCTGGTTTCCCCTTTATACTTAACCAATGAACCTTAAAACTAATCAGGGAAGCGACTTATCACAATGAGCCTATGTACAAAATATGAAGCAAATTGGATAATTCTGCATTAAAAACCCATTTATCTAAATTAAGGGGCGATTGGACACCGTTCTGTTATTTATACTTAATCAAGGACCCCCAAAACTGATATAAGGAAGCGTCTTATCACAATTAACCTATATACAAAATTTGAAGCAAATCGGATAATTCTGCATAAAAACCCATTTATCTAAATTAAGGGGAGGGGGGGAAAATTAGCCACCGTTCCCCTCTTTACACTTAGCAAATGAACCCCCAAAACTAATGAGGGAAGCGCCTTATCAAAATGAAGCTTTATACAAAACTTAATGCAAATTGGGTAATTTTGCATTAAAAACCCATTTATCTAAATTAGGGGTGATTAGCCCCTGTTCCCCCTTTATACTTAACCAATGAACCCCCAAAACTGATCAGGGAAGCGCCTTATCAGAATGAACCTATATACAAAATTTGAAACAAATCGGATAATTCTGCATAAAAAAACCCATTTATCTAAATTAAAGGGGTGATTGGACACCGTTTCCTCCTTTATACTTAATCAATCAACCTCCGAAATTGATATGGGGAAACGTCTTATCACAATTAACCTATATACAAAATTTGAAACAAATCAGATAATTGTGCATAAAAACACATTTATCTAAATTAAGGGGGGGGGGGATTAGCCACCGTTCTCCTGTTTATACTTAACTAATGAACCCCAAAACTGATCAGGGAAGCGCCTTATCAGAATGAACATATATACAAAATTTGAAACAAATCGGATAATTCTGCATGAAAAACCCATTAGCCCCCAGTTCCCCCTGTATCTTTAACCAAAGAACCCCAAAACTAATCAGGGAAGCGACTTATTAGAAGGAACCTATATACAAAATTTTTAGCAAATACAATAATTCTGCATAAAAACCCCATTTATCTAAATTATGGGGGGGGGATTAGCCCCCGTTCCCCTCTTTATGCTGAACGAAATAACTCCCAAAATTAATGAGGGACGCACCTTATCACAATGAAGCTATATACAAAATTTGAAGAAAATTGTGTAATTCTGCATGAAAAACCCATTTACTTAAATTAGAGGGGATTAGTCCCTGTTCCCTCCTTTATGCTTAACCAATGAACCCCTAAAACTGAGCAGGGTACCGCCTTATCAGAATGAACCTATATGCAAAATTTGAAACAAATCAGATATTTCCGCATGGAAAACCCATTTATCTAAATTAAGGGGATATCAGCTCCCCGTTCCCCCCTTTGTACTTACCAATGAACCCCCAAAACTAAACAGGGAAGCGGCTTTTAACAATGAACCTATATACAAAATTTGAAGCAAATTGGATAATTCTGCATTAAAAACCGATTTATCTAAATTAAGGGGGGATTGGACACCGTTCCCCCCTTTATACTTAATCAATGAACAACCAAAATTGATAAGGGGAAGCGCCTTATCACAATTAACCTATATACAAAATTTGAAGCAAATCGGATAATTCTGCATAAAAAACCCAATTATTTAAATTAAGGAGGAGGGTATTAACCACCGTTTCCCTCTTTAAACTTAACTAATGAACCTCCAAAACTAATGAGGGAAGCGCCTTTTCACATTGAAGCTTTATGCAAAATTTGAAGCAAATTGGGTAATTTTGCATGAAAAACCCCTTTATCTAAATTAGGGGGAATTAGCCCCCCGTTCCCCTTTATACTTAACCAATAAACCCTCAAAACTGATCAGGGAAGCGCCTTATCAGAATGAACCTATATACAAAATTTCAAACAAATCGGATAATTCTGCATTAAAAAACCGTTTATCTAAATTAAGGGGGCTATCAGCCCCCGTTCCCTCCTCCTTTATATTTAACCAATGAACCTCCATAACTAATCAAGGAACCGCCTTATCAGAATCACCCTATATACAAAATTTCAAAAATTGAAATCGGATAACTCTGTATGAAAAACCTATTTATCTAAATTAAGGGGGTGGCGAATTAGGCCCCCTTTCTGGCTTTGACAGACTGGGAGCTAAAAATGGTTTCTATTACAATGATATTTCGGGTTCTGTAGACTCCAAAAGTAGCAGAATTTTCAATTTTTGCCTTACCTCGGGTTCTGCAAACCCCAAAAAGCTGAGTGAAAAGACTGTATACTAAATGGAAAATATCAACGAGAGTTTTTAATTAAAAACAGTTTTCATCTATGCGGTATATAATCCCAAAATAAAAATAATAATTCAGTTTATAAATTTAAAATCACATATAATTAATTTAATTTCACTTTGAATTGTCCAAAAAACAAGCTAGAGACTGAGTCAAGTCGGCCAGTTTTTTAGCGACACCGAATCTCCCCCCCCCCCCAAAAAAAAAAAAAAAGACTTATACTCAGACTCCACAGCCCAGGAAGAAAAGATTGGATGAGGACGTATCACAAAAATTCTAAGCTTTGAGATTACTTAAGAGTAGTGCTTGGAAGGGCACGCAAAAATGCTGTGCCTAGGACTCTGAAGTTTAAAGTTGGGTTCTAGTGACATTTATGATTTATATGTTGACATCATGACTCTTTTGAACATTTTTTTTTCTTGAAATTTGAATAGTATTAACACGTGCATTTAAATACATGACAAGATTTAGTTAAATGAAAGCAGAAATATGAAATAAAATCAAGTAAGAATTTTTTTTTGCTAAAACACATTTTTTTTTTTTTTTTTTTTTTTTTTTTTAATGAATGAATGAAGAATTGAAGCTTTATATTTTTGAAGTAAAAAAAATTCAAGCCTTTTGAGGGTTTATTCTCCCTGAAGCCCATTCAATATAATTTTTCAAGACATGAGCACGAAATAAAAATCAGAACAAAAAATTGTCTTCCTTTCCACATGTGACATGATGTTCAGCAGTGGAGATCTCCCCCATCCATCTCTACTGACAAAAATTCCCTGTTTGCTTTTTTTCTTTTTCTGTTTCTTTTAAATTATTAGAAAAGATTAAATGTCATTTTTTATTTTCAAAATAATGTAAGAAAAATAAAATTTAGCCAATTAAACTTGAATATCCAGGGCGAGGCAGTTGATCTCTGCTGCCCAAGATGTAAGCTTCTGCATGCAAGCTTTTACAGCATGAATATAGATAATATCAACCTCAAGATATTCAGCATATTCAACTTTACGTTTGTTACAACTAAAATTTTGTCTGATATGCAAAGAATACTGAAATTTATTTTACCATATACCAATACAAATTTCATTATATCGTCCTAACATAAAGTTCTCAATTTATTAATTAACATTATAGAATTTAAAGGATTCCCCTTTTCAATTGAATTTTAATACACTACAAATAATTAGGAATGTAAAGAATATTCGACCACTATTCGGTATTCGGCTTAATGGGCCCTTTTGCCGAATATTGAACAGATATTCTGCCGAATACCTGTAGCCGAATATATTTAGATATATTGTCGAATACTTGCTTATTTGGCCGAATATTCTAAGATATTTGGTTAAATAAGTTCCAGAAAAAAAAATGTGATTTTAAATATTTTCAACAAACAATATTAAAGAATGATATCTAAATACATTAATTATTATAAGAAAAATAAATCCTAATACTTACTCAATTTTAAAGCTTCATGACAACTTATAAATAACTGTATATAATGAAATTAAAAAATATTTTTCTTGCTGCATATTTAGGCATCATATGAATTTAAGTAAGTATTGCAACATTAATTTATTTTACATTAAAATGCAAAATATATACTGCATTTAAAGTTTAAATCTCTCTCTCTCTCTCTCTCTCATCAGTGAATTAAAAAAAATTCACTTTATATCTATTTTTTTAATCTGATTTATAATGATGATAAGTTTCTTAAACAATAAAATTCATAAATATTAAAAACAAATATTTTACTGTCTTGTAAAAATGCTTAATCTTTCACAAATTAAATCATTTTTCTAGCTTTTAGTTTTACTTTTAAATAATAAATATATGACTATATAATTACTTTACTAATTAAAAATTAAACATTAGATGTTGATTAAACGAACTAATGAGTTTGATACATTGAAAAGAAAAAAACTATTACCTATACTGAAAAAACATTTAATGAGTTACTTCAAAATAACATACAGGGGTAACAAAATTATTTATCACTGTAAAGCCTGAAATTGTGATGCAAAAATAACTTTTCAGCATTTTCAGGAAGAAGTCTGTTTCGTTTGGTTTCATATATATTACCAGCTTCAGAAAACAAACGTTCACTATATACCGTGCTTACATACATTCAGCTGTCATGATTTTTGAACACTCAAACAAAAAATTTATTTCAATTAGTCCTTAATTTAATTTTTGATTTTAAAATTGGAAAAAAAATAAATAAACAAATAAAATAATTTTTTTTAAAGTCAGTATTCGGCCGCCGAACATTCGGTATTCGGCTAAAACTTGGCCGAATATTCGGTATTCGGCTATTCGGCCAAATCACTATTCGTTACATCCCTACAAATAATAAAATGTAAAATTAATTCTATAATAATGCAGTACCTGAAAAAAGACAATATGATTCTGATATAGCATCGAACATAGAAAAATATCATCAATTTATTTTAAGATCATAGGTATGTTATTGATGTCTTCAGTGTTGAATTCAGACATTTTTCTCCGGGAGGGATTTCTGTGGTTCCGGGGGGGGGGGATATTATAGAGTTCCGGGGGGGATTGCACTTTTTGATTATTAAAAGCATAAAATGTGAAATCTTCCGGTGGGACATTTCAATGCTCCGGGGGGGACTGTCCCCCCACCCCCTGAATTCAACACTGGATGTCTTACAGAATTAAAGAAATAAACAAGGAATTTAATTTAGAATAAGTTAAAAACTATTTAAAAAAACAGCCTACAAAAACTAAGTTTCATTAAGATAATATCTAAGTTAGAAATTTCTGGCACATCAAAATATTTTTTACTTCGGGGATATTTTTCTCATAAAAAATAAACTGAGCGAGAAATAAGATAACATGCATTTTATTTCAGGCTACGCAGCTCCTTAAACATGTTATTCGATATACTAATCATGCGCTATAAATATACAGTGTCTCACATAAGTGATGGGACACTTGTGCTTTACAAAAGGAAACTAATCAAATAAATTAAAAAAACATGTACACATTTTTTTGTGGGTGTGTTTCATACTTAAATTTAGTAAAGATTATTGCATAACATACATTTTGTCAAAATATTAAAATATTAATTTAATAAAAATACAAATGTTTAGAACGGAGCAAAAAATAGCTCACATAAGTGATGGGACACCATTATATATGCAACAAAAATCGTCTGAAATAAGCAATAAAAATATTTTTTGGGGTTTTATTTTTACTTAAAAGCAATTGGCAATAACTTATAAAATCGTCTGCAGTATTTCTCTCCAGTTTGTTTTGGAATTTGTGTGTTTTTTAGCTCTGTGTAGCCATGAATGCTAAACGAAAAGAAACTTCGCCTGAAATTCGAAAATTAGTTATTAATTTGCATATTGAACGTGGAAAATCTATTAGAAAAACTGCTGAAACAGTTAACTTGAGTCGTTCAACAGTTTTCAATATCATTAAACGATATAAAAAGAATCATATGATTCAGGATAAAAGAAGACCTGGCCGACCATCAAAGCTATCCAATGGAATAAAGCGAATTATCGTTCGAAATATTAAAAAAAATCCAAGAATTAGTGCTTCAAAAGTTGCTGCTGATTTACAAGCATTATATGGAATAATTGTTAATCCTGAGACTATTAGAAGGGTAATTCGATCTGCTGGATATCACGGTAGAGTAGCCAGGAAAAAATTCTTCGTAAGTGAAAAGAATAGAAAACTCAGACTAGCTTTCGCAAAATCCAACATAAATAAGAATTCTGATTACTGGAATAAAGTTATATTTGCTGATGAGAGTAAATTTAATATATTTGGTTCTGACGGTAGAATCTTGGTGTGGAGAAAACCCAGGGAAGAACTTCGCAAACAGAACTTGGTACCAACAGTAAAACATGGTGGAGGAGGAGTTATGGTATGGGGGTGTATGTCGTCCGCTGGAGTTGGTAATCTTGTTTTTATTGACAGTATAATGGATCAGTACAAGTATATTGATATTTTAAAGCAAAATTTGAAATCTTCAGCACGAAAATTGAACCTTCATAACGATTTTAAATTCTACCAGGACAATGACCCCAAGCACACTGCTCTGAACGTTAGACTCTGGCTGCTATATAACTGTCCTGAAATAATAAAAACACCACCACAATCTCCAGACTTAAATCCCATAGAGAATATTTGGCAAGAATTGGAATCAAGAATTCGCAAACACACCATTTCTTCAAAACAACAACTAAAATCGGTGCTTCAAGAAGAATGGGGTAAAATCACTCCAGAAATCACAAAAAAATTAGTCGAATCCATCCCAAAAAGATTAAATCATGTTTTAAAAGTAAAAGTAAATCCAACAAAATATTAAAACCTTTTAAAAAGTAAAATTTTTGGATAAATATTTGATGGAAAAGTAAGTGTCCCATCACTTATGTGAGCCATTTTTTGCTCCGTTCTGAACAATTGTATTTTTACTAAATTAATATTTTAATATTTTGACAAAATGTATGTTATGTAATAATTGTTACTAACTTTAAATATGAAACACACCCAAAAAATTTTTGCACATGTTTGTTTATTTATTTTATTGCAGTTTCTTTTTATAAAGCACAAGTGTCCCATCACTTTTGTGAGACACTGTATGTACATATCAAATCCAAAAGATTAAAAATCACATAAATTTTAGTACTTACCATTGCGAAGTTGTTGTTGTTGTTGTTGGTTTGGCCCATGGGCCCGGTGAGCAGCTTTTTATTCCTATACAGCTGTCTTACTCCGCAAAAACCAGACTCCTACCAGAGGTAAAACTATTGCGAAGTTAGAAGTACGTAGAGCAGTTGTCCAATATTTAAAAACATGGCGCCCATCTTCATCCAAAAACTCGATTCTGTTCTGTTATCAATCACGTGACGCAACGCCTTTCATACGTCAGCAGAGAACGAGACTGCGCAGTAAGTCCGGAGAAAGCTGGTTTCCATCCGTTCGGAAACTAATCCGATATAAATAGATTATTTTTATGACTGTAGAAAACCTTTCTGTTGTGATTCGGAATAATTATTTTATCGGTTGTTTTCCGTATCGTAAAGGAAATTTATCTTTTACGAAACGGAAAAGGGTTGGAAATTTTTTACAGTGTATATGATTTTTCATGTATTGAGCTGATGAGTTAATAAAACAAAATTTTCAAATTATGATCGGAAAATGTAAAGTTTCATATCAGTCATACAAATTTAATTTTTTCCATTTTTATTTTAGAGTTATAAAGAAAAATTTAATACCAGTAATTCAGTATCATGTTACTTTCACTTTTCTTTATGTCTGTCTTGATAATTTCAAGTATTAAACAACAGCAACAAAATATGTTTTCACAAAATCTCATAATTATATTTAAAGTAAAATCGTGCTTGATGACAGGTATGAATGACTTAATGCTATATTTTTCTTCATGTAAAGCATGTAGCATCATTAGATTTCTATTAGAAATCAGCGTCCATAGCGATAAATTACAAGCAGGGTAATCAGATATTTAAAACAAAATTCTGACTAATATTAATTTATAACAGTTTTGAGTTTCTGTTAGATTCTTACAGGGAATTGAAATATTCTTGTATAGAAATAGAGAGATATATCTACCCTATATATATAAAATCCTAATGAAACGAATTTGTGAAACGATTTTATGAAACGAATTTATGAAACGATTTTATGAAGCGACTGATTAAACGACTGATTATGTTTCAGGGCTATTTTAAAAAAAATATTAAACGCTTGATGGTGAAATCAATACCAATTGTCCATAAAAATCCGCGGATGTCAAAACTGGTAATAGAATTTTGAAATTGGAATTAGTTTTCGAGATATTAATTTTTTTCTAATTTTAATGACATTTCTGTAATGATGGCAACTAATTACTTAGTTTTTTTGTAACAAAAAAGGGAAAAAAATCAAAAAGGATCCCGATAGGGATTATTGATTTCTTTTTATTAGTCATTTTCAAATTGAAATTGAATTTATCTTTTATTTCAATTGATAATGAAGACAAGATTGTGATTAAATTATGTTTTTCCGGAAAATTTGAAAAAAAAAAATCACATTTCTATCGTCAGGATTCAATCGTCTGTCAGCATTTAATTTAATTTATAAACTGAAAATATTTTGAATAAATTCGTCCAAATGACGTCATTTATGTTTATACAATTTGTTTAATATAAAGAAGCCATTTATCTATTTTTATGTACAAAAAGAGGTAAATTGAAAGACAATTATAAATAAATTGTATATATACATATAAATACATGTATAAACAAGCATA
The DNA here is from genome assembly GCA_963931845.1 of Maratus michaelseni. Taxonomy (NCBI): domain Eukaryota; kingdom Metazoa; phylum Arthropoda; class Arachnida; order Araneae; family Salticidae; genus Maratus; species Maratus michaelseni. Next base: position 37,099,614 of record OZ007595.1, on the reverse strand, counting down.
AAAGTTCGGTTCTTTTCCAGTATATGGGGCCTTGACGAAACAGAGAAAATAGCCTTGGCGGAAAAGGAAATTTGGCAACATACTTTCTGTCAACCTATTCACTTTGTCATTTCGTATACAGAAGCATTTTTCAATATTTATACAATTTGTTTAGCGTAAAATGTCATTTCTCCTATTTTATATATAATCAGAAGTAATTTGTATAGAAAAAACAATAATAATATATGTATAATTAAAATACGCATATAAACAAAAAAAATCGTCGAATTTGTTTCCATGGCTGTTTATGTCATTTGGCACCAAATCTCACTTTTTGTTGCCCGAACTGCGCCAAGCTTTTTAAAAAAGCGTCAAGACCCCTATAATAGAAAACCACCAAAAATTCATTGGGTTTGTTTTCATAACTTTTGGCAACAAATATATGTATATTAACGAATCTATCACTTTTTGAAACTCGAATTACGACAAACCTAAAAGCAAAGGATCCTATACTGGAAAAGTACCCGATTTTCTTATGGACAATATTCAAGTGACATAACATGGTGTAAAATTATCGCGGATAGAAAAAAATATCTCATCAATTGATGCCGAATAAATGCAGGCATGCATGCACAAAATATTTAATTAATTTTGTATGATAAATAATTATTAGAAAATTCGTATATACATATTAATTAAAATAAATAATTTACATATTTAAAATAACATGAAAATATGCATGATGGTGCACTAAAATAGAGAGAAAATTAAAACCTGTTACTGAAAATGTCTATAACATAGTACTTTTCAATACCGTGGTTCTTAATGTTATTCACAAGCAGATGGAATTTTTCTCATCCTTAAAGGCAAAGGAAGAATAGAATACAGATCGTTGTTATAAAAGTCCGAAAGGTAGCCACAATTTAAACCTAACCATTTTATACAAGCTGGTTTTCAAGGTGTAATTGATTTTACTTATCAATCCCTAAAACAGTCGCCAGTTGTCGCAACAGCTGTGTATGAGGCCATGATAATAAAAAAAATGCCCCATTAAAACGTTAAAAGCATGGCAACCCAATTACAGATTTACCAATATTTTTAAAACGAAGCACGCTGTCATGCTTTTAGAGGCCTTGAAGTCTGAGCGGGGGTTGGCGAGCGTAGCTCGCAGGGGGTAGGCCCCCTAGTATAGTATATAAAAAAGGAAAAGTAATACAAGGGAAATGTATATCGGAGTACAACGAGTCAGTAAACATTTATATCTTCCGTTATTGCCCAGTTTCGGAGATCTTACGAAAATGAATTAAGTCCTTTTTTTTTCGTTTTCTGTTACAATAAATATTATTACAATATATATATATATATATATAGAATAAATGGAAAATTATTACGCCTGATACGTGTTGTACACTACGCCCGATTATGTGTTGTTAAAATAGGATATTACTATTTCCTATATCAGTATTTTCTAATCCGTGTGTCATAAAAATAATTAAGTTGTATTGCAAAAATAATATTTTGCTCTTGTATTGCAAAAATAATATTTTTGCGCAAGAGTTGTATAGACTCGGTGCTAAAATTTTATTTATTAATCATCTTTGAATCGGATTATCTTTCAGTGTTCGACAAAAAACAGAATTTACTGTATATTTAAAAGCCACTTAAAGCGAAATGACTAAATAAATAGAAGAAAAAAGTGTAGCCAGGGTAAAGTTAAATGGAAAATATAGAGTATCCGTCTAATTTTTGCTATGTGTACAATTTCAGTAACATGATTAAATGTTTTTTTTTTTTTCATATTGCAAAAAATCAAACGCCAGGTATTAAAATTTTATTTATTATTCATTTTTAAAGGACTTTTACACAGAAAACAGAATTAACTATATTTAAAGACGGCTTAAAGCAAAATAAATAAATAATTAGAATAAAAATTGTGACCATAAAAAGAAAAGATAGAGAAAAGTCTCATATCTGTTTTACTGCCTTTCTGTCTAATTCTTGTCATGTGTATAATCCCAGTAACTAGCTCAACTGTTCTTCCGTCTCTCTAAAAACGACATTTTCAAAACTGAGCAAAAAATACTCAAGTCTGAGTATGTCGCATAATTAAAATGGCTCCGAAACAAAATTACTCAAGTTTGAAACATGTATTATTCATTTCTGAAAACAGGCCCACACTCAAGAACAAAACATCATGTACTCATGTTTGAGTATTTCCATGCTTAAAAATGAGTTTGAACTGATTCCAATCATTTTTGAGTATGTCCATGTTTCAAAAATGAGTATGATTTGACCTCTGTGTGCTCAGTTTTTAATATGTCCATGTTTCAATATTCTGAGTATTTCTGGTATTTCAGAATTGGGTCGTCACTGGGTCGTCCTATTTGAAACAAAAAGTTTCATAACAAAATGAAAACATCGATTTACTCAGATTTGAAAGTGTCATTTTTCTCAGTGAATAAGTATACATATCATCAAATGTAACCTAGCTAGTATCTTTCTAGATTGTTGAACGGCATGGAATTAACCACAATCTTAATATTTCATTAGGCATTAACATTCGGGACTATATGTATAAATAACGAGATCAGCACATTACCATGAAATTATTCCAAAATTAGAGTGCTATCAAAATTTTATTCAGACCTTTTTCTCCCTTTAATTCACAGTAAATGTTGCAATTTCTACGATTAAATACTATGACAATGAATTATGTGATTAAAATATTAAATAGAAAATTTCTAATTCTGAAATAGTGGTTCGAGACTTCTTGGAAATTCCAGGGAGTATACGCATTTTCTAAAATATGGTGATTATGAAATCATCGTAAGTAATGAAATGTATTAAAAATATCTCTTGTAGAAATGAAAGTCTGGGATATTTACTAAAAAATACATAGTATTTATTCTTATGCTTCTAACTTCTACAAAAAATATGAAAAGAGTGGGTGAATAATTTCTTATATCTTTTATACAATAAAGTTTATTTTAGAAAATGTTTGGAAACTTGAATTAATAAGGAAATATAAAGAAAACGACTTTCCCCTAGAGGAAATCATGTTGCTTAAGGCCTCTGATAATACGACTTTTTCAACTTTTTGTTATATAAACGATGAATACAAATAGACATAACCAATTACTTTTATTGAAGATACGAAACCATAATTCATTTATAAGAGTGTAAAAAAAAAAAAAAAAAAAAAAAAAAAAAAAAGCTGATTTAGGTTTTTAAAGACACGAATATCTCTGCAGAAAGAAATGAAAAATTCAATTGTCTTCGAAATTAAATTATTTTTCCTTCATTAAAGAAACTGATTTTTAAAATTAAAGAAAAATCAAAATGATTAAGAAAAAACAAAATTGAATTTATTTAGTGGCATATTTTTATTATTTAAAAATTTCTAAATATACCAAAACTAAATTATGAAAAATGAACTATTACCAAATTCATTTTAATGCATTGCTTAATATGTTTAATCAAGTGCGAATACAAAGGCATATCAAAACGTTTTCGGACCAGCTGTATAGAACACCAACAGATGACTGCACAATTTTGCGCTCGGATCAATAGTAATCATCATAATGTGCCAGAAGACATAGAGACTGTTCTGTCAGTGTTTTGTCGAAACACGTGTGGTAGTCTGCTACTATGTTTATGGATAAATAAGTTTGAATAGCAAGTTAACATGAACATTTACATCAAGCTGGTAAAATTCGCCAAAAAATTAACAAATATGTGACTGAATCTGTGGTGCGCAATTTGGATTCCTCATCACGACAATACACCTTCTCACCGAGTACTTCATGTTCGAGAGTTTCTTGTGTACCACAATGTGTTATCGCTTTTTACTTACCAGATTTAGATAACCTACGTCTTCTTTTTCTTGAAATTGAAGGAGATGAAGTTGAGCTGACGTCTTTTGCACGTTGTTGTCCGTCATTGACTGAAAGCAAAAAGCGATAGACTGAATTACTTCAAAGCCGTATTCCAGCAGTGGTTGGATCGCTAGGACAAATGCATTGCTGTCAAAAAATACAATTTAGTAGGAGATGTTGTCCAAACTTATGTAGTAATATATAATTTCAGTCAACAGAGACCCTTCTGAAAAACTGTAATGAATACTTGTATACACTGTTAAAAATTTGCAACAAACTGTCCCAGTCATTTGACCGTTTTTATAGAAAGCGATTACATAGCCATAATTGCATTATATTCTGACCATATTATTGCTTATATTATGGTCAGAAAAGAGTTAAATTAGTGTTAGGTAACTGTTTTTTATAAAAAACTCTCGAATGACTGGACAGTTTGTTGCAATTTTTTAACCGTGTACTATAAATAATCTTTAACTGTAACATTAGAGAATGATGTCTAAACACTGTATTCTAAATTACACTTAAAATACCACTCTTTAATTTTATTTTCATTATTTATTTTTTATTTGTATCATATTATCTTAATCGTTCTGTAAACAAGTAGAATGTCATATTAATGACTAAAGTATAACAAGCATTATTAATTGATTTAAGTACCTAACTATGTTAATTTTTTATTAATAGTTACTCATATTAATATTTTGGTCAAATGTTCTGTACAATATGCAAATAATGCTTAATTGTTACATAAGAGAGTGATGATTAAACTATATTCTAAATTATCTTTAAGACATCAGTCTTTAACTTAATTTTTAATATGCTTTCAGTAAGACTTAATCATTGTGTAAACGAATTTGGTAATTAAAACATATTAATTAAGAAAAAAATAACCTTTTGCATTATTCAAAAATATACTTAATAATAGACAGGTATGTTTAAAATTTAATGCTGCATTCTCTTTCAAATGAAGTAAGGATGAGCGTCATTAGATTCTCATTAGAGATTAATGGTTTTAGAGATTAATTACGAACATAATTCTTAGACGTTTTCCAAAAGAATAAAACTTTATTTTAAAATAAAATCGTTCCCGCCTTAAGGTGGTTCTGGACAAAATCGATCATTCAATTGTCAGATTTTAATTTTTTTTAAATTTAAAAATACTCTAGAATTTTTAAGATAAAATGACGTAAGTTGCAAATCAACACGATAATTCGATAAAGGAATCTCACAATTTTTATGCTATAATTTCTGTGGCAGTATAAGTATTCACTGTGAGAAAAGACAAATGCTTCTTAATCGAAGAAAACATAATACTAACTGCAAAGAAAAATATACAATAACATCTTCAGAGATATCCACGATTCCGAAATGCATTTTTATATCTTCCAAAATCTCAGAAACTAATATATTTTTAAGATTTGAAGAAGCATTTATGAAAACAAAGTTTCTTTTGCTGTCAATGATTTTTGGAAACGCTTCCGAGTAGTTTTTATAGTGTATTAATCCGTTATCTCAAACCTTAATATCGGTTTTCAGGATGTTATCCATTCTCAATTAAAGGTTTTCAACTGTGTAACTGAATTTATACATGCAAGAGTAAGAAAACAATATTAATTTTAATGTTACTGTTAATATTATTAATTTTTCACATTTGTCATGTAAAACATGTTTGTTAAACATGAAAATGTTTACTTGAGAGTGGATAGCATATGAAAAAACATATTCCGGTTTTGAGAAAACTGACTAATTACACTATAAAAACTACTCGGAAAATTTTCCAAAAAATTGTGACAAAAGGAGAAACATTGCTTTTATAAATTCTAGTTTAAATCGCTAAAATATATTGGTTTCTGGGGTTTCTAATGATAAAGAAATCTTTTTCAATTCTTTCAAAAAAAGAGATTCTTTTCGAAATCATGGGTGACTCCTTAGAGGCTATTGCATATTTTTGGTAGAATAAAAAATAACAGGATAAAATTCATAAGACAAAATAGGGTTCTCGTAGTAAAAAGTGCTCATAAAAATTCTAGTAAACATATAATATATTAAATCAATTTTAATAAATTTTTTTAGGCATGCTGAAGACAAATTAATATTTATTATTTCCTATACTCAGAAAGGACAAAAGGATGCAAAAAAGGATTATTTTTTCATGAGTTATAACAATTTTTAAATATGACTAAAATTAATACATTTTTATTTTTAAAAATTTAGCTTTATTTTTATTTAAAGAATTTACATTTGGAAAAGAATATAGAAATAAATATGTATTTAAAAGGGGGAAAAAACGAGTAAAATATATTTATAAATAAAAAAATCTAAAAGTTTGTGTCTCGGACCACCTTTAGTTACTTTATTAAAGTATAAAATAAAATCTTAAGAGTAATAAATATCATATACATTTACAGTACAGGAAAATGTCAAGCCTCTTTTTTTTTAATACCTTATTCTTTAGGGATTTCCGCAAATGAACTTAATGGTTTTCCTTTTCAAACTATAAGTACTATTATTAGAAACGTCTAGAACAGAGTCACGTACAAATCTAAAAAATAAAAACTTGTCCAAAATAAAGTACATTATTATTTTTTTAGGTTATGCAATTAAAGAAGAGATGAGATAGTAGTTTTTAAAACCTTTATTACGAAAAGGTAATAAAATACTTTTTTTGTTGTTTGTTTGCTTTTGTTTTTAGTAATGATAAAAGTATCTTAGAAAAATATATTGCATTCCAATAAATTTCATATTTTTTTTGCCAGATTTTGGTGTTTAAAATAATTTTCAATTTTAATGAAATCTTCTGTCTTGTGTTGCGCACTGGGGGTGGTGTCAGAAATGATCATCAGATTGACTTAAAATTCTGAATATTGTTGGAAATCTTATCACAGAAATGTCACCAGAAATTACTTAATATATTTTTTAAATAAATAAATAAATATCGGTCAACTAAGTACCAATACCCACTCTTAAAAATAATCTGAAATTCACGGATATTTTTTTTCCTGAATTGGGCAGATAAAGTCTTTTTTCACGACAAAAGGGCGTTTTTTGTTAAAAAAATTAAAAAAAAATTATCATATTTCCTGAAAACAACGGAACGGACGGAGGCAGAAGGGGACAACGGAGATATTTCGTTTTCCACTGCATATTTATTTTCAATATTTATAAAATTGAAATGTTGTTTCAATGCAAAAAAACGCAACGGACTGGTTATGCAGTTGGTTACTGGTTACTGGTTATGCAGCAAGACAACGAAAGAGTCCTCGCTCTTTTGTGAGATTTGTATCGTGCTGCTATATTGCAACTATATTGCTTTTTGTCATCAGGATCACAGATTATATTCTTTGACTGTGACCTGCACGATCTTGTAAAGACAAGATTGTCGTTTTTTCCTCGTTCACCGCATGGATTCCCTTAAGATCAGAAGTAAGTGTTTGGGTTTTATTTTTTAAATCATAGTTTTAAACTGAATATAAGTGATATACCAACTTTACAACGGAAAGTTACCGCTTCTGCAAACGGGGTTTTGCCTTCTTTTATCTCCCAAAACGGAAAATCTACTAACGGAACGGAAAAAGTCTGGTTCGTTCTACTGTGATTTCACGGATTTATTTTTAACTGTGCTTCTAACACCACTTCTGTGACTAGTATTTATACTAATGAATTTCAAGATACTTTTAAAACATTTCAAGATAAGCTTTAAAAACATGTTTCAAATTACTAAATATTTTAACTGCGTCAAAAATATGACTACACAATCTAAAAAAATTATATAAAAAATTATATTAAAAAAATTATAATTAAAGATTTCAAAGTATTCGCAACAGAGCTTAATATCACTATCGATGAGTAGGGGAGATGGGGGATGAATGGGACAAGGGATGGATGGGACGTTCTCAATATTTCAGGCAATAAACTTTTTTTTAGTTGCTTCCTATCCTCATAGATTTGACTAACATAGTGTGCTTCAGAACCAAAAGCAAGAGCACATGGCTGTTTTCAGTTTTCTTCAAATTTGCATTTCCTGAAAACTCTGCTTAAAAGTATTTTTTTTTACATTTGAAGTTACTTAAATATCTTATGCAATATAAACAAGTAAGATATGTTGTAGTTTTTTATTTAAAGGCTCAATATTGGTAATTAAAATGAATGCGTATTAACCATTGTGACAAAATAATTTCTGAGACAAAATAGCTGACAATTGAATATATGCATCATGGGGATGATTGAGACATTTCAAATGGGGATTAATTGGAATGCTTCATTCGTCCCTAAAGGATACTGAAAATTTTTCATTAACTAAATAATATTATATAAGTTGATAAATTAATACTTTATGGTAATTAATCTTTTAACATTTCATTCTCATTGTAGCCATCGTCTTCAGTCCACCGTTTACGGGCCTTTTAAGACAAAGCTGAGATGAGTTCAAGATTATTGGCTAACAAATAATCCTGGAGATCATATTACAATTTATAATCTCTCAACTTTTGCCAAGGAGGCATTATTGTCAGCTTTTAGTCCTTAACATTGAATACGGGGAGGAATATGTTTGTGTCCCATTCATCCCTGCTGTGGGGATGATTGGGACATAGAAGAACTTTTTTTAAAATTTAATTTATATATCTGTATAATAATAATCTTGAACAAATATTGTGCATAAGATGTAGTCAAACACTTAATGTTTGACATGTGATATATAATACTGATAATAACTTATATAAAATATTTAAAATAAATATTTTTGTGAAAATGTCCCAGTCATACCCCCATCTCCCCTAATTGCCAGTTCTCTTCCTTAGTAGTTTTAACCTGGAATTGTAACTCCTTTCGAAATAAATGATTGGACTCCGCTTTTTTATTTCTAAAAATTTTAATGTTGATATTATTCTTATTCAAGACGTTTTAAGACTCACTTTGATATTAATATTTCTGGTTACAAACTGTAACATATAGCACGCTTTGGATCCACTGGGGAGGCACTACCATTTACATTAAACATCACATGCCGTGTTACACTCTACAAAACACTACATTCAATGGTTCTGACAATACGGAAAGTTCTGTATAATTTTCCACATGTTAGCATTAACTTTGTTTTTTTTACATATTAATCACTTTCTACAATTCCCAGTCAATGATCTTACCCAAGTTTTCTCACAAAATATGCACTATTTCAATGCCGGTGATTATAATTTTCATAATCAACGATGGAACTGACTGTCACCCAACCACTCAAAGTGACAGATCACACAGCCTAATTTCACACCTTCAACTTAGTCTTCACGCACCTGACACACCTAAACATTTTGATACAGTTGCTAATACCCGTCCTTTCATTATTGATTTTGCTTTCACTGAAAATATGCCTTTTCCTATTGCTATTAATGATTTTAAGTTCTGATCACCTGCCAGTAAGTTTTAAATCAAAGAATCCCGTTACATTATGGGCTATAGGAAAAAATCGTTTGCGGTGTATTTTAATAATGTTAAACTATTTCAAGCATAATAAAATTAATATGCATTTCTGAGGTGCACTAAAACTTGCTTTCTGCAAAATATGAGGTGCAGAGTATTTATCATTCTTTTAGAGGGTCACTCAAAAGAATTCGGTTGCAGTACTGTCAATGTGCGATAAATACTGGAGTTTCGTTTTCAGATTTGATATGCTTTTTTAAGTTTAACTAATTTTTGGCTCAGTTCGTGTTGTGTATAAATTCTATACAAGGCTACACAAAATAATTCGTAAGCATTAATTACTGTGTATTGCTGTTTTTCTAATTTAGTTATGCATTTCCAGCTGAACTATATGTAGTATATTAAGAGATGTTTGTAGAATATAAATACATTTATATACAGGAATATCAAATGATCCGGATACATTGTCATATGTCAGTGGTTATTTTTTCAAGTACAATTTAATATGTTATGAGTTTTTAAAATTGTTTATTCAAGCTATCTCGCTTCCGCTTATTAAACGGCGATATTTCGTTTCAGTATTCTGTAAGTATTGGAAAGTGCTTTATAATCTATGCGACGCACGATTTTTTTCATGATTATAAAATTCTGTATAGTTTTAAAAGTCAATAAATGTAAGCTGATTATCTGTACGATAATTAAATGAGCTGATTTATAAGTCCCAATATTCATAAAAAGCTTGCAAACTTGAAGCATTTTAAATATATTTATCTCAGAATATTTGTTTTTCGTAATATGTCAACTTTGAAGCAGTATATCGTAAATTGTTTCAAAGCTAACACATTTCTATAAATAATAATTTCATAAAAGCTTAAGATAAATTCAAAAAAAAGTTTTCCTTATCTTACATATATTGAACGAATGATTCGGCCGATATATGAAAACTTAAATGTGTTGGGAATTTGAAATTTACACTTAAAAAAATATATTTCAACCCTTAAAAATCTTTCTATATTCAAAATGTATTTTAAATTAAAAATATGCATCTTGAAAAAAATTCATTACAAAATTCTTAAAAATAAAATAAAACAAAGATTTAACCTCTGGAGTCTTAACAAATAGCAAAAGTGTATTTTCCAAATGTGACCAAAGCTTAAAGCTATAAATGAATGTCAAAATGCATACCAATCGTGTAAATATTTGAACATGTAAATATCTTCTGTTACATAATATCTGACTATTAATGATACATATAAAATATTTTCATAAACTACACTCTAATGTATTCGAAATAGTCAAATAGAATGACTTATGTTCATTTATAATCATTATAGTTATCCTGGGATCAAAAACTTCCGTTAATGTTATGAAAAGATAATAATCACTAAGAATTCTCTTTCTTAGGATCATTAAAAATCATGCTGCGTTCCATTTATATCTGAATATTTAACGATTTTTTTTTATTACAGATCAAATGTACCCGAATACCATTAAGTTCGCATTAGAAATTAACATTCGAACCTGTAAGTCCCAGATATCATAACGAGAAACGGTTCTGAAGAAAATGTTCCGTCATTTAATGATAATATAATCTTTCCTGTTTCATTAGTAGTTAAAAACGAAGTCAAATATCCTTTGAGAAATAAATGCATGATGTTTTTGTTTTTTTTTTAAACCATGAAAGAGTAAAAAACTTACCCGGTTCTCATCTTTCGGAAGATTATCAGATAACATTATGTAATTCTACTTTTTCCATTCGATAACATATATTAAGTGTATGAATATGACCCCACCCTTTTTAAAGAAAATATACTTTTTAACACTTTCTAACATAGTTGAAAAGTTTTTATGAACTCGGTGTTGGTCTGTCTGCCGTCAGTCCGACTAGCTCGCGTAAATATTAGAAATATTAATTAGATTAAGAAAGATTAGAAAGATTATCAGATAATGTTATGTAATTCTTCTTTTTCCATTCGATAAAATATATTAGGTGTATGAATAGGACTCCACCCTTTTTCGAGTAAAGAAAGGATACTTCAATAAAAGTTAAAATTTCAGTGCAAATTCACCTTGTTTAATAACTAAAAATTCATTAAGATACAACTAAATGTAAATACATTGCTTGAAGGTGCTAAAAATATACATAAAAACATTTAAAAGCACATTAAAGTTACTTTTAAAAATTCCAAAACGTTTTCAACCGAAAACCCGGTCGTCATCAGTGGAAAAACTAATTCTGTTGAGTTGAGTTGTTACATCTTTGCATTTTCTTGCTTGCCCGGAATAAACTATTTCACTTCAAGGGTTTGGAAATAAGGTGGGATGGGAAAGGTAATCATTGATGCATTAATTCATTCCAGACTGCGTGGATATCATATGATAATACATCGTTACAGACTATTTCTTTTTTAGACATTATTTGCAATTATTAGCAATTATATGAGAGTCTCTTGAAATAATGTCTAAAAAAGAAATAGTCTGTAACGATGTATTATCATATGATATCCACGCAGTCTGGAATGAATTAATGCATCAATGATTACCTTTCCCATCCCACCTTATTTCCAAACCCTTGAAGTGAAATAGTTTATTCCGGGCAAGCAAGAAAATGCAAAGATGTAACAACTCAACTCAACAGAATTAGTTTTTCCACTGATGACGACCGGGTTTTCGGTTGAAAACGTTTTGGAATTTTTAAAAATAACTTTAATGTGCTTTTAAATGTTTTTATGTATATTTTTAGCACCTTCAATCAATATATTTACATTTAGTTGTATCTTAATGAATTTTTAGAAAAGATACTTTTTAACACTTTCTAACATAGTTAAAAAGTGTTTATGAACTCGGTTTGTCTGTCTGCCGTCAGTCTCTCTAGCTCGTGTAAATATTCGCAGATTGTCATGCAATTTATATATGTTTTTTGGGATTTACTGTGGCATGTTCGTTATTGAAAATAAAGTGTGTAGCATTTACAGTTTATTTACAGGGAAACGCAAAAGAATTCCGTTACATTACGGTCTATGGGGAAAAATCGTTTGCGATGTATTTTAATTATGTTACACTATTTCAAATATAATATTTAAATTGATATATATAACTGAGGTGCACTTCAAGATGCTTATTATAGAATATGGTGTGCATAACATTGATCGTTTATTTACAGGGACACACGAAATAATTTGTTTAAAGTACTATCTATGATCAATAATTAGTGCGTTTTCAGTTTTGGTACGCGTTTTTAAACTTAACTAATTCATTTACTATTAATAATTAACTTTAAATTCTATAGATCATATACAGAGCTGCACAAAAACCTCGAGTGCATGTTCGTGTGCTGACATAAATTGCCCAAGGGGGATTTTCTACTGTGCTATGCGTTTCCTAACTGAACTAAATTCCAGCATATTATGTAGTATATATATACGAATTTATAGGTCATGTACAAGGCTTCACAAAATAATTCTGATATTTTTCCGGCGAATGTTAGTAATTGCTGAAATTGGATTTTCAAATGTGTTACGCGTTTTTAAATTTATTTACGTAGACATCATCTTTCACCTTATTACACGTTGAAGTTTATTACAGTTTTCTAAATGTGTTTCATAATCTATGCGTGAAGCATGATTTTTAGGTATATTTTCTCTTTTTTCTAAATGAAAGAAATACTTATTTAAAGTAATATTCAAGTTTATATAATTTATCCATCTGTCAAGCAATAAGAGAATTCCGAATGGATGAAGCCAAGTTGTTTTAAAGCAATCCAAACATCAAGCCAATTTTTGAGTTTGGCGTAATAATTGAACCACTCTCCAAAAGTACACTGCAAAAAATGTATATGTTTCTTAATCTTGGAAAATATAATATAACCACGAACGAAAATATATATTAATCTCTTTGGAGTTACCCACGCTTCCGAGAAACGATCTGTATATTTAGAAACCTCGGAAACCAATATATTTCCAAGATTTAAAGAAGCATTTATATAAACAAAGTTTATTTTGCTGCCACTGATTTTCGGTAACGTTTCCGAGTAGTTTTTTTTTTAGTTTATTAATAAATTTTCTAAACTCCGAATATAGGTGTTTCAGATGTTATCCTTTCTCAAATGAATATTTTCATGTTCAACAAACATGTTTTAAAGACAAACTTGATAAATTAACAGCATTAATATTAAAATTAATGTTACTTTGTTACTCTTGCATGTATAAATTCAGCTACGCAACTGAAAATGTTTATTTGAAAATTGATAGCATCCCAAAAACCAGATTGAAGCAGATTGAGTAATACGCTAAATACATGGTGATTATAATTAAAGTTGCACATTCAAAAAGTTGTAAAAAAACAACCACTGGTCAGAATGACCTGATATTTCATCTGAGTATACCTGTAGCAATGCAAATTTGTTTTGCGAAAGAAAAGAAAAAAGTTCATAAGTGGACAGATAGATGGCGCTGTACTCGTCATAAGATGCTAATAAAACGGCGTGACATACGCACCACACATTACACTTGTGATAAAAAGGCGGGGAACATGCAGTTTCTGTTATTCTACGTCTGAGAAGGTAATCATGACTCTATCATTGAAGGATGGGGCTCTGCTTGTGAAACTTTTACACAAGGACGGTGATTGAGTGGCAATTGCATTGAATGTTTAAGAAGCGGCTCTTAACATTAAAAGGTTTAAGAAGCGACTCTGTCCCGATAACTAACAAAGAGTGCCACAATAACATGCCACGTCTTTTAATTAGCATCTTATGACGAGTACAGCGCCATCTATCGGTCAACTTTTGAACCTTTTTTCTTTCGCAAAACAAATTTCCATTGCTTCACATACACTCAGATGAAATATCATGTCATTTTGACCAGTGATTCTTTTTTTTTACAGCCTTTTGAAAGTGCAACTTTAATTATAATCATCCTGTATTAACGGAAACATTTTCGAAAATCTTTGGCAGCAAAATAAATTTTATTTTTATATGTTTCTTTCAATTTCGAAAGTATATTAGTTTCTGATGTTTCTCATGATAAAGAATGCTTATATTGTATATTCGTAATTTATTTCGTAGTTATATAATATTTTCGTAAATTAGGAAACATATTTGTCCTTTTTTACAGTTTGCTTCTTCATACGGAATTCGTTTGTTATATGACAGATGGAAACATAATGTAGCTTTTGATATGATATATGTTGAATAAATCTTTCTTTCATTCTGACAAGAAACAAAGTATTTTTTTCTTCATCAAAAAGTACGGGGACATATTTATACACGTATTATGAAGAGAGCAGAGCTAATTAATTAGGAGTTTTATATTATTTTCTATGCTTTTAACCCTCTAAGCGTTTTGCCCGTATTTTTCCGTTTCCCAAAATCAACTTAAATCGGCTCTAGATACAAATATATTTTTTTAAATTTTATTTTAAGATATATGTGAAATAAAGAGATATGAAACATAATTTTAGAAACAAACGGGGAAAGAAAATTTAAATTATTTTAAGTTTTACAAATATTTTTATGAAAATGCAGGAAAGCCCTCAAGACGCTCAGAGGGTTAATGTACTGACATTTGAATACTTTGAATTTAACAAAGTATTATTTACAACTATACTTGTTATTTTCTATTCATTCAATACATTTTTATAGTTTCCGGCCTGTTATGTATTTAGTATTAAAATAATAATAATCATAAAATCCAATTAAAGTTAAAATTAGTATTTAAAAATTATCACTCAGTTGATAAAAAAAAATTTCAAGAACTTATTTTATTAAAAACTTTGTTTCACAATTAATTGTACATTAAAATAGCGATTTGCACCGTATTAAATATGGTCCTTTTTACATCTTCAAGTTAAAACGATTTATATAACATACATTTCTAAAACGTTCGAAATAATTTTTTTACATAGGTATTTACATTTATTTCCACAAAAACTTAGAGTTTTGAAAAGAAAAAAGTAAAATAGTCTTTGTGAAATATAAATAATAATTAAAACCACAAATGATTATAAAAATGTACAAAAATCATAAGGATGTCACGAACAGTGATCTGGCCGAATAGCCAAATTCTGAATATTCGGCCAAATTTTAAGCCGAATACCAACTTTTTTTTCCCGAAAAAGAAAATAACTTTTGGTTCTATATACAGTTTTGAAATGGAAAATTGATGCAAAGTGATGTTGCATTATTTTTATGTTTAAAATTTTTAATAGCTTGATGTATTTCTTGTAATATTTCAAACACACTTGACGATAATAATAAAACAACTTTTTCTACATCTAAATTATAAAAACGTATTTTTATCTACAGGAAAGTAATTCATAGACATTTTATATAAAATAGGTCCTGATTAGTCATTACCACTGTTAAACGTATTTTTAAATTTAATTTTTGATTTTAAAAACTTATTTTAGCAAAAGATTAAATAAATAAATAAATTAATTAATTAATTAAAATTGAATTTTATCTTTTTAGATATATAAATGGATTTTCTGTAAGTTAGGATGGTAAATAAAGCTATTTTCATTAAAATATAAAGAATGTACTTTATTTTTACTATCCAATGACACTTTTAACTTTTTTTACATTCAAAATCAATGATAATACTTACTCTTTCTCATAATTCACAGTGAAATAGTTCCTGAAATAATCTTTAGTCGAGTAAATTTTGTTGTGAGGAGTTTGTGTGTCTAGTGAAATTTGTATGACATAAATGAATATTTAAGTGTTTTAGAATCGAACAGTGTTTTCATTTTTCTGTAAGAATATTAACATCTTCAGTTGTTATCTACCATTCCCTAATGAAGACATTTCCCTGGCAGTGTTTCCATGAATTTATTTGGCGAGATTTTTAGCAATATTCGGCGACATAACTCACATTATTTGACCGCAGGCATTTTTGGCCGAAGTATTCACCAACTAGCCTTCAGTTTTTAGCCAACCGAATTTATCTAAAGTCAGTTTAAATATTCTGTTTGAACACCATTTTCTAAAAGATCATTAAATTTTAAAGGAAATAGAAAAATGCCATATGATTTTTTTTTTCAGAATCCGAATTACTCTCCATTTTGTGCACTCAAGAATGAAAATGACTCCATAAATGTGTCAGAAAGTAGAAAATTTGGAAAAAAACAAAAAAATTGCAAAAAACGAAAAAAAAAATGTTATCCTGAATTTATGTGTCGAGACATCTAGCAATATTCGGCGAGATATCAGCAATATTCGGCGAGATATCCCACAATATTGGACCAACTAGCCTTTAGTGTCTGGCCAACCGAATACTCTGCAAAACGTCCGAATATGAAGAATACCGAATACTGACCGATATTCGTCAAATCCTTAATGAATCACTTAAATATTAGAACACAATCTTCTGTCAGATAATATCTGACTATTAAGTTTGAATATAAAACTATTCCTAAAGTACACTGTAATTTATCTGAAAAGTCTAGTAGATATACATTTAATTTTTCTTTCATTATAATGCCCATTTATAAACATTAATGTTATCCTGAACTCAATACTTTTCGTTGATGCTATGAAAAAATAATAATCACTAAGAATTATTTTTCTTATGATCATTAGAAACATGCTGCGTTTACTTTAAATCTGAATAATTTAACCTTAATATTTTATAAATCAGATAACATCCGAATATCATTAAGTTCAAATTAGAAATTAACATTTAAAACTATAAGTCACATGTATCGTAATGAGTTCTGAAAAAAAAATGTTTTAACATTTAATGATAATATAATATTTCCTGTCTCAGTGGTAGTTAAAAATGAACTGAAAAATCCCTCTGAGTAATAAATGAATGATATTTTTATACTAATGAATAAAGTTCTACTATAAAACTTTCATGACCCTGGTTATTTTGAAGATTATCAGATAATAATTTATTTTTTTATTCAATAAAACATATGAGAAAATCGTAGCACTTCTTGGTAAATTTTTTTTTCGGCAGGGATACACTGTTACTAATTTGAATTTGGAATAAAACAAAGATGAATACAATGTGGCCTTAACTTTTAAAGGCTTCGAGTATTATTATTATAATTATTTTTATTTTATTATTTTGCGGTGAGTAGAGGGTTTAGAATTACTCTGATCGTCTCATTTAAATTTCGTTAAAATTCACATTCTCCCTGTTTTCTTGTCTGTTTTGTTTTTCTTTATTGACCCTAACTTTCGCAATAACTAACCAATTGTCAAGAATTTTAAATGTAGTGTTAAGGGTATACAGTACCATTTTAAGTTTTTAAAATAGTTGTCGTACGGTGCATAGTTTTTTTTTTACAATTAGATACGAGAGAGAGAGATATTATAGAGATTATAGAGAGGATATTACAGATTATCATATTTTTTTACAATATTTTTTTTTTTAATTTTACAAGTAAAAATCTTAAAATTTCATAGTCTGTTGTACGTCTGTTGTTGAGCAATTTTCGCAATAATTTGATTTAAAGTGGATGGTTGTCACAAAGCCGCTCTGTTGTGCCCAAATCACTCTCACTAAAATACATGAATTAAAAAGTAAATATTACGGAAATAAATTAATAAACAATCCTTTCAAATCTTTTTCTTCTTTAAAATTAATTGTTATATAAAGTATTACTTCATATATTTATTAAATATGAACGTCACTATTTCAAAATAAAATTGAAGATTTTGTTCATTTAATATTGAGAAAAATAATTAAAAGAAAGCTTATTTAAAAAGAAAAAAGTATCCAAATTCACATTTTTCTTATTTCTAAAATTCTGAATCAATTTCTGCAAAAGGGAATCTTTAAAAAGGTTTAAATGCTTTGAAGAAATGAAAAAAAAAATGTTGTTATACCAATGCAAAAAACCCTGAAGCTATCATAGTTAAATAAATTTCTCTGAAATAAAATCAAAGGAATTTTATTTTAAAAAATGTAATATAAACAGAACATTAAAAAATTATAAAAAAAACATTGAGAAAGAATACATTCAATTCATTCATGATCATATTTACATATAAAAATATTCAAAACGAAACTGATTAAAATTCATCTAAAAACATCCACTAAATTCACATTTTTTAGTAAGCACTTTTTTTAAAAGTAAAGTCACAGTTATAATTAATAAGACTGCATAGAAAAAAATGTATAATACCATAAAACATTTTATTTATTAGATTGAATTTTTTACCCGATAAGAATCTTCTTATATCTAATAATTTTAAGAAAAATATCATAAGTGAATATTTTATATGTTTTTTGTTAAATGTTAGGAGTGATATTCATACTCATTTAGTGCCATTACAAAAATGTTTAAAAAATTTACTGGAAAATGAAAAACTAAATCTACTTGTTTTTTTAAAAAATACATTTGGACGTTAAATGAATGAATGACACACTGAAATATAAGTAACCATTACGTTCTTTAAACAAACTTTATCAATATTTATCAATATAAAATTGTATTAATCCATGTTACATATTATACATATACATTCAAAGAGAAATTGTTTACTGAGTGCGCGTCCTGCGGAAATATTTTCTTTGAACTGTTTGAAGAATATATTTGAATATATATGAAGTTGCACACTTTTCAAAATTTAATAAATTACATTTTATGGTAAATGCATCCAATCCTTGTGTGAATCGTTTCTTTTAAAGCATCGTGTGGTGCAGTATGCATTCTTGAAAGCCATGTTACATAATAGCATAAATCATGCGTCAAGCATAAATTATGAAACATTTTCCAACACATTGCGAATACTGTAACAACACTTTACCTTTATTAAAGGTGAAAAATCATGTCTAAGTAAACAAGTTGGAAAATACATAACACATTTGAAAAAACAGTTTGATCAATTACCATGTATCGTAAAAAACATATATCAGAATTCTTTGTGCAGCCCTCTATACCTAAATATTTGTCGTATGCAAAAATGTAGCTCAGTTAGGAAATGAATAAGACATTTCAGTGACATAATAACCAGTGAAACTCTCGAAAGAAGACCAAGATTCAAAATGGGAAAACCAGCTCTAGCACAAGCTAGAGGTAAAAATATATCAAGAAAGAGACAAAAAACCAATGAATGATAGACAAAAAACAACCCACAACAGGGGCGAGCCTATAAAAACGCCAAAAAGCCTTGACAGAGACAAATACAACAAGAAGGGAAATCAGCCCATAAAAGAGGCGATAAACACTACAGCGACAACCCACCATGAACGTGACAAGCCAACAGACATGGTAAATATGTAAATCTATGTACGCTAATGGCACCTGGTGCATGTAAAATCCGTCGTGGGTGCAAAGCCCTCCAAGTTACCTGTGAATAATACCTCTGGGGGTGCCTAGTCAGGTGAGGGTCTCGTCACCTGATCAAGGTTCTAAATTACGAGACCTATTAAATCTGTCAATTCAACAAAGTTAAACAGAAACCTTGAACCGCCAAACAAAGATAGCGGTAGCAAATCACAAGAGAGCAAGCACAGCAGCGATGTGAACAAATCAATAGTCAGGTGGATCACAGCCATGCTGTGATCAGGCGATTTCCGCATAGCACCCAGGTACTAACCCGTTAAGCTAGGCATTCATGCCGGGCAGGTAGGGGCCTGGTTAGCGGTATAAAAAAAAAAAAAAAGAATAAGACATTTCCCTTCAGCAATTTCCGTCAATAAGCGGAAAAGTACTCGACTTCTTTCGTAAAGCCCTGTATATGATCTATGCAATTAATGCCCACCAAGTAATATGCAAAAAGATAGTTAAATTTAAAAACGCATACCACAATTAAAAACACACTTTCAACAATTATAGCTCATAGACAGTATTGTAATAATATTATTTTGTGACCCCTGTAAGTGTACAATAAAAGCTATGGAGACCATATTCTTATAGTAAGCATCTTATAGTGAATCTAAGTGATGTATATAAATTTCAATATGTTTGAAATTATGTAAAACATGATTAAAATACACTGTAAATGATTCTTCCCATAGTCCATAATGTAACGGTATTTTTTGAGTGCCCTTGTAAACAAACTATAAGTACTACACACTTCGTTTTCAATACCGATCATGCTATGCTAAACGTCAAAAACATATATTAATTGCATGGCAATCAGATTATATTTACGCGGGTATATATCTATATCTATATCTATATCTATATCTATATATATATATATATATATATATATATATATTTAGCACGGAAAATGGAGAGACAGACAAATCGAATTCGAAACACTATTCAACTATGTTAGAAAGTATTAAAGAGAATATGTGTGCTTCGAAATTCACACTTAAGAAAGTACTGAAGATTTTTTTCTCATTTTTATGTATTTCTTTTTAGCATTGTTCCTTAAGTCTAATGAAATGCCTGAATAAGACTTTATAAACTCTTTTTAGAATGTAACCCATTGATCATTTTGAGGATATTAAAAAATTAACGAAACCTTGATAATTATACGTAAAACTGTATTTAATTTCAAAGTTGAGTATTCATCTAAGCAATTAAGATTTCATCCAGTGTTGTTTTCTCCCAAAAGTAAATTGCTTTGTGTGGGTTGAATGAGATGAATTTTTATACTTCATATTTAAATATGCACGAGACGTGACCGTATATGCTTTGAGGATAAACGTAATTTTGTTTATATTTTCTGATAATCTACTACGTGTCGATGTATCATAGTAGTAAACACCTCATCGGCTAAATGGTCTTCAACTTAGGCTGCAGATATAATTTTTCACATTCAGTTAGAAAATTACCCCCAGATAAAATAGCGTCCCCATAAGCAATTAGTGGATAAATAATTATCTTATATCTTCAAAAGTAAACAAATTTATATTCAGAGCATTTAATTTAAAGCATCGGGAATGGGTAAATATGCAATCACCGTTTAATTAAGAGTAATTTTTGTTATCTTCAACTCTCCTTGAAGTCGGCAGTGTTTACATAGATAAATAAAAAGATAAAAATGTTTTGTAACGCTTCAAATCCCACAGAGGATCTACTGGAGCCATTTTCATTTTTTCCTTTTAGTTATTCAGCCTTTAAGTAAGAAAACACGTGCAATTTCAGTGTTTTATTTTTGGTTCTATTTGATTGCTACACTGTAAAAAAAGTCCGCTGATTGCCAGCACAATTTCTGTATTTTTACGGAATTTTTTTTCTCCAATGAAATAAATTTAATAAATGTGTCAGAAATTAGCTAATATGATTTTAAGCATATTCTTGACAGATAATAGAGCTAAAAGTCTAGTTAATTTTCGTTTTAGCTAAGTGTTTAGAATTTCTATATTTCTACACTCTAAAAATAATTTTGTTTTTTGACCAATATAATTTCCGTTTTTATTTTACGGAGTTTTTTTCTTTTGCAGTGTAATAATAAAAACAAATCCGACAGATTTTGAAGAAATGAGCATTATATGTCAAACATATTCTCAAATCCATACTATTTTGTCATAATCACAAAATCACCATCATGAAAACAAAATTCTTAAAAATACAGGAATTGTTCAGGATTTTTTATTTTATTTTATTTTTTACAGTGTATACCTATTTACTCGTGTATAATGCGTCCTTTATTTCGAATATTTTAAGACTAGAAAGTGGGTAACGAATTGCACACGGGATATTTCCGGTAACTTTATTAAGCCATACATGCTTTCAATAAGTCACAGAATCATCACTTCTGGAATAGAGATTTCTTTCAGTTTTTATTCTACCTTCCTCCATAATCGAATGCAAGACCTAAATTTGACAAGATCGGAATTCGACTCCTATCTGCGTTGTCATTTTCTTTAGCATAATCTAAAACTTGCAGTTGGAAAACGGCGGACAGTGTAAATGGTTCTCATTCCAATCGTAATTGCACACTCCCTGGAAACTGAATAACCGCAAGTACACGGTACATAATCTTTATTTCCACAGCTGAACAGTCTAGGCATTTCATGGGCTTCCTAGTTGTTACGCCCTGTCTATAACTAGCTCTATTTCTAAAACTCAATGAGCCAAACAGTAAACAGTTGAGTGGTTCAATCGGACTCCCCAGTTGCAATTCAACTTCACTCCCTGTAGATGAGTAAATGTATATCACATCATACAGGAGCCATGAAAAATAAGTATAACTTTAGCAAATTTGTACTACATTGGATCAAGGAGCCAATTCACTAATTCTTTTAATCACTAGTAGTATTTTATAATATTTCCAATGTTTATAAATATTTTAAAACATAGTTTCTAATGTGCGACAGGTACAGATGGGGGAAAAATACGAATACCTGAGAAAAAAGAGGTATATTTTATTCATATGAGGTTGGACCCCTTTCGACTTAAGAGGCTACTTCACTCAGACGAAAACACCCTCTCGCTAATGTTAATACTATGGAGGAAAAATTTTACGATATCTCGTTCGCATTTCCATATTTTTAAATGATTTTTTTTTCATTGGATAGCTGAGGTCAATCTCTATGCACGCTCCTTTCTACTTTTTCGATTTTGATTACAAGTTTTTTTAATTAAGATACTTTCACTTTCGGAACCGGTTTCGAAAGTGAAAGTATCTTCAATATAACGATAATTCTTGTTTCGTCTAGTTCTAGTGGCTTCCGAAGAGGTTTTGTTTGACTTCTTTTCCTATCCGATGTATTCTCTTATGTCTATAAAGATGGGAAGAAATAAATACCGAATAAATATGCGAACATTATTCCACCAAATCTCTACAAAAAAGCATCAATCTGTTACATTTACTGAGGAGAAAAATTCTGATATAAGATTAATCTTAAGAAATGAATTTTTATATTATTTGCGCTTAATGATGTTATAAATAACAATTATTTTACTGTAACGAATACGATTATTTTATCAGAAAAAATATCAAAATTATTCTTGTAACCATTATCCAACATAGTTGAAAAGTTTTTATCACTACGGTTTGTCTGTCCGTACCCTAACTCTCTTATATATACTCGAATTGCCCTATAATTTATATATGTTATTGACGTTCACTATAGCACAATCGCTATTGATAATGAAGTGTGTAGCGTACATAGTTCGCTTACAGGGACACTCAAAAGTATTTCGTTACATTACGATCACTGGAGAAGACTTTCAAGTCCATGTTAATGATGTTTCACCATTTCAATCATCAAGAAATTGATATGCATTTATGAAATTCACTAAAACATGCATTCTGTAGAATAGTGCAAAGCACTTATTATTCATTTACAAGACCACACAAAATAATTCAGTTACACAATAATCTACAGGATAAACTGTTTGTAGCGTATTTTGTTACACTATTTCAAATATTTATAATTAAATTGATATACATTACTGAGGTTTACTACAAGATATCTGCTGCAGAATATGATGTGCATAGCATTTATAGTTCATTTACGGAGACACACAAAAGATTTCGCTTCACAATACTGTATATAGTATTGTATCCGAAGTACTTACTGTCAATTAGCAATAATTGCTGGAAGTGCGTTTTCAGCTATGGTATGCGTTTTTAAGTTGAACTAAATTTTTGCTGCGTGGTGTGTATAAATGCTATAAATACAGGGCTGTACAAAACAATTCGTAAATATTATTGAGCATGAGTGTGAATTGCTTAAAGGTAGTTTTTAACTGAGCTATGCATTTTCAAATTGAACTATATTTAGTATATAGTGAGAGCTGTTTGTAAAATATAAATAAAATCTTGTACAGGACCACGCAAAGACCTGGATGCATGCCTGTCTATGAATTCTAGATATGTGAATTCAGTAGTTTTAAGCGTATTTTTTCCGGAATTAAATTTTAGTTTAATATGTGACGTGTATGAAAATCGGTAGGTAATATACCAGATTGTACAAAAGAATTCAAGTAAGTTTCCGTCAATTGGTAGAAATTGCTAGATGTGTATTTTCAACCTATTGAACGTTTTCTTTCTAAACTTAATTTTAGCATAGTATGTAGAATATATACAAATATGTAGATCAAATTCACGGCTGCAGTAAAGAAATGGGGTACTTTTCTGGCTATGGAGAGTAATTGTTGAAATTTGGTTATCAAATCTGTTATGCGATTTCTAAAACGTTTACTTAGGTTTTTTCCTTACCAGACGGCGAAATTTTGTTGAAGTTTTCAAGAAGTGTCAGAATATGTTTCATAATCTATGCTTGGCGCATGATTTTTCTTTCTTGTTTATATTTTATAGTAGGATACTAGAATGTTCCTTTAGAAAACTAATAGTGAAATAATAATGACGGTATTCAATATTTATAAGTAAAATATTATGTAGTTTGTAATGGTATATTCTGTAACAACGTATATTGAACGCAGA
This sequence comes from Maratus michaelseni, assembly GCA_963931845.1. Classification (NCBI taxonomy): domain Eukaryota; kingdom Metazoa; phylum Arthropoda; class Arachnida; order Araneae; family Salticidae; genus Maratus; species Maratus michaelseni. Next base: position 37,075,038 of record OZ007595.1, on the reverse strand, counting down.
TAAATCAAATGATGGATATATTTATAAGCGCGTAAAAGGCAAAAGATATAACATTTAGTATCTAATATCTTTTGTTATTTTAAGTTATATATGATGATGTGAAATTAGTAAATGTTTCTGTTTTACCAGAATGCTTTTATAATCATTTAAAAATTCATGACTAAATAAGCAATAATAGTTGCACAACAATGTATTTTTCATAATGCTTATATTGCAAACGAATAAATATTATAATCATTTAAGAAATGAATGTATCGATAGCAAAAACGATATCGAATATTTTTGATAAAAATATTTTTATTTTATTGTTCTAACGACAAATATTTAGGGACAAAATCCTTAGAGTAATCAATAATGTATATATTAATAATGATATAAACGTAAATGATAGTTCTTATTTCTTCTAGAGACTGCAGAAAATTATGTTATCGACTTTTTCGTCTATTCGATATTCGGCGTATTTAAACATTATATCTTATTTATTCATTCTATTATGTGCAGTCCGACAAAAAATTAAAATAATAAAATAAAATAAAATAATCAAGTTGGAAATTGTACGTCAAACGTGACAAATGAGATGCGTTCGTACTATAACTAGTTTTATAAATATTCAGATCTTGGTGCAGTAGCTGTTGCACTCTTATGCCAAAATGCATGAATACAAAATTTATTTTATGTGCAGATTTTCATATCATATTAATTTTATTTTATGAAATTAAGTTTCAATACACTTTTACGAACAATTAATTACAATTCTGTTACATTAAAATTACACTATGAGCAAATATCCAATACAAGGCAAAGTAAAAAATAAATAAAAAAAATTATATTGTCTGTTATAATGATATGATTAATTTCCGGAATAAAATAAGTACATCTTAAGTTGGCAAATTTTATATTTTGTTGACATTTACTGAAAATTCCAATGTGGAACATAAGCCTAGTTTTTAAAATTTCAGAGCTTGAAATCCATATTTAGACACTTTTTAACACTTTCCAACTTAGTTGAAAAGTGTTTATGACTTCGGTTTGTCTGCCGTATGGCCGTCTGCCGTCTGTCCGTGCTCTAACTACTGTAAATATGCTCGGATTGCCCTGCAATTTTTATATGTTATTGTCGTCATCTATAGCATGTTCCCTATTTCAAGTGAAGTATGTAGGACTTATAGTTACTTTACAGGGACAGTCAAAAGAATTCCGTTACATTACGTCTATGGAGAAAAATCGTCTGCGGTTTATTTAAATAATGTTTCACTATTTTAAACGCATTGAAATTTATATATATCACTAAGGTGCATTACAAGAGGCTTACTACAGAATATTATGCGTATAGCAGTCATCGTTCATTTACAGGGACACACAAAAGAATTCTCAACTGTCTGTTAACAATAATTCCTGGAAGTGCGTTTTAAGTTGCTGAACGCGATTTTAAATTTAACTCACTTTTTGTCTATTACTTGGTGTGTATAAATTCTGTAGATCCTATACAGGGCAGCACAAAAGTTCGCGAACACATTTCCGTTTATGGACAGAAACTCCAGAAGGAGAATTTTAAACTGTGCTACGCGTTTCCTAACTAAACTAAAATTTAGCATCCTATGTAGTATATATACAAATCTATAGATCCTATACAGGGCTGAATAAAAGTATTCGGATATTTTTCCGAATATTGTATACGTTGGATATTCCTGAAATTACGTTTTTAAATATGTTATGCGTTTTCCAAATTGTTTACTTAGATGTTATCTTTCAGCTTATTAAACGGTAATGGTTGGTAAAATTATTTTGGAAGCGTTGGAAAGTGTTACATAATCTATGCTTGACGCATGATTTTTCGTTCTTGTTTCATTTAATATCAGTTCCTCCGCAAACATGTATAAAAAAACAATCGGTAAATTATACTATTTCTGTAATTAAGCAAGTTTAGTATACAAATTTGGTTTTTAATTTCAGTAATACGGAAATAATATGACTCTTAAATATGACATAATCACCATGGCAACGTAGAATCATTACCTATCATGGGATATCCTTGAATTCATTACGTATGATAGGATTTAACAGAATGAAGAAAACTTTTATTAATATCTTTTTGAAGTTTTGATTCGATTTTCATAAAATTTGAAATGATTCGACAGAATTCTGCAACGATTATATATATTAAATTTCAAAATATTCGGTTGGGTAGTTTTTGGGCTGTTATATGCGGACAGACGCAGACGGACGGACCGGGAGACGACTATAGGTGCTACGTATTTATATAATTACGAACGCTCCTAAAAATGAACTTAATATTAAGAGTTCAAAACTTGAAATGTGCATAATTACTAAACTTCCTCACCGAATGACTTCCCGTTTGATTTCTTGTGGTAAACGTGACCGAAAAATCTAAAATTTGGTTTTCGTCTTGAAAATTTTAGAATTTGGCACACTATCAGTATGAAGACGGCTCCCTACGCTTATATTTTTAACAGAAATTGAAAGAAGATATAATGTCCTGTTGAAAAAGCTATTTCCATTTTTAGGTGCGCCCGTAATTACATAAATACGTAGCACGTATAGTCGTCGTCAAGTCCGTTCGTCTGTCTGTCCGCATATAACAGCGCAAAAACTTCCCAACCGAATAGTTTGAAATTTAATAGATATTATCGTTGTAGAATTTTGTCGAGTAATTTCAATTTTTATGAAAATCATATCAAAACCTAAAAATATATTAATAAACGTTTTCTTTATTCTATTAAATCCTATCGCACATAATCTATATAATAAAAGCGCAAGTCATATGTGATTGAGGAAAACAAATACGGGCAAACCACTTCTTTTTTTCTATGCCAGGAGACCATTTTTATTTAAAATTATTTTTTTCGAATAAAATTGCTTAAAAGTTACATTTTCAGAAAGATCGTTCAAAAAATTTGTTTGTTTGAGAGATGAGTTACATTAAAAAATATATAAGATAAAGCCAGGAGTGATGGCGCGGTCGGAGAGATTGCGCACATAGAGGTTCGGGGGGAAAGAGTAGAGGGAGAGGGTAGCGACTGCAGGTAGTTGTATAACAACAGTAGTGAAGTGTCTACTTGAAAGTGCACGTTGATTACTTTGAGCGTCTAAGATAAAGTACTGCTATTTTGTTTTGTTTTCCCAAAATAAGTGCTTGAATTTTCATAGCTATTCATCAGAATTTCTACACAATGTCAATAGTACAAAATATTTTTAACTTAAACGATTTCTCATAAGCTACTAATCTAGACTAACAATGTGAACATCAACGGTTCGTTTTAGTAGCGGCCATGTTTAAATAAAAGGCCGCGCAATCTCTCCTACCGAAATTGGAAAGTTTGCGCATCTGCTACTTAGGAAAAACGGCGCATTGTTCCCATTAGTTTATATGCTAGGAGAGATTACGCAGCTTATTGGTAAATTTGCATAAAAAAATGAAAAATGAAAATGGACTAATTTTAAGTTAAACGTGTTATTAAATTACATAATTTTATTTTGTAATCTTATCTGGACTTGCTTTTTCTGATTCTTTAATTTTTTTTTTACTTTAATTAAAATTTTTTAATCGTTTTTAAAATTATTTCCTTTTTCTGATTCTTTACTCATTAGGTTGAAATATTCACTCCCAATAAAGTAAAATTTGTTCACAAAAACTTTACAGCAATGTCATTTAAGTGTAATTATTATTGTTAACAATTTAATTGTAGGTATTATTATTAACAATCTCTCCTACCCATGTGCGCCATCATACCAACCCTGTAAGGACAGATTGCTCAAAAAAACTTTCATGGTTTTATTACAATTGTTCTATTAAATTGCAACATAACAACAAAATAGCAATGGAAATGTATAAAAAACAAATTAAGTAAAAATTATTGATGGATAGTTTAGCAAAAAATTAATATTTTGATTTTTTATTGCTATTCTTTTGAATTGTGCGCAGACTCTCCTAGCTTTACCTTAGATTCTGAGATAACTTCAGTGGAAATTACGTTACCAGCCGAATATCTCAATCCATTAGAGTAAATAAACGCAGGAGATTCTTTCATTATGAGTCATAAAAGTATTAAACCATGGGCGTAATCATTCGCAAAGCAAGATCTCCATGGTAAATTTTACAGTGCTGTTTGGTAGAAAAAAATTCGCATTTGTAAACATGGCATACGTAACAAGTGGGTAAGTGTGATCGAAGATCGCTCAAAGGGTTTCGTTAAATATTCCTTTCAAAACACTTTATCCTTTCTTTAATACATTCAAATAAATTTCATTTAGAAAAAAAAAAAAGTCATGTTTTTTATAAAATAAAAATTTACCGGTCTATTTTTTCGTTTTTTCGAATATCTAAACCAGCCCGATAGCGGGCGAAGCCCGCTATTATATTCTGTCATAATAATATCCGTCATGCGGACTAAATGCGATATTTAAAAAATAATTTCAAAATTAAACAAATTGTACTCCTTCAAAATGTTAAAATATGCGAATATTTCCATAATCGGATTTTTATCACGATTCAATATGTTTCTCAAACTCATTCGAATTCGTTAAACTTCCAATATGACGTCAGATTTTCTTTTTAATTCTCTAATGACGTGATATTAATCTGCTTTGTGTACATACACATACTCATACTCCTTGTATTATTGAGAAATCTTAGACATTTTCCGTTTTATTACCGCTATAACGTCAATCAATTTTATTTCATATTTATCTTTTTTTCAATTGGTGAAATTTTTTACTTCATTTTTGTTTTTTACGTGGAAATCGTCTGATAGAAAATTAATTATTGTTGAAAGAATTTCAATGTGGATTTTTAATTTTTGGCATCTGCTATAACGAAAAATGTTTAAATTTAATAGGAAAAGGCTGTTAGAATTTTGGTTTTTTATCTCTATTTAATAAAATAATACGAATTTTTCAAATTTTAATATTTTTAGCTCTTCATAGCTGGTATTCCGCTATATACACAAAGTTTCAACTCTGTAAGTTATATAGTTTTTGAGAATAGTTCTGTGACGGACATACAACGGAACGGGAGTAATAGGGTTTCGTGAGATGAACGAAACCCTAATAAGAAAAAGAAAAGGCACATTCATTTCGCTCATAGCAGACGATATAATTCATTTTACTGAAATAATAAGGATGATCTTTTTTTTACATTATGAAACTAGTTATAAAACGAACACCTCCTCTTCCACGTTTAACGTACAATTTCCAACTTGCTTTTTCTGGGACAGTTTTGGTGGTTCGAATGTTCAGGGTGTTCGGTGTACAATACATTAAGATGAAAAACAAACAAACAACAAAAAACCTCACAAAACAAATAAACGTGTGAATGATATAACTCCCTCCTCTCATCATTATTCTGTTAAATTTATTCGTTGAAATGGTTTGACTTAATATTAAGGGGTTAATATTAAGGGCTTAATATTAAGGGTACCTTAAAAAAGCCGAAAATCAACAAAACATTCAAAATTTATTCAATTAGTGTATCTTCAAAAACTTTTTGTGCATAAGCATGCAATTTTGACTATTTATTGAACGTATTGGTCTTTTTAATATAGTATCATTAAAAATTGACTAGCCTTTTTGCAGAATTTGTGCATTATTGAAATTAAAATACCTTATTGTTTTACTCCGTAAGTCATTGCACGCATGATATCTTGAGGACGTATGTATGGATTGTTATGAAATTTTATATATTACATAATAAACATATATGAGTGGTTAAAATGATCTGCATTTAAGTATTTACGGCGATAAGATTTTTAGTTATTACTATTTTTGGCACAGATGTCATATACGCTCCACGTTGGAACGATTTTTTCCCCCGCCGATTTGGCGAAAACTTTGTTTTTAAATATTAGTTACAAGTAGCATGCAATAATAGCATGTGATTTTTTATTTCAATGTAAAAATAAAATAACGTAATAAAGGTAACATCTTCTATTATTTTAAAAAAGGAAATAAAAATAAATAAATGATAGTTTGATATAAATAAATATTGATATACATAATGAAAATAATTTATAGAATTAAAATAAGAAATAAAAGTAAATAAACAACAATTTATCAAAAAAAAAAAAAAAAAAAAGAAAGAAACAACAGTTGAAGCAATAAATAAACAGTTATAAATTATAAACATAATAATAAATATAATAATAAATATAAATATCACAATAAATCGTAAATATTAACACTTAAAGCAATACAAGTGAGTTTTAACAACGTTTTCGGCAAATTGGCGGGAAAAAAAATCTCGCCAACGAGGGGCCTATATGACATCTGTAGCCTATTTTTATTCATTAAAAAATGTAAAATTTTGATTTTATTTTTACAAAAATATATATTTTTCATTTTTCATTTAAAATGTACGGCGAAAAGATTTTTAGTTATTGCTATTTTTGGCACAGATGTTATATACGCACTACGTTTTTTTCATTTTAAAAATACGCATGTGCTTATTATGTACATCGAAATTTCATAACAATTCACACCATACGTTCTCAAGATATCATGCGCGAGACTTAAGCAGTAAGAAAAATATTTATTTTCATTTCTACAATGCACTAATTCTGTAAAACACTAGTTAGTTTCTAATGATAGTATAGTAAAAATCCCAATCTGTTTAATTAATCATCAAAATTTTATGTTTATACAAAAAAAGTTTTTAAAGATATTCTAGTTCAAACTTGGAATGTTTTTGTTGATTTTCGGCGAGTTTAAAAGGTACAAGACCCCTTAAAGCTTATGCAATGAATTTTTGGAATAATTACGTTTAATGATGTTGTTCTAGGTGATTATTACATTATCGCAGCGGATACAATTATTTTTTCCTTGGAAAATTCTGAGTTATTCTTTTTAATTTATACCAGAACCTTCCAATATTTATTTTAAAAAATGATGAATGAACAATGAAGGTAATCAACATTTTGCATTAAAACATTTTAATGTTTCGGTGATAGTATTTCATTGCTCTGACAACACATAATTAAGGAAGAAATATTTAAAGTAATCAATTATGCAATGTTAAATAATGATGAAAGATAAATGATAGTTCTTATTTTCAGTAAAGCCTGAAGAAAAAGATTTGGCTAATATTTTTTCCTATCCGATAAATTCTATTATGTATCTACACTCCAAAAAAAAAGTGTTGATTTTACAGTATTTATACTGGCATGCCAGTTGGATTGCCAGTATTATCAACACTTTTTTTCCTTTTTTTGCAGTGTATTATATTAAGATTGGGGGGGGGGGGATCCAAATGAATATGTAAACGCATATCCTACGTCTTCACGTTAAAAGGCAATATTCTGTTACATTTACTAGTTGAACTAGTTTGACTAAAGATTAGTCTCTATGTAATGTACTTTTTCAGCTTAATTACACTTAATGATGTTTCAATTCACGATTCCTTTATTGCTGTGAATATGATCTTTTTAACTGAAAACAAGTTGGAAATTGTACGTCAAACGTGACAAATAAGTTGCATTCGTACTATAACTAGTTTTATAAATATTCAGATCTCGGTGCAATAGCTGTTGCACTCTTATGCAAAAATGTATGAATACAAAATTTATAATATAAATGCTGGACGATTACACCATGAAATATTACAACATTAAAGAAGTGAATATAAAACATCACATATTTTTACTGAATGGTGTATACAAATTTAAAATTATATACATACATTAATATTAAAAATATCGACGTTTCGAAAATAGTTAGTTAAATAGTCGACTGCAGTTAGATTTTTGTCCGTTAGGAGATGCTTCTGCATCGTTTCTACTTGTGGTTGGTTGGTACGATGGTTGAGTGTTACCCTTGTTAATTTTTTAATTTGTGGACGGCAATAATATTGTGGCAACGGGCGGATTGTTTTTCGCATTTGAAACTTTAAAAGCAATATAAGAAAATTTTCCTGAAGATGACCATAGATAGTGGTCGAAACGTCGATATTTTTAATATTAATGTATGTATAAAATTTTAAATTTGTATACACCATTCAGTAAAAATATGTGATGTTTTATATTCACTTCTTTAATGTTGTACAAAATTTATTTTATGTGCAGATTTTCATATTATTGTTATTAATTTCATTTTATGAAATTAAGTTTCAATACACTTTTACAAACAATTAATTACAATACACTGTTACATTAAAATGATACTATGCGCAAATATCCAATACAAGACATTTAAAAAAAAAATCATCGTTACTATTTCAGTGAAATGAATTATACTGTCTGTTATTGTTATATGTCTAATTTCCATAATAAAATAAGTACATTTTAAGTTACTGAAATTTTCAAAGGGTAACTTAAGCCTAGCTTTGAAAATTTCAGAACTTGAAATCCATATTTAAACACTTTTTTCCATTTAATGTCCACTTATCCGGAAATATCTATCCAAAAAAAATTCGGTAGATTATACGATTGCTATTATTAAGCAATTTTAGTATACAAATTCGGTTTTTAAATTCAGTAATACGGAAATAACAGGACTCCATCTTAAATAGGACGTAATCACCATGGCAACCTAGAAAGGTTACCTATCATGGGATATCATTGAATTAAAATTACGTATGATAGGATTTAACAGAATGAAGAACACTTTTATTAATATATTTTTAAGTTTTGATTCGATTTTCATAAAATTTGAAATGACTCGGCAAAATTTTGTAACGATTATGCGTATATATTTAACTTCAAACCATTCAATTGGGTAGTTTTTACGCTGTTATATGCGGACAGGCGACGACTATAGGTGCTATGTATTTATATAATTACAAACGCATCTAAAAAGGAAAGAAATGTTTAAATGTAGCCAGCGATCTTTTTGTTCTTTGACACTTTCAGCGTCAAAATCTAAGTGCAATAGCTACCAGAAACTAGAGAAGTTTGGAAGATGCTCATTAGTTGCACTTTTCGACTATGCTGCACGCAGCGCGATTATACTTAGAGTGTGCGCAGTACGTTTTAAATTTGTCAGCGCACAATAGCACCACTTTCCTGTCATGCAATAGTTGTAAAAACAGACGAGCATTGCGTGGAAGCTAGCTACTGGTATTTTATACTCTTTTTATCGTCTGAAGAAGCAGCGTTTTATTTTCGTATTTCCCCCTTTAAAAGAGTTCTTACTACTGAAAGTATTTTGTATTCCAATTAAAGTAAAAATCTAACGAAAATAAAAAATTTAAATAAGCAGACTAGAATTTTGTATTCCAATTATAGTAAAAATCTAACGAAAATAAAAATAAAAAATAAAAATTTTAAATAAGCAGACTGGAATTTTGTATTTCAATTATAGTAAAAATCTAACGAAAATAAAAATAAAAAATAAAAATTTTAAATAAGCAGACTGGAATTTTGTATTCCAATTATAGTAAAAATCTAACGAAAATAAAACTAAAAAATAAAAATTTTAAATAAGCAGACTGGAATTTTGTATTCCAATTATAGTAAAAATCTAACGAAAATAAAAATAAAAAATAAAAAAATTAAATAAGCAGACTGGAATAATTGTTTGTATGAATATTAATATGGGGCATATACAAGAACGAATACTTTATTGGTACAAATTAATATTTTACGATAACTGGACATCAAATACGAAGTATTGTACAATCAGCCACAAAAGAACACTAAATCGCTAAATTTATTCGATTCATCTGCACAGCTTTAACTATATAAGTGTTTTGGCTGCATGCAAGAACAGAACAACCTTTTTTTTCACATAAACCACGGCCTATTCGCCATTTTATAAGGTAATTCAATTAATAAAAGAATTATTCAAGGGTTTTATCATCTGAGATGGTATTTTTATTTTTTTGCAAGATATATTTAAGGGAAAAAAACCTTATGGTAATTAATGATGGGTACATTTATACTGATGGAAATGGGGAATGTTAGTTTGGTCTCTATTTCTGATTTCTCCAGAGACTGATGAAATTGTTTTGATTGACTTTTTTGTCTTTCCCGTTACATACATTTTCCTGAGATAGAATTCCTCCTATTATATAAATTATCGTGAGAAAAATAAAATGTTGCATAAACATATAAAACCCTTTAACCAGTAAAATTGTATAGTTATGATAGATTTACTAATTGAAGTATTTTAAGTTACGGTTATAGTTGATGTATGAAATTGTGAAGAAATTGTTCTTGATGATAGTTTAAGAAATAGTTGCTAAACCATTATCTTTCTTTTAACAAAGCTATATTGAGCTAATATTATTTTGTTAGCTATAGCTTCGCAATATTGACATTAATGGTAGGAAATAGTTCCCGAATATTGAGTTGTTTGTGTTTTTCCAACATTGATGCAATTTTGGCAAGAAATATTTCGCCCTTTTATTGCAATATTTCCAATGTGAAACTCAATATCTACAATATTATGGCATGTCATGGGAAATATTTCCACGTAACATTGGAATCTCGTTGAAAATATTTCCAATAGCAGTCCAATATTTAGCTATTATTGGTATTTCAATGGAAGTATTTCGATGAATTAAATATTTGTCTTCAATATAACTAATATTGGTTTGCTACTAGAATCTGTTTTAGTACATTTTTGTTTTAACAACAGATATTTAAGAGAAAACAAAGTAATGGTCATTTATACTAATGAAACTGGAAAATGTTAGTTCTTTCTCCGTTTTTGATTTCTCAAGAGACTGTGGAAATTGTTTTGATTGGCTTTCTCTCTTACTCAATTATTTTATGCTTTAAATTAGCTGGAGGAAAACAAAACACTGATTAAACGTGTAAAAACACCCAATTTCCCCCCGAAAATTATAGTTTTGTTAGATTTACTAATTGGTATGGGCGGAATTAGGATTAATCTTAAAGTAAATTAGTTTCTAGAGTAGACATTTTCAACCTTTGCGTCGTGGCACACTGTTGTGTGGTAAGAGAATGTTCTGTGTAATTAGGTGTCCCCATGGCCGAGCGTGTATTCCCGTTCGTTTGCCACGGTGGTAAGTGTAGCGTTCAACTGCCTACGATTGAATTGCACATACTTAGTGTGAAGCTCCCGGATGTATTTGTGTCGTCCTGTTGAGGTTCTGTATCAAGGCTGTCACTTTGTGTATGGGAGAATAAATAAAAAGAAGATATATGTAAAAATATAAAAATAAGCTAAATTGTCTCAAGTATTGTGTTCTAAGATTATGTTAATAAAAAAAAAAGGATTATTCGAGAAAAAAGCCATTGCAGCTAGAAGTCACAAAGAAACCCATTTTCAATGTTCAATGTTCTGTGTGTTGTTGCCGTGAATAAAATTAATTATCATTAAATTTAGGAAAACTTGCCCACTTGGCTCACGGTTTTATTGTTTTGCTACACTAAATGCATGCATATGAAACATAGCAAAGCTATGTGTAGTCACTGCCTACATATTGTCTTCTCTCGGATCTAAACAAGAAAATAACATTTTTTTTTATAAACTTCTTGTTTAGTATGTCTAAAGTTAAAACTATCACCAAAATCTTTATAATAACTCTTATTAAAACATTTTTAGCTCTTGTAAACGTTACACCCGCGTTGTTTTGTATTTCTATAATAAAAGTAATATTTAAAAAAAAAATAAACATAATTTATTCTTAAGAGCCTACGTTAGTCATACGATAAAACTTCAAAACTGATGTTAATCCTATGGAAGAATTCATTTATAATTTCTCGTTCGAATTTTAATACGTTTAAATGACTTTTTTTGCATAGGATATCTGAGGTCATTGTCTAACGTTGTACGTTTGTACGTTTTCTATTTTAGTTTCATTTTTTTCTGATGAGGAAACTTTTACTTTCGAAACCTGTCTAAAAATGAAAGTATCAGCTTTAGCGAAAAAAAACTGGAACCAAAATCGAAAAAGTACAAACATACAACATTAGACATTGACCTGATATCCTATGGGAAAAAATCATTTTAAACTATTCAAATGCAAGTGGGAAATTTTAAAAGAACGCTCAAATAGGTTTAACATAAGCTTTCGAGCCTCTTCACGTGACTAGTGCAGTCTCTAAATAATCCATTTAAATGCAAAGTATATTTTTACACCATTTAAAATAATCCATACATGGAAGAGTTGAAACTTTAGTTGTAAAAGTGAAATCATTGAATTTACCGCGTATCTTATGTACAACTTTGACTATTTATCATTTTCGCTTTTGTAATTCAAATATAATTACTGAAACATAAAAAAAGTTAGAAATTAAAAAAAATTACAATAAATTTTTTTCTTTGCTATTAAAAATATTTAAATATTTAAAAATGTTTATAAGAAAAAATCGCAATGAGGGCTTTTTTTGACATGAAAATATTTAATACAAAAAGAGAAATTGTAGGAGACGACAACAGCCAACATCAAATGCAAATGCAATAATCAAATCCATAGGTGGGACATGGGATTTTTTTTTAATAATGGAAATGACACTGTGCGCAATAACAACGAGGGGCGTTGTGTGAGCAGTTTTTATAGCGGTGCACTGTTAAAAATCTGCAGCAAACTGCCCAGTCATTTGACCGTTTTTGTAGAACACGGTTACATAACCGTAAGTTAACTCTATTCTGACCATATCTATGCCTATATTATGGTCAGAATAGAGTTAAATTACGGTTACGTAACCGTTTTCTACAAAAAACGGTCAAATGACTGGACAGTTTGCTGCAGATTTTTAATGGTGTGCAGGGCAGTAAGGCAACTAGCATTACAAATGTTCAATTTGACGGCTGCCAGATAGCTGTCAGATGAGACAAGATTCTCTGCTGCGCATCTAAAAGGATTTTTGCTGCGATTCCGGTCACGTCATATGATAGCCGCTCACATGATAGCACCAGTCAGCAAGTTTAAAAATACTACACTGTAAAAGTAAATGGTAAATTTACGGGTATTGTACCTCTAATTGCTCCAGCCATTTTTTAGCTATAATAAGCCCATGTCTTTCTGTGTATTTATGTGAAAATTGCATTGTGCTACTCTGTATACTTTTCAAATTATTGAATTTTTAACACTTCCGTACATAGTTGAAAAGCATTTATGAATTCGGCTTGTCAGTCTGTCTGTCAATCTCTCCGTGTTGTCGTTTGTCTGTGCTCTAATTTTCGTAAATATACTCAGAATGAGATATAATTTAATATGTTAATGAGGTTCACTATAGAATTTTTGCTATTGAAAATGAAGTGTGTTCCATTTATAGTTCGTAAACAAAGACACTAAAAATAATTCTAATACATTATGATCTATAAAGAAAAATCATTTTTTTAAACATTTTATTGTACTTGTAATTATTCGATTACTTATTTAGATATCTCAATGAAAAATAAAAAAATTTAAAAGCATTCTGTTAGTGTTGGAAAGTGTTTCATAATCTATGCATGATGCATGATTTTTCGTCCTTGTTATTTCCTCTGTAACTTTTGGATTACCATGCATTTCCAATGTAAAGAATATATTTAACCATTATTCGTATTTCATTGAATGTGTTACCGATGAATGCAATACTGGTGCAATAAATATAGTCAATACAGTGGTGGAAAACATTTTAAAGCCACATGAAAATATGATATAATTAAAAAACAAAATTTAGAACATTTATGAAATTTCATACATATATATTATACGCTACAAGGAAGTAAAGAAAAAAATAAATTCATTAATAACTACATTAATAAAAGATTAATAGACTTAAGAAAATTTTCTGTACAAAGAAAGTTGGAAATAATTATAAAGTCGATACATGTATTTCATCAATAATCGATGTGAGACCCATTTTTTTCGATGACTTTGAATAGTCTTTTGTTCATTGAATCTATCAGACCACACAAAGTACTTGCATCAGTATTATTCCAGCAGTTTTTAAAAGCATTCATCAAATCTAACTTTAAATTGAATTTTCGTCCATTTTTGTAAACATTTCGAGTTAAAATTCCCTTAATAATTTTCTATTACATTCAGATCGGGTCTATGAGCTGACCATTGAAGGCATTTCACCTGATTAGCTTCCAGCCAAGATTTAGTTGATTTCGAAACATGAACGGAAGCGTTGTCCTGCTGAAATGTCCAGTCTCCTGAAGTTATAAGAGGAGCAAATGGGTAATAAATTATCTCCTAACATTTCATATAACCCAATTCTTTTTGTTATGCATGAAAACAATTGGAGTGGTTCCGCAGGCAGCTAATGCAGCCCAAACCATTACCGAGTCACCTCCAAATTGACGCTTTGAAAAAATATCATGCTCCTGTCGTAAATCATGCCAAAAATATTTATAGCCCTCGGGTCCATCGAAATTAAATTTCTTTTCATCGGAAAAGACAACATCTCTCCAATTTGTGCCTTCGGTTACATGTTTTCGTGCAAAGTCTAAGCGAGCATTTTTGTGGTACTTAGAAAGAGGTGGTTTGCCTTTAATTTTTTTTTTAATTGAACAATGGGATTGTTACCTAAAACATTTCTTACCGTTCGGCTTGTACATGGTAATTGTAACTGTTCTTGAATTTGGGCATACGACATTTTTTGTCCGCAAACTAGCTTCCGGATTTGTCTTGATTGCCTTACAGTTGAGGATTTCGGTCTTCCTGTATGCTTCTTACTGCCGTAATCTTCGGGATTTCTGAGAAAACTGTTTACTGCAGCCTTGGACCTTCCTATTTTTCTTGCAATATTAGAACCAGACATTCCAACTTCATTTAAAGTTAATATTTTAATTTGTTGACCATCGGATAACTTTTTTCTTCTTGGCATTGTATTAAACAAACCAAATACAAAATGAATGCATGTAACGCGTTTACATTTACCTAAACTTTCATGGCGACCTATTTTCTTAAGTCTGGCATTATGCCAAATGAGGCTAGAACCATCGGCTTTATACTTTTTTCCAAGTTGTTTTTTGTAGGTTTTAAGAAATTAGCATAATTTATGTTCCTCCTTCCGTTTTTCCAAATAAAGTTTATGTGTATTATTGCAATGTTGATCATGCAAATGAAAATAGAATTTGCGTTATCAACAATTCCATTACTTTTTGAATTTTGTAAGTTTTTCTATCGGCTTTATAATTTTTTCCAGCACTGTATAAACAATGATTGCTTGATACTAGATAAAATATATGAATTAAATACGAGAACTCATTAATGAAAATATAATGAATTTAATTCTAATTTTTCCTAATTTTTTTCAATAAAAAAAGAAACACTGATTCGAAAAATATGTAACTAATGTGATCAAGATTTTTTTTTTATATTAAAAAAATCGTATTAGAGAATCCTTATAAGTTTCCCCACACGTCCAATGTCGTTAAATTTCTACAAGAAAAGAAAGTTTATGCCAGTAAATTAAAGGTCTCGCAACCCACAATTCTTTCGAGGTGTATTTCGATCTGAAGTTATTATACTATAATCTTTTAATCTTTCTACTTTTCTTTTTTTAATCTGTAACCATTAAAGAGTTGAAAGTATTAAAGAAAGAAAGCATTGAAAGTGATTACGGACCCGTATGAAAAAGAAAGATAATATATTATTGCTTCTTGGAAAAAACTTCATTTCGGTGAAGATTTTTAAAAATATAGAAAGTTTTTTCTTTCACGTAATCCAATTTTAAAATTCATATAATGAGTTTTGTAACAGGAAAAATAGGAGATAATTTGTAATGAAAACTAGCGTAAAAAAAGCTGTTCGGTGCCCACGCCAAATTAATGTGTTGTAACGGATTTTTTTGGGGAAAAAAATATGAATTGCAGTCATACACATAAGGGTGATTTTAAAGATAAACATTGAATGTTTATACAAGTAATGAAGTAATACAAAAGAGTGTTTTTTTTATATTTTTAGTTTTATACTTATTTGAATTGTTTACAGGCTTTGCCAGAAATAATTTATTATATGGTAGTATGATGTCTTCTCTAATAGCACATTCAGTCAATGTGACGTCACACTTGGTCACAAATGTCACAGTCACGACGCTAGGACACACCAGCGACTGTCACTTCGTGACTTCACTTTAAAATCCACTAGTTCTAAGTCACTAGCCAATTACAAATGTTACAGTTTTAAAGGGATATTTAGTACTTGTAATTGTTCGAAACGCTTGATGTTTAGTAAAGTCAATAATAACTAAGCATAAGGATTGAAGATTGTACATAAAGCAAAAATAAGACCGCTAATTCCTTTCATAAATATTTGTGATTCCACAATCACCTTATTTTGAAATAATTTAAAATAAAAGTGCTTCTCTCGTTATGTCTATATATAGTTCCGAATAAAAGTTTTTTTTTTCATATTTTGCGAGGCTATTTGAAGTGCTTTTCCAGAATTATTGGGGCAGAGAACTCCTCTTTTTCTGCTATAGTTGCACAATGATATAAAAAAAAATATAATAAATAAAAAAATAATTTGTGCCCAGTGGTCGGGTAGAAATAAGAAATTTAATGTTATACAGATTTTCAGCAACATCAAAATCAAGAAATATTAATATGAGGGAGTATTTAGGATTAATACTTATTTCTATAAAAGAAGAGAATTTTAAATGAAAAAATTAATCTTAAAACAATTTAAAAATATTATTAACAATTTTCTGCTGCGTACTTTTGGTATATTACTCGGAGTGGCTCGGATTTTAAGTCGTCAGGCTTGGGCTCCGAAAAAGAACCAGAACTCATCTGTAGTATACCTATAGCATGAATATCACAGAAAGGCAGTAAAACAGACTCTGAAATTTTCTCTATCTTATTTTTCTACGCTCATACAGAATATAAATTTTATGCTATTTATTTACTTGATTACTTCGGAGTATTACGGGTACTTAAAATTGGATAAAACATTTTCTTATTTTAGGTGTATTCGCCGTATTGCGTGCATTTCCTTCTTTGCAAAGATACCTTTTCATAATATATGTAGCATGCAAAGATAACAAAGAACATTGAAACTCTGTACACGGACATAAAGAAAAACAAGAACGAAAACTTATGCGTCAAGCATAGATTATGTAACACTTTCCAACGCTTCCAAAATAATTTTACAAATCATGACCGTTTATTAAGCTGAAAGATAACATCTAAGTAAACAATTTGGAAAACACATAACATATTTGAAAACATAATTTCAGGATTTTCCAACATATACAATATTCGGAAAAATATCCGAATACTTTTATTCAGCCCTGTATAGGATCTAAAGATTTGTATATATACTACATAGGATGCTAAATTTTAGTTCAGTTAGGAAACGCGTAGCACAGTTTAAAATTCTCCTTATGGAGTTTCTGTCAACAAACGGAAATGTGTTCGCGAACTTTTGTGCTTCCCTGTATATGAGCTACAGAATTTATACACACCACGTAATAGACAAAAAGTGAGTTAAATTTAAAGTCGCGTTCAGTAACTTAAAACGCACTTCCAGGAATTATTGTTAACAGACAGTAGATAATTCTTTTGTGTATCCCTGTAAATGAACGATGACTGCTATACACACAATATTCTGTAGTAAGCCTCTTGTAATGCACCTTAGTGATATATATCAATTTCAATGCGTTTAAAATAGTGACACATTATTTAAATAAACCGCTGACGATTTTTCTCCATAGACGTAATGTAACGGAATTCTTTTGACTCTCCCTGTAAAGTAACTATAAGTGCTATGCACACCCTATTCCATATTAAGCTTCTTCTAATGTACCTTAATGATATATATCAATTACAATGTGCTTGAAATTGTGTAACATCATTAAAACAAACCGCAAATGATTTTTCCCCATTGACCGTAATGTAACAGAATACTTTTGAGTGTCCCCGTAAAAAAACTATAAGTGCTACACATTTCCGTTGAAATAGAGAACATGCTATTGATAACGACCATAACATATAAAAATTGCCGAACAATCTGAGCATATTTACGGGAGTTAGAGAACGGACAGACGGCCATACGTCAGACGGCCATGCGGCAGACAAACCGAAGTCATAAACACTTTTCAACTAGGTTGGAAAGTGTTAAAAAGGCACAAATGAAGGGAGAACGTACGATATCTATTAATGCAGAAATTTGGGTTCCTATGCTCGCTTTTTCAACGCTTCCCAACATAGTTGAAAAGTGTTTATGACTTTAGTTTGTTTCTCTGCCGTTTGCCGTCTGTTTGTGCTCTAATCTGGTAAATATATTTCGTGTGCCATGTTATCGGTATATGTTATTGAGGTTTAATATGGCTTGTTCGCTATAAAAATTAAGTGTGTAACATTTACACCTTTTTTTACAGGGTCATCCAAAAGAATTCTGTTGCATTATGCTCTATGGGGAAAAATCATTTGCGATGTATTTTAATGATGCTACACTACTTCAGCATAATAAAATTCATTTGCATTTCCGAGGTGCACTAAAACATGTTTTCAGTAGCAGTATACATGTTTCTATAGCATCTATTGCCTTTTCAAAAGTCAGTGGATGATGTTTCTACGTTTTCTTTGTTATCTTATTCATTTTCATTGGCAGCATATTTATTTTCCGCGACTATTTTGTGTATATCCCTCTTTTCTTCTGCTATTACATTTTCATCAATATCTACAAAATCGTTAAAATTCATCATTCCCCAAGAAACGGCATTCCATTCTTCATCTAATACTGGTTGGCACAAGATGCATCATTTTCAAATTTCTTCAGAATGAAGCCTGCTTTTTAGGTGCGTTCGTAATTATATAAATACGTAGCACCTATTGTCGTCGTCTGGTCCGTCCGTCTGTCCGCATATAACAACGCAAAAGTTACACAACAGAATGGTTTGAAATTTAAGTTATATTATCTTTTCAGAATTTTGTCGAGACATTTCAAATTTTATGAAAATCGTATCAAAACTTTAGAAAATATTAATAAAAATATTTATTAAGAAATTTGAATTTTTTTTAAAAAATCGGTGCTTTTTTGTTATAGGAGCTTCCGAAGTTTAATCGTCAAGCGATCTAGATGCTTATTTTATTACAGAAATTAATCTGCAGACGATATAATTCATTTCACAGAATAAAATATCATCCAGATCTGAATATTCATGTAACTAGTTATAGTACGAACGTACCTCATTTGTCACGTTTGACTTGTTTGTAACAGTTCTCTTACAAATAGCAGGTGTGAAGGGGTGTGACCCAAGAATGCAGATTATAACAGTGTCCGAAATACAAATGTAAAAAAGACAACCAATTGACTTCCCATTGGAAGGACATGTGTAGAATAGAAAGAAATGGCAAGGGAAACATGAAATTTCTCCGAAGCATAAGTGAGGGATACGCATAAACGAAAACAAAGTAACATTGCACTGCTCTATCTTTATTCGGGACTACCGACGTATAAATGAGAGAGACGCATAAAAGAGGCGACGTATAAGTGAGAGATTACTGTATATATTAAATCATATTCATTTTCTGGAAAATATCCCATTACATTGCTATCAATTTATCGCTATGGACGTTGATTTTTAATTCGAATCTAATCACATTTTAACGTATTTTATGAGAAGGAAAATTTAGTATTAAGATTCATAGCTGTCACCAAGCATGAGTTTTGCGTTATATTATCAGGCCCTGTGAAAACTATATTTTGTGCCTGTGGTTAATATTGAAAACTACCAATATATTTTGACTGATGTAAGAAAAAGTTCCAAACAATATGGTATTCAATTATTCTTCCTTATAATTCTAAATTCAAAATGAAAAAACAAAACAAAATTGAACGCTTGATATAATTTTTACAGTTCCTATTTATAATTGGTTTTGTAGGGTTTTATTAAATCATTAGCTGAATATATAAATAAATATAGCAACAAACTTATATTGGTTAAATTCGATCTTAAAAAATCCGCTTTGCGTTTTAAATATGTAATAGATTGGTTAATTAATTTTCAGCAAAAAGTGAATAAAATTTTAATGGACATAATTGAAGCTATTATTCCTTTAAAAATAATATAAAATAGATAATTTAATTATAACTTAAGCGGATGAAATGAAAAAGATAGCATGTTTAGAATTAAATTAAATGTATCAGAAAAGCTCTGGTAATGGAGCCTGCTTATGACTATTTCCAAGATTGCACGTTTAGATACTATATCTTCGATGCAGATCTCATTAAAAAATTTAAAATTAATATTATAAAAAAATATCATATAATTTTGAAAGTATGTGAATAGTATCAAAACCTATTTAATACTAATATTGGATTATTTTATTTTACATAACCATACTTAAGATCACATTTGTGCCATGTCCAATTTTGCTAGATCGTGTTAAATCAAAAAATAAGTTTTGTCTCTTGCAAAACTTGAAAACTAAAAGCAATATTGCTTTTTTTAGGATTGAGTTAATTATGCCGGACAGTTGTCGTTCCAGGTAGCTGTATTTTTAAGAGCACTGGCAATTTAAGATAACCTTCTGGGTTCTATTGGCCACATTTTCACTCAGTTGTAAAATTTTCGTCCAATATCAGTTTTTCCGACATCTCAGACTCACAAAAAATATACATATCACATCTGTACTTTTAGGTGTCGATATGAATGAAAAAAAAGTGTATAAAGAAATATAAACTATAGAAAAAAAAGATTTAAAATTATCAATTACTTTAACATATAATGCTTCAGTGATTGCAAGTAATCTAAAACACTATGTTTTCTCTTTAAAGAAAGACAAATCTGATACAAAGAAATAAAATATTTCATCAAGTATTTTCGTACAAGAAATATCTTGTTCCATGTATTTTCAGATTTATATTTCCTTTCTTTGCAAGACATTTGTTTTGTAAAAGTAAATTAAATTTATACGAGAAACATCCTGGTAATAACTAAAAAAGAGAAATAAATCTAAAGAGCCTTTTGTGTTCGGAAAGAGATTTATTTTTTATTTATAAGATTGAAAATATTTCGATTTAAGAAAAATTTATATATTCCAAAAGAAAAATTATAGAAATTGTTCTTTATAATTTTTGTCTTGTATTTTATTGCAAACAAATACGTCTTACAAGCAACACAAAAGAAACGTTTCGTTTATATTTTTTGTTATTTTTACAGATATTTAACGCTTTATCTGTGCCATCTCAATTTGTCAAACTTTCAAAAATTTCTTTTATTTTATAATATTCCGCATTTTTAAGCGTATTTGCTGTACTTTTTATATATCGACACTTAAAAGCAAGGATGCGCGCATTCATTTTTTGAAAATTTATGAAATTCTAAAATTTTAGATGAAATTTTCGCAAAACTGGAATTGTTATCAAAGGCAGAGTCAAAACCACATGCATTTCAAGGCCATTCCATACACTGTTAAAAATTTGTAGCAAACTGTCCAGTCATTCGACCGTTTTTATATAAAACAAGAACGAAAAATCATGCGTGAAGCATAGATTATGTAACACTTTCCAACGCTTCCAAAATAATTTTACAAATCATACCGTTTAATAAGCTAAAAGATAGCATCTAAGTAATCCGAATACTTTTCATCAGCCCTGTATAGGATCTATAGATTTGTATATATACTACATAGGATGCTAAATTTTAGTTCAGTTAGGAAACGCGTAGCACAGTTTAAAATTCTCCGTCTGGAGTTAAATAATACGGAAATGTGTTCGCGAACTTTTGTGCTTCCCTGTATAGGATCTACAGAATTTATACACACCACGTAATAGACAAAAAGCGAGTTAAAATTAAAATCGCGTTCAGTAACTTAAAACGCACTTGCAGGAATTATTGTTAACAGACAGTAGAGAATTCTTTTGTGTGTCCCTGTAAATGAACGATGACTGCTATACACACAATATTCTGTAGTAAGCCTCTTGTAATGCACCTTATATAAATTTCAATGCGTTTAAAATAGGGAAACATTATTTAAATAAACCGCAGACGATTTTTCTCCATAGACGTAATGTAACGGAATTATTTTGACTGTCCCTGTAAAGTAACTATAAGTGCTATGCACACACTATTCCATATTAAGCTTCTTCTAATGCACCTTAGTGATATATATAAATTTCAATGCGTTTAAAATAGTGAAACATTATTTAAATAAACCTCAAGTGATTTTTCCCCATAGACCGCAATGTAATGGAATTCTTTTGAGTGTCCCTGTAAAAAAAGTATAAGTGCTACACACTTCCGTTGAAATAGGGAACATGCTATAGATAACGACTATAACATATGAAAATTGCAGAGCAATCCGAGCATATTTGCGGGAGTTAGAGCACGGACAGACGGCCAGACGGCCATACGGCCAGACAAACCGAAATCATAAACACTTTTCAACTAGGTTGGAAAGTGTTAAAAACGGTTACATAACCATAATTTAACTTTATTCTGAACATAATATGGTCAATAATGTGGTCAGATACGTTTAATAATATGATCAAATAACGGTTACCTTTAAAAACGGTCGAATGACTGGACGCTGCAGATTTTTAACAGTGTAATAACAAAATTAAAAAAAAAATGAAAACGTTATGTACCAGCAAATTTAATTTTGCAAATGCACACCAAAGACGTGTTCTGTCCAATCCAAATATACAGAGGACACCTAACCTGGCACCCAGCCGGAAAGCTGATGGGTATTAACGCCACCAATCCAAATATACAATCCAAATATACACCAGTCTCTGTTAAAAATTTAATAGGAAGGTTATAATTTGAAAATAGTTGTATCAAACTTTAAAAAAAAAAAAATATATATATATATATATATATATATATATATATATAATTCACGCCAGAATTTTTATTTAAAAGTATTTAAGATATTTATTTAACTTGGTTATTTGCAGCTTTTATTTAACTTTATCATCAACAGGCCTCATTACAGGAAAACATTAGGTCTCAACTAATAAATATATATATATATATAATAATTATATCTACCCTATATATATAAAATCCTAATGAAACGAATTTGTGAAACGAATTTATGAAACGATTTTATGAAACGACTGATTAAACGACTGATTATGTTTCAGGGCTATTTTTAATAAAATATTAAACGCTTGATGGTGAAATTAATACCAATTGTCCATAAAAATCCGCGGATGTCAAAACTGGTAATAGAATTTTGAAATTGGAATTAGTTATCGAGATATTAATTTTTTTCTAATTTTAATGACATTTCTGTAGTGATGGCAACTAATTACTCAGTTTTTTGTGACAAAAAAGGGAAAAAAATTGAAAAGGATCCCGATAGGGATTATTGATTTCTTTATATTCGTCATTTTCAAATTGAAATTGAATTTATCTTATATTTCAATCGATAATGAAGACAAGATTCTGATTAAATAATGTTTTTCAGGAAAATTTGAAAAAAAAAAAAAATCACATTTCTATCGTCAGGATTCAATCGTCTGTCAGCATTTAATTTAATTTATAAACTGAAAATATTTTGAATAAATTCGTCCAAATGACGTCATTTATGTAAACGCAAAAGAATTAATAATAATAAAGGAATTAATAGTAATTATTATTTATTGATATCATTTTGATATTTTTTTGTAAAATTTAATTAAACGAATTTATAAAATCACTAATTCGAATATTTGAAAAGAATATATAAAATAATAATTGCCCAACTGAACGGAAGAAGAATAAAATATCCTGCTTGGTTTTCTATCCTGCTTGGTTTTTTCCGCCAAGCTTTTTAAAAAAGCGTCAAGACCCCTATAATAGAAAAGCACCAATAGTTCATTGGGTTTGTTTTCATAACTTTTGGCAACAAATCTATGTATTTTAACGAATCTATCCCTTTTTGAAGCTCGAATTACGCCAAACCTAAAAGCAAAGGATCCTATACTGGAAAAGTACCCGATTTTCTTATGGACAATATTCAAGTGACATAACATGGTGTAAAATTATCGTGGATAGCAAATTTGTTTAAATATCTCATCAATTGATGCCGAATAAATGCAGGCATGCATGCACAAAATATTTAATTAATTTTGTATGATAAATAATTATTAGAAAATTCGTATATACATATTAATTAAAATAAATAATTTACATATTTAAAATAACATGAAAATGTGCATGATGGTGCACTAAAATAGAGAGAAAATTAAAACCTGTTACTGAAAAATGCAACGGAAGAATAGAATACAGATCGTTGTTATAAAAGTCCGAGAGGTAGCCACAATTTAAACCTAACCATTTTATACAAGCTGGTTTTCAAGTAGTAATTGATTTTACTTATCAATCCCGAAAACAGTCGTCAGTTGTCGCAACAGCTGTGTATGAGGCCATGGTAATCAAAAAATGCCCCATTAAAACGTTAAAAGCATGGCAACCCAATTACAGATTTACCAATATTTTTAAAATAAAGCACGCTGTCATGTTTTTAGAGGCCTCGAAGTCTGAGCGGGGGTTGGCGAGCGTAGCTCGCAGGGGGTAGGCCCCCTAGTTAAAATATAATTTAAATACAAAAGTAACCATCTTTCTTTTGTCAAAGTTTTTGTTTCATATATATATACGGTAACGTTGCATTTTAATTTGGTGAAACTGCATTTGCAAACGTTTAAAAAAACATCTTCCATTTCGCTTTTGGGGAAATTAGTGTTTATTATAAACAAAACGCCTCGCAGCGGTGTCATAGAATTTGTTTTCTACAGCAACTATTAAATGTGTCAGTTTGTACATATTTGTATTTCCTTATTAAGTCGATGACGACATATAATTGAACTTTTGGTTGCATTTCGTATAGATTTTGAGATGCGATCTCTAACTGTAGAATGTGCCGCTAGGAGACGTTGCGAATTAGCTTATCGTGTACTCCTACCCACTTTATAATAATTCCGCATCATATTCACAACATATTCATCATATTCTAACTCAGTTCGCACATTTTTTAGGTAAAGCGGACTTAATGTTTCCTTCTGTATATGAAAATAATTTGTTTAGTGTAGTATTTTATAATATCCCATACACCAATAAGAAGTACAGTTTTATTATAAATTAATCATTTGTAAAAAATACCTCTTTCACACCTACTAAACTGTTGTGTTTTCGTTTAAAACTGCTGTAAGGATATAAAACTGCTAATTTGAAATTTTGTAAACGTTCGAGAAATATCTACGGGATACATAAATGAATACAGACATCTGAATTTTATGTTAAACGGACTTTTGGAACTTAGCTGCCGAATATGTTCCGTATTCAGTATCTTGTGTTAAAACATTTTCAGCCTCTTTAGCTCAACGTATTTATATAAGATAGCATTTAGTCGATTAAAAAATGACCGAAAATAAATAATGGCTTGCAAGACTTGCGAAATCTCGAAAATGTTCTGCGAATTTCTTTTGTCTAGGAACATGCATCATATCATAAAGTAAAATTATAGAAAAGCTGAGAAATTTCTACAAAAATTAATAATTACATATTAATAATTAAAAGTCTATACTATATAGACATATAACTACAAAATATAAATGTGGCACTCGAGTTCACTTTTGTAGCAGCTTTAGGCTCTTTTTGAAATTTAAGTGAGTGCAACTAGTCTAGCATGAAATTAATTTGAGTATTTTAAACGTCCCTTTTCATTTAAAGAAAATAGTTTAGCATGAATTATTTTAATTTATTTAATTGGGAATAAAATTTAAACAATTTCGAAAACATGTTTCGTTCCTTATAGAAAAATCCAGTAGTTATAGAAGATGCTTTAACCAAAATTGTATTTATCTGCTCCGATCCACTTACGTTCATGGAAAACGCCGGAGAAAGGAAAACAGCACCGCCTGATTAAGTATAACTTAATATGGAAAATGAGGGTGCTGTTAATAATTATGTCTATTTTGCTGATGATATTTAAATGAAAGACATTTTCGCTTAAGGTATATATCATTTTGCTCAAGTATATAATAATGTATACTTATAACCAGGGCTTAACAAACGCGGTCGCCACTGGCGACTAGGTTTTTTGTTAATGGTTTGTTGTGTTGTTTTTTGTTAAGGTTTTTTTTAATCTTTAAACAAAAAATATTTTTGACTTTTATTTTTAATTTAGAAAAAAAATAAGTTCATCAAATGTAAATTTTAAAATAATAGAATCAGTATTATTTTACTGACTTTGACCGGAAAACAAACAAATAAATATTTTCCTGCTTCTGTTTCATCAATGCCCCCCTCATCAGATATAGAATTTGTAGAAGTCAACTAACTATCTTGACATTTGCCGCATTCGGAAATCGGCATTTCCCGAACATGCCTTTTAGTTCAGTCTTTTTTTTTTTTTTGCCGCCAGAGATTTTGTAATTTTTAAAAGTTTCATTAGAAAACTTAGTCTTATCTTTCTAAATTATGTAACTATACTAAACTATGCTTTTTATTATTTTTTTTCAATTAATTCATCATAAAAAAATTTTGTGCGTTTTTAAAGTAAATGACAGGGGGGGGGGGGATATTTTTTTTTCATTGGCGACTAGAATTTCTGTCTGGCTAGCAGATTTTATCAAATTCGTAAAGCCCTGCCTATAACTAGAGTTGCAAAAAACCGGTTTATTCCCAGGTTTATTTCCAATAGACCTGGTTTATTACCAGGTTTATTGCCAAAAGACCTGGTTTATTCCCCAAAACACAAGTTTATACCCCCAAATAACCGGTTTATTCCCAGTTTCAACCAGGTTTTTTCTAGACTTTGCAACTCTACCTATAACCAAAGATGAATTGGAGATATCTAAGTAGTTCTTCATGTATATGCGTGATTTAACCATTCGTGTAGCAATAACTGGTGATATGAGAAATAGTTCATTTGAATATTAAATTTTGTGACAGTATGGCTAGCTACTCTTTAAGAGCCTACATCAGTCACGTGAAAAAACACTCAAGCTAATGTTAAGTCTATGGGAAGGTTCTTGCGTGATTTCCCGCTCGCATTTTAATATTTTTAAATGATTTTTTTTGCATAGGATAGCTGAGGTCGATCTCTAACGTTGTTAGTTTTTACTTTTTTTTATTTTAGTTACAGTTTTTTTTTTATAATCGAACATTTTTAATTTTGGAACCGTTTGGAACCGGTTCTGAAAGTGAAAGTGCCCTTATATACAAAAACTGGAACCAAAATCGAAAAAGTAAAAACTAACAACGTTAGAGATCGACCTCAGCTATCCTATGCAAAAAAAAAAAAAAAAAAAAAAAAAAAATCATTTAAAAATATTAAAATGCGAGCGAGAAATTGCGCAAGAACCTTCCCATAGACTTAACATTAGCTTGCGCGTTTTTTCGCGTGACTGATGTAGGCTCTTATTAAGGGAAACTGTAAGTGATCAGGTGACTTTTGGTTGCGATTGCATAGATTTGCGTTGTTAACATTTTGTGTGAATGAGAAATCTATTCTTTCTTCCTTTAACATTCATACAGTGCTAATGGATCTCCTGAATTAGCTGCACGGTAATTTTGTTTAGGGTTTATTTTTTAATTAACATATCTATGTCGAAATGACGAGCTTTTGAGTATAAAGTATTATTAGTATTAAATAAACATTTAAATACTTTACTTATAAACATTGTAAAATTTGACGAAAGATTTCTCTATTATTATTTGACTCAACTTTGTTTTTGTATCTAAAAATGGAATTTTGTAATTGTGTTTAACTCAATTCCTGATAGACTAAAATTAAAAAATATATATATTTATATACAAAGGTGCGTTTCTGATAATAATATAACATTTTAATATTTTAGAGCTTCATTATAAATTAATAAATTAATTTTAAGGCATTTTTCTGATAGCCCGCCACAGGTGATAAATCGCCAAATATTATTTATGGTTAGAATTCTGTACGAGTTAGAACAATCATGGATTTAGTTATACTGCAAACCACGCTCTCCAAAAAATGCCAAACGGTTGTGAAGCTGCAACAATGGAATATTTTAAACAACACACACACAAAAGAACACGTTTTTATTAATTAACATTTTAATATTAATTAAATTATTATTATACGTTGAGAAAACAATTTACAAATTCTTAATAGATAGTTTAAATTATGCTTTTTTTTCTTAAAAAAGCGCTTTCTACCAAGCGTAAAAAAGCAGTGAAGTCTCCATTATCGAGCTCTTTGCCTTCTCTAAATTAATGTATTGTAACAGAATTATTTTGGAAAAATCATGAATTGCAGTCATGAAATAAGGCGCGATTTTAAAAGATAAACATTGAATGCTTATAAAAGAATGTATTAAAAAAATAAAAATTAAAAAAACTATGTTTTCTTTTATGCTTATTTCTATAAAATTTCTTTTAAACATGTAAAGTATTTAAAAGTATTTCTTTTCATTTGAAACTAATAGTTATTACATTTTAATGCGAATTGAATGTTAGTTATTGAAGATCCTTTCTGAACATGTTTTTGTATAAAAGGGCTTTGTTATACCAAAACTCTTTATGTAATTAATTTTCCAGAAGACCTTGAAATTTCGTTGACTGTTGTTTCATGACTTCATTAATTTCCTTAATGATACTGAGGTCAGTAAAAATAATGTGGACTGTTGTAGATTGATACATTCTATGTTTTCAACTAATAGTTTTAATTCTTTCATTTGATAAAGGATAAGCTAACATAGCTGCTTGCTTTAAACAGAAGTTTTGACAAAAAATACATTTTTAATACATTTGACACGATTGCTCCATTAAAAAAATAATTAATCAATTAATCAAATTATAAAAAAAACTCGAACTTTTAAAATTTTTGAATTTTAAAAATAATTATAAAATTAAAATGCTTAATCATTGGTTTATAAATTAAGTTCATAGCTTAAAAATTAAATACATATATACACTGAAAAAAAAAAGTTGATTTTACTGTATAATATTGGTTACTCAACATTGGGTAACTGTAACCCAATGTTGAGGCAATATTTCATGTCAATATTGGCGAAGTTATAACCAATACAAACAATATTAAGACAATATTGTTTTGTCATTATTGTTGTATGTTAGATTTTGTAATGGTTTTTCAGTTTATTTAATGCAATGTTTTTACAATCTCCGGAGATTAAAAAAGTTATAATATGCGGGTTGTGACATTCCGAAATTGTAGGATTGTTAGTATAAAATTTATCAAATCATATTTTGAATGTTTTCACTTATGAAAAATCTTGGCGAAACCCAACGAGAACTTTCCAATGCTACCAAATTGCTTGTAAAACGGTAAAATCATATTAAGTTACCTCTTTTTCTTATATCTTAGTGTATATAGTTAAATGCCACGCATAGAAAGTTAATTATTCAAGCTTCTTTCTGAACTTCTTTCAGTATAAAATGGCTTTGTTATATCAAAGTTCTTTATGTGATTAATTTTCCAAAAGACCTTGAAATTTGGCAGACTGTTGTTTCCAAGCTTCATTAATTTTCTTAATGATGTTGAGGTCAGTAAGATAAAGTGAACTTTAGATTTACGCATTTTATATGTTTTCATCTAATAGTTTTGATTCTTTCATTTCATAAAAGAGATGTTTTTGAAGCTGCCTGACTTAAATAGCAGTTTTGTTAAGATAGAATAGTTTAATAGCTTTGATAAGAATTCCCTTTTTGTTGTTGTTGTTGTTGTTGTTATTTGATCAGGACGCACAAAGTCAAATTTTTGTGTAATTTAATATCATTAGAGTGACATGACGTTAAAACATGTAAAGTCACTATAATCGGCGAAAATATAGTTTCCGTGTTGGAGATATAATATATAACACTTTCCTAAATGCGGCGAACAATCCCGAAATCAAGAATACTATTTCATTTTTTATCTTTGAATGCCAAATAACCACATTGATGTCAT
This sequence comes from Maratus michaelseni, assembly GCA_963931845.1. Classification (NCBI taxonomy): domain Eukaryota; kingdom Metazoa; phylum Arthropoda; class Arachnida; order Araneae; family Salticidae; genus Maratus; species Maratus michaelseni. Next base: position 37,045,296 of record OZ007595.1, on the reverse strand, counting down.
TCGACTAAAATCAATACATGTTTTGAACAAGGAGTTGTTCTAAAATGTTCATCGCATTTTGGTATCTGATTTTTTGATAGATCTATTAGCGACAAATAGGATCCAAATGCGTAGGCCTTCAACACTCAACAGATGTACTAAAGTAAGTTCATATGGTATTTTCCTATCTTAAATTAAAATTATGTTTAAAAGCAGCAACTGTTAATAAATGAACTTTGTCGAAGTAATATATTTAGAAATTTCCACGTAATGAAAAAATAGTGTTTTTATTTCGCTGAGTAGTGTAGTCCGACCAGTAAATGAACAGCTCCCAGTGAATGAACAATAAGTAAATATTTTAATGGAATAAGGTTTGAAAAACTCCCCTCTAGTTAATTATCATGCTGGGTTTAAAAAACCCGTAATTTAATAAAAACGTGTTATAAGTTGTTTGTATGAGTTGTAAAATAAATAATATTGTATGAAACTTAAGAGTTTTTAAATTACTGTCTGTTCATTTACTTGAAAATTTTACGTTTATTTACTTGGTTTTTGTATCGCTTTTTATTAAGATATCCCTAACATCCCAAAAACATGAAATATAAACTTCCTTTTATTATTTTTTAATTATTTGTATACCAACACATGTATTTACACTTATGTAAAGTCACTAACAATCGGCGAAAATATATTTTCCGTGTTGGAGACATAACATATAACACTTCCTAAATGCGGCGAATAATCCCGAGATCAAGAAAACCATTTCATTTTTTATCTTTGAATGAAAAATAACTACATTGATGCCATTCGACTCCAATCAATACACGTTTTGAACAAGAGTTGTTCTTGACCATTGAACAGACACCAAAAGGCACTGTTTATTAAAATATTATCAATCTTTTTTTGAAAAATGTACTTAAGTGTTCATTTACTGGTCGGATTGTCCTACTTATTTACCAATATAAAATGATGAAAATAGGAAAAATTATGTGTTTAAAGAAATTTAATTAAAAAGTTGACGTAATAATAGCTGTGTATATTTAAGCAAATAATAAAGAAATGTGATCAGTGGATAAATATTTCAGCCCAAGCGGTAAGGTGAAGCTCAAACGTGCCTTTTCCAATTTTCCTAGAAATATGGGGCTGTAGGCAAATGGTCAGAACTATAGTTTTGTAGAACTATTTGTTTTATTCAATATGGAATAAACAGGGATTATTTTATAAAATTCCATTACTACAGGGTGTCTCACAAGGTACGTAGCGTCTAATATGTGCAGATTCGGATAGAGCACGTCAATATGAGTATTTTGAATGGTAACATGTGGGGTCCCCGAATATATCCAAAATTTCTCAATAAACATTGATTTTCACTTGGTTTTTTCCTCATTTCTTGTGTTTTTCATATGACATGCTTCACATCTTACTTATACTTTCACGCTATATTCGGGGACCCCACATGTTACCATTCAAAATACTCATATTGACGTGCTCTATCTGAATCTGTACATATTAGACGCTGCGTACCTTGTGGGACACCCTGTATTTTTACTTTTCGTAGAAACACAGTGCTGAAGGTAAATGTTAAGATTTATCGTCTGTAGTTCTATTTCAATTAATAATAATAATTATTATAAAATATGGAATACACATGTATTATTCTATACAATTCCATTACTATTTTTACTTCCCCTACCGATGTAATTTCTAGCTAACAAAATGCTTAAGGGAGCTTTTCATAAGTTCTAGAAGTTAAACAAGCTGTCGAGAATGTTAAAACTTGCCAACTAACATTATAGTCATGTAAAAGGATGGAATTCTGGAGGCAGTCACTCCAGGTTAACTGATATATTACTGGGATTATTGAAGGGTCTAATGATATATTCAGAAGCTATGTAAATGTTGAGCTTGACGGAGAATTTTCTAGGTACTATTGTTACACTAGATTAATTTTAAGTAAAAATTATCTAAATGATTATTTTGCGTCATCATATCCACTTGCATGCATTTCCCTTTGTTTGGATACTAAGGTCTTTTGATAATGAATCATTAGGGATTTTCATTCTCATCGCTTAACGAACGAAAGGCTCCGGTACGGGAACATCACATTTTCAGGACGAGTGGCAGTTACACTTCTTTCCAATTTCTTTCTTTCTTTTTTCTTTTTGGCATCACTTTCTTATGACAAACTTTTTTGCATTATTTAATTGCTGAAATTTTGAGATTCGATAAGGCGAAATTTTCTGTGTAAAAATATTGGTATCCGGTGCAAAATCCTTCAATTTGGACACCAGAACTTTTGAACAGAAAAATTTACCTGATCAGCCTCAAATGTTTGTCAGAAAAAGTGATGAAAAAGCAATATCAATTGGAAGCAACATATTTGGACAATAAAAAATTGTTGTCGCGAATATTGCGGTATTCATTAGCTAAGGCTTAAAATACTACCCCAGGGTTGCCAGTGGGCTACTTTTTTTAAATTCAGTTTTCTTGATTGCCACCAGTTTTTTTGACGAAAGCAAAATTCGTCTTACTTAAAGTTAGTTTAAATAAGGCAAAAACAAAGTGAATTATACCATTTTTTAAAAGTGGTGCCAATCAAGCAATCTGAATTTTAAAAAAGTAGCCCACTGGCAACACTGTACTACCCTAATGTTTTGACTTATGAGATTGTTAAATCATATGGCAATGTTAGCTGACATTTATCAGTTTGTGTTTATAATATCTGCGCTCGAATGTTCCAAGCTGCAAAACGATTTGTTTTGTTTTAAATCATAACTGATTTTAATTGATTTTCCTCATTATTGCGGAACATTTTTATTTTGTTTCTTATAATGAAGATGACGGTATAAGACATTTAAGGAGAAAACATAAACTTATACGAAACATGTTTGTCTGAAGGTGTTTGGATCTAGTGCATGTTAAAAAAAAAGCTTAGCGTCACCAACAGTTGATGAATGGTGTTTACTGATCTGAGACTTGAAAAAAAGTCAGTGGTAAGAGTATTAGGGTTGTCTGATCTAATTGCTTGAAGATGAGAAATGTTCATCTCGAAATTTCTAAGTTTTCAAGTTGTGAAGCTTAATAAAATAAAAAAAGACTCTAACTTATAAAAATATAATTGGCAGTTTTTATGACTTTACTGGTCTCATTTTTTTTAAGACTTTCCGGAGTTAAAAGTGATTTTTCACGTTACATTCCTTAGATTAACTTTCACTTTTTGTTATTTAATTTAGTGTTTTTATGGTAGAGAAAATTAGCAGAAAACAAAATAATTTTGAACGCAAGTCATTAGTATTGGGTTGTCCAGAAAATTCATTCTGTTTGGGAAAATTAATTCGTACCGGAAAATTCTATCATTTAATGTTTATAACATCTACTTATCAATTTATATGTATAATATCTTCCTTACTAGTAGTTAGTTATAACTACAGCTATACCATTTTTCTTTCTTCCGATTATTTAGACTCTATCCTTAATCTCCTTCGTTTTATTTTTTTATTCCAAATTTGTTATCATCTATTTTTTTAACTTTACATCTATCCTTTTCATTGTAATTGTTCTTTTATCTTGTCGTTAATACTACATCTTAACTTTTCCCAACGGCTCAATTTAATGCAAGACTCTCTACTCACAAATAGACTGGGCGTAAAGTTGTCTGCAACTCGGAAGCCCCTTAACCGACATCAACTGTTCGGCAACTGTTTACAATATCTGCGATCGAATGTTCCAAGCTGCAAAATGATTTGTTTTGTTGTAAATCATAATTGATTTTAATTGATTTTCTTCGTTATCGCGGAACATTTTATTTGTTTCTTATAATGGAGGTGACTGTAAATTTTGGAAAAACATTTAAGGAGAAAACATGAGCTTGAAGCATGTTTGTCTGAAGGTGTTTGGATCTAGTGCATGTTAAAAGAAAGATTAGCGTCACCAACAGTTGATGACTGGTGTTTACTGATTTGAGACTTGAAAAAAAAAGTCAGTGGTCAGGTTATTAGGTTTGTTTGATCTAATTGCTTGAAGATCAGAAATGTTCATCTCGAAATTTCTAAGTGTTCAAGTTGTGAAGTTTAATAAAAAAAATTAAAAAAAAAGAAAAAAATACTGACCTATAAAAATATAATTGGCAGTTTTTATGACTTTACTGGTTTGATTTTTTTAAAGACTTTCTGTAATTAAAAGTGATTTTTTTACGTTACATTCCTTAGATTAGCTTTCATTTTACGTTATTTAATTTAATGTTTTTATGGTAGAGAAAATTATTCTTTCAGCCTGAAAACGTGAAAACAAAATAAATTTGAACGCAAGTCATTAGTTTTGGGTTGTCCAGAAAATTCATTCTGTTTGGGAAAATTAATTTGTACCGGAAAACTCTATCATTTAATTATTAGACATAATTCCGATAGCTTCTTTAATAATTAAGGGGCAGAATTTTCGGTACGAATTAATTTTCCCAAACAGAAAGAATTTTCCGCCCAACCCAATAAAACCATCTTTACAAAAGGTTTTACAAATCTTTGAGATGTTTAAGGTAAGAGGATTAATTTCTTAAAGATATTACTCATTGTGCAGAATGTTAATAAAATACAGAAATAATAATAATTATTTATTTATAAAAAAAAAATACCTTACAATAAAAGTGTATCATGCTATTTCATGTATGAGTATACATTTTCAATTTGTACCTAACTATTATATGCTATATTATAAAGCAAAAACTTTTCCTTGAGTAACGCTGGCGACATATTGAAGGTACCAACATCTGACTAATAAATTTCGCTCTTACTGCAATTTTTTTAAACTTCTAATTATCGAACAATTTCACAGTTTACACCGACGAATAGGGCAGAAAATGGTCTTTTAAATGGAATTTGTTTGGAAACTCTATCTCAATTTGCTGATTTTTTATGATTTTAAAAACAATTTCATAGCAAGATATTTAAAAATTTATCTCTATCGAGTGCAGCTCGAAAGATTAATACGTTTGCACGTAAAACAATATAAACAATATAAATAGTTCAGCATGTGTTTCCGACTAATATTCCATAGCGAAATTAAAATTTCCTCAATAAATAAAATAATATAAATAATATAAATAAATCATAAATTTAACAGACATGTAATCAAACTACACGCTTCAACTACTGAAATTATCGGAATCGAAAAGGATTCAGTAAGTAGGAAACATTTTTGGCGATTTCTTCGAATATTGAATCCTGACATGCGGCTAATGCGAAAGAATTGCTTCTAATAAATTTTAAAAGTTGAATAAAATATATTATTGATATATTTCATACGAACACAGCTGTCACCATAATGAAATTAATAGAGGTGGTCAGAACTTTAGTGGGTACCATGCATATTTGACATTAAGTCACAGTAGCACAATATTATAATTCAACAAGTTGTAAATTGTACGTTAAACGTGACATAAGAGGTGCGTTCGTTTTATAACTAGTTTAACAATGTAAAAAAAATCATCCTTATTATTTCAGTGAAATGAATTATATCGTCTGCTATGAGCAAAATGAATATGCCTTTTCTTTTTCTTATTACGTGTGCCACGTCTACAAATGCGAATTTTTTTTTTTCTACACCAGACAGCACTGTAAAATTCACCATGGAGATCTTGCTTTGCGAATGATTACGTCCATGGTTAAATATTTGTATGAGTCATGTGTTTATTTACTCTAATGGATTGAGATATTCGGCTGTTAACCTAATTTTCACTGAAGTTATCTCAGAATCTATACATTTTTTAATGTAACTCATCTCTCAAAAGAACATTTTTTTTTCAACGATCTTTCTAAAAATGTAACTTTTAAGCAATTTTATTCGAACAAATAATTTTTAATAAAAATGGCCGCCTTGAATATGAAAAAAGAAGTGGTTTGCCCGTATTTGTTTTCCTCAGTCACATGACTTGCGCTTTTATTATATAGATTGCGTACGATAGGATTTAATAGAATAAAGAAAACTTTTATTAATATATTTTTGGTTTGACTCGATTTTCATAAAAATTGAAATGACTCGACAAAATTCTACAACGATAATATATATTAAATTACAAACCATTCGGTTGGGTAGTTTTTGCGCTGTTATATGCGGACAGACGGACGGACGGAAGACAAACAGACAGACGGACGGACCAGACGACGACTATAGATGCTAGGTATTTACATAATTAAGAACGCACCTAAAATTGAGTTCTTAATTAAAAATGGTTTTCACTTATGTTTTGTAATTCAGGAATCCCGTGTTAGATTCCCTAGTGCTTCTAATAAAGATAATGCTTAACGACCAAACATTATATTTCTAATAGTATTAGGCATTAAGGTATCAATTTGATAATTATCCTTTAAATTCACGAACGGGTATTCGAATCGCCTCATTTCCCTAACGTGTGCGTTTGAATATCAATCTTGTAAATCCATTTCGAAATCATTGTTTCACATATGCGATAAAATCAAATAACGCACATAGGAATTCGTTCAATCGGTTTCTTTACGCAAAGGCTTATTAGCATTAATCTACAGTGATTTTACTTTTTGAGCTTTGATTCTACAATAGCTTTCTAATCGGCTTTGTTTATCTTTATTACAGAATCCATCTTTAATCGTAATTCTATTTGCTCAGATGAATCAATAAACCTGTTTTAGTTCCAGAACTGCCGCTGCGGTTAAAGAAAATATTTCTTAAATAGCACATCTTTTAATTTAACTGTTTAATGTTTCAGTGAAAATATGGATATGTAAAATTTATTGGAAATCACTTTGTATTGTTTAGAGATGTCTAGTTTCCACGTTATTTGTTGTCGAGAAAAGGATCAGATATGTGACTGGAACCTGATATAATTATTTATATTTATTTACTGCTAATTGAATTTGCAATCGATTTGTAATCAAGTCTAAAGCAGAAGTTATTACTTACCCATCATACGTAGTATAGGGTAAGTCTTTGTAATCGTTTTGAAAATCGAAAAAATTTTTTTGAAAGATTTACACGTTTCAGACACTGGAGATTCCGAAAGACATATCTTTAGAAAAAAAAATGCCGTCCGTCTGTGTGTCTGTGTGTCTGTAAACGCTCTATCTCCTGAAAAAATTGAGATAGAAACTTGAAATGTGGTATGTACTTTGTATGTAATAATGGGAAGAAGCTTATTGAATTTCAGTAACCTCGATTATCCGGAACTATTTTTTTTCGGACTCTCGAAATATTCGTTCTGATAAAAGGTATATAAAAATTTTCGAAATTGTTTATTTTAAGGAATGAATATAAAAGACAATAAAAGAACAAAAATTTTGCATAAAGCATGAAGTCGATCGGATAATGAGTTGCGGAGATATTTGTAATCCTATTTCCCCCACGCTTCGATTTTTCATGACCCTGTATTTCAATTCAAAGATATATTTTAATTGGAAATGAGATGCTTAATCAGATGCAATAAACTGCTAGTTAATAGGATTATTGTTTTTTATGTTTCTTTTAAGCAATTCAGTAATCGAGCCTTTAACGTGTATGACGTCATCAAGCCCCGATTTTATTCGAATTGCGATGCAATTTATAAGTAGTTTACACATTTTTAATTTTAATTATTTACATTATGCATATCCATGATGGGTAAGTATGGCGGTGGCCCCCAACGACTAGTTTTATTTGATATTTAAAAATTTTGTACAAAAGGTTTCTATTATCCCATCGAATAATGGCTATTATAAATTTATCCAAAATCAATTATTATTTAGATAGAGAGAAAAAAACATAGTTACTTTAAGTGAATTTAATTTTAGTAATCATTTAAGTGAATTTAAGTAAGTATTTAGATAATTTAAGTAAAAAATATTTATTCAATTTTTCCTTTAACGTTTTTTATAGACTGTATGCAATAGAAAATTCTAGACCATCTTTTTTCCAACTCTTTGACAAAAAAGTTAGCAAAACTAAGTTCTTGAACATATAATTTATTGAAGCTTTCAAAATCAACTTTGCGCAAAATGTTACTCAAATTCAAACATTTTTACCCCAAAACAAGTTATATGTATTTTTTAAAGAAAAAACAGCTATATTGAATTTTAGTATTGATCACGCATTGCAATATATAGAACTGAGAAAATTTGGAGGTACAAAATTTGGCACAAATTTCTAATGCGCTAATACACAAGTACTGAAATAACTACTTTAAAATTCAGATTTGAACACATATTACAGACTTACCAAGTCTCTGGCTTTTTGAATACCAGTATTTTAGTAGAAAAAAATTCAGTTTTGCTTAGTCAGAGAATTCTTCGATTTGAAAGAAGAACATTTTCTATAAGAAAATACTGGTAAAAAAAAAAGCCGGAGTCTTGTTAAGTCTGTTATTATCAAATGTGTCCAAATATTAGGTTTATAATGCATACGAAACACATTAACACATATAAATGTCATGTTTTAAATGTTACAGCAAGAACGCAATAATTATAGATTTTTTTAAATTCATTTAATGTAATTTGAGTCGTCTTCTTTTTCAAATCTGTGCGTTTGCATATTATTAAAGTTATCAGTTCCATTTAAAAATACTTTTGACATAAGCGGAGAGTGCGTACAGTTATACAGTTTTAACACAATTTTTTATTAGACTGTTTTGCCTTATTTAAACACTAAAAGATTTTAGAAAATTATGCACGATTAAATGGATGATTACATATTATGCAAGTTAAATATTAAATAGAATTTTTTAATCTCAAATAGTGGTGAGAGTCTTCCTGAAAATTCCCAGGCACCAGTGCGCACCTTGCATATGCAATAAAATCAAAACAAGCACAAATGAATTCTTTTAACCAACTTTTCTACATTAATGCATTAATCAATAGTAATACTATTATTTGAGCTTTTTTATTTTACAATATCTTTGTAATCGGCTTTACATTTCTTTACTATATAACTACCTCTTTAATTGTATTTCTATTTGCTGAGATTAATCCATTAACTGTTTCAATTGCAGAATTACATATGATGTGATTAAAGAAAATATTTCTTAAATTGCTCTTCTCTTAATTTTACTATGTAATGTTTCGGTTAAAATGTAGATAACACTGTAAAAAAAAAAAAAAAATCTTAATCTACGAAACTATACTACAGTGGAACTCCAGATATACGTTACCTGAGTTGTACGTTTCCCTCAGTTATACGTTTCAACTCAGCGATTCCGGCCGCTTGCCATTAAAAATTAGCTGATTTATACGTTTTGAGTTGTACATTTCCCTCAGTTATACGTTACGTTTTTGCGTTCCCGGTCGAAATTTTGTCTCATTTATGCATTTTGTTACCAGAAACACTGACGACTCGTCGGATGAGTATGATTTGAAAGATTTCACTCTAACTTCGGAGCTGCTCTAAGGGCTTTTGACGTAGTAAAGCGGTTCGCCAGTAGTAAAAACAGTAACGGTAAGGTGGCTGCATTATTAACAGAAATGCAAAGTTTGCTGTTCAATGTCGGCACTGCCGAAAAGAAACAATCGAATATTAGTGATTAATTCTACAAAATTCAGTAAACTGCTGAAATGTCTTTTGATAAATGATTTACATGCCAAGGCGATTTCAATAATTTCTTTTAAGTACACGATGTGTATTAAAGATATTTTTAATAAAGCTTTTATGATAAAATAACTTCATGTATACTTTTCTTATGATGTACTTTTTTTTTATTCTGTTCCATTTCCGAAACTTTATGTCATGAGTGCAGTAATACTTACGTAACTTCCGTTTTCGATATAAAAGGTAACTGGAACTCCTCAGCGGAACAAAGTTCTTAGGATATATTTAAAAAATGGTGCCGGTAGACCATTAATTGAGTTGTACGTTTTACTGAGTTATACGTTTTATTTTCCGGTCCCGAGCAAAACGTATAACTGGAGTTCCACTGTATAACCAGTGACTCTCTTTTTTTTTTGGGGGGGGGGGGCGCTAAGTGCATGCCTGAAACACATATTATTTTCATACCATTATTTTTTATAAGAAAATTTCCCCTGTTTAATGGCAGAACTTTCTGACAGTAAATAATTTAAAGTTTTTAATAATAGTGATAAGAAAAGAATAAATTAGCAGCCATGCATTTAATGCCCCAAATAAAGCCAGTTACGAGCCGCCACTGACTATACGATTGAAAATATACAATAATGTATTCAGAATTACCCATGATCCTGAAAAGCGTTCTTTATCTTTAAAAACTTCAGATACCAATATATTTTCGAGATTTAAAGAAGCATTTATAAAAACAAAGTTTTTTTTGGCTGCCACTGATTTACAGAAACGCTTTCGAGTAATTTTTAGAATCTATTAATCAGTTTTCTCCAAACGGAACATTGGTTTTTAGGATGCTACACTGTAAAAAATAACCAATGTTTCTTATTTTATGAAAATATACTATAACCACGAACGAAAATATAATATAATCTTCTGAGTTATCCGGTATTCCGAATAGCGTGTTCCATTGTCTTTTGAATCCTCAGAAACCAATACATTTCCAAAATTTAAAGAATTATTTATAAAAACAAAGTACTTTTCGCTGCCCGTATTTTTCAGATACGTTTTCGAAGGGTTTTTATAGTGTATTAATGAGTGTCCTCAGCCTGGAATACCTGTTTTTCGAATGTCATCCATTCTCAAGTAAACGTTTTCAGCCGCATAAGTTAATTTATACATGAAAGAGTAAAGAAATAATCTTAATTTTAATGTTATTGTTAACTCTGTTAATTTTGCATGTTTGTCTGTTAAACATATTTTTTAAGCATGAAAATGTTTACTTGAGAATGGATAGCACAAACAGGTATTCCAGGCTGAGGACACTCATTAATACACTATAAAAACCCGTCGGAAACGTTTCTGAAAAATACGGGCATCGAAAAATACTTTGCTTTTTTTAATGATTCTTTAAATTTTGGAAATGTATTGGTTTCTGGGGATTCAAAAGACAATGGAACATGCTATTCGGAATTTCGGGTAACTCAGAAGATTATATTATATTTTCGTTCGTGGTTATAGTATATTTTCATAAAATAAGAAACATTGGTCATTTTTTACAGTGTATCCAATCTCAATTACACATTTTTAGCTGCGTAATTGAATTTATACATGCAAGTGTAACAGAATAATATTAATGTTAATGTTAATGTTAATGCTGTTAATTCATCATGTTTGTCTGTAAAACATGTTTGTTGAACATGAAAATGTTTACTTGAGAATCGGCATCATCCAAAAAACTTATATTCAGCGTTAATAAGACTGATTAATACACTATAAAAATTACTCGGAAACATTTCCGATAAATATGTTACCTGTGGTATGCTGATAAAGTGTTAATTTGAGTTAAAACTGAATAGGATCTATTCAGTAACAATATTGTTAATTTTACTAGCATAGTTCAATAGACATGTACTATCACATTTAAACTTATTTGCGTTAAAACATATTTTATGACTTTTAGAATAAAATGACGCAAACCGCATTTAATTAAGATAATTATATAAAAAGTTATAGCTACTTTTATATTGTAATGTGTGTGGTTTTATAAGGAATACTAAAAACTTTTATTCCATTTATATCTTAAAGTATATTTTCAAAATTCATCATACCTAACGTTCTGTATCTAATTTTTTATACAAGTTAAATTTATGAGACTTCGTACAGTTATTTCCATATACATATATGTATGAAATACTGTGTATACATTCTTTTTTATTTACCCATTATACTTAGTATAGGGTAAGTCTTGTAATCATTTTGAAATTCGAATTTTTTTTAAAAGTTTTTTAAAAGTTTTTCAATTTTATGTGCATTTTAAGTTGTTTACTGTGGAAAAGGATAAAAAAGGCCATTTTTATGATTTCATGAGTTTAGTTTAAAAGTCGAAAATAGATTTTTTATCAAAAATCTGAAAGTCAAAACAAAAATTCTAATACCGTGAAGCGCTGACTTAACTACTCTAAGTAAATTTTAATTTTAATCAAATTTGTAGTGTATTTAAATTTTTAATGAATATTGTACTTCTTCTTTCTTATGATTTTTACTGTGGCTTTATTACTTACCCATCATACGTAGTATAAGGTAAATCTTGTAATCGTTTTATAAATCGAATAAAAAATTTGGGCGGATTTGCACGCTTCAGACACTGGAGATTCCGAAAAACATATTTTTAGAAAAAAAAAAATTGCCGTCCGTTTGTCTGTGTGTGTGTCTGTAACCGCTCTATCTCCCGAACAAATTCAGACAGAGACTTGAAATTTGGTATGTACTTAGTATGTAATAATAGGAAGAAGCTTATTGAATTTCAGTAACCTCGATTATTTGAAGCTATTTTTTTCGACCTCTCGAAATATTCGTTCTGATAAAAGGTACATAAAAATTTTCGAAATTGTTTATTTTAAGGAGTGAATATAAAAACAATAAAAAAACATAAATTTTGCACAAATAATGAAATCGATTGGATAATGAGTTGCAGAAATATTTGTAATCCTATTTTCCACACTCTTCGATTTTTCATGACCCTGTATTTCATTCAAATTTCAATTCAACATAAAAATTTTCGAAATTGTTTTTTTAAGGAGTGAATATAAAAGATAATAAAAAAACATAAATTTTGCATTAAGAATGAAGTTAATCGGTTTATTAGTTGCCAAGATATTTGTAATCACATTTTCCACACTCTTCGATTTTTCATGACCTTTCATTCAAATTTCAATTCAAAGGTATATTTTAATTAGTAAACAGACGCTTAATCGGACGCAGTAAACTGTTAGTTAATAGGATTATCATTTTTAGAGTTATAAGGATGTTTCTCTTACGCAATTCAGCAATAGAGCATTTAAAGTTTATGACGTCATCAGGCCAGGATTTTATTCAAATTGCAATTCATTTTATAAACTGTGTACCCCATTTTCATATTTTACATTATGCATATCCATGATGGGTAACTATTACGGTGGCCCCAAACGATTAGTTTTAATTATTATCATTGGATTTTCTATTAATTCTCTATTTGTTTTTATATGATCTTCTTCATTTTTTACTTAATTCAATGCATTAAAACAGCAAATGGTGGGCTTCTGGGCCATCCGCTGGTCTATTATATGAAATAATGCATATTTTGAGACACGCGTATGTTTTGGACTCAAGATTAAACACGCATGTGTCAGTTTATTTTTCATTTCCATCGTCCTGATTCATTCTTCCATATTTGTTCCATTTTATCATTAAATCCTTTCTATTTCAATTTTTGTTTGGCATAATCTCTCTGTAAAATGTTTATGATGCTTAATATCTTGAGATTTCCTGGTATGTTATATTTCTTAAGATATTTTCTATATATATACTACATACGCACGCACACACACACACACACACACACATATATATATATTATAACAATCGATGTAAAATATTATTACATGTTATCTTTCAATTAGAGAGATGGTCATTTTAGTTATACGAACATGTTAGCTATTTTTTTTATTTCAAAGATATTATATGCATATCAATGAAATAGGTTATTGAATGAGTCGTTTTGCTTCTATATTTTTCTTTTTGTTTATACTTATTTCATTAAATCTGTTTTGTATTTTTCATAATATTCCCTATTAATTTTTTTTAACCTATTATGTTTAGTTATTCAATATTTGTCCATTTTTATTCAATTTTCTGTACATGATGCATCGTGGTGGATCGGGCAATTTGAGTAATCTAAATTCGTCCTAGGCCTATTTACTCAAACAGAAATCAATTATGATTTACTTATATTTATGGAATATTGCCCTTGATAACGTGTTTCACAATATAAGTTTCTATTTGCTTCTTGTAATATTTTCACATTCTGCAATTGGATATAATTTTTCTCTGCATATTTCTGTTTTTATTTTTTTCCACTTATTTCATTTTGAGAATATTAGATTTTTGGATATATTTATTTGTATTGTATAAGTATCGGTTCATATATTGTCGATTTTTATGTGATTTAATGGTTACTATACACAAAGTTTTCTGATATATACACACTTCAAAAAAAAATTGTGTGGCAGTGTATTACTGCTTATTTTACTGTTTATTATTGTTAATTTTATGGTATATTACTGACAGCTGGGATGCCACTATTATACTGTAAAATAAAAACAAAATTACAGCGTATATATATAAGAATATATATATATACAGTCGAACCTCGTTAACACGAAATCGCTTAACGCGAAATTTCACTTAACACGAAATAATTATCAGGTCCCGTCAGATGAGTCTGAAAATCAATGTTAATTCGTTTAACACGAAATAGAAATTCGGAAAATCCCGCTTAAGGCGAAAAATCTTTTTTACGGCTTCAAAGTCAAAACATGATTCTTTATGCAATGTTTTCGATATTTCAAACTTAAATGTCACATACTATTATTAAAAGTGGAATTTTCTCATGGTTTGAAAACGATTTAAAGTGAAAAAGGGTTTCAGAAAAATTCTGAAATACTGAATTCTTGAATAATCCTTGCTTTTCTTTGATCTCTGATATGCGCAAGTGTTCCCACATTAACCATATGAGCAATAGATTAGTCACAATGAAAGTTTGGGGAAGGAATTTCTTTTTTTGAAAGTGATTGTTCCGTTATTCGGTTGACTGTATTGACAGTAACATAAACTATAAACCGGGGCTCTGAATTCTCCTATCTGTGAGTGAAATAAGTGACTATCTCTACTTCACTACCTAACTAACATAATGGAAACGCTGTTCACAGTTGCTCTGTAGAATTCTGTGAAAGATGAGTCGAAAACAGCAAGCAGTATCTTAAGAAACCAAGCAAAAAAATTAAACGAAGTTAGCGTAAAGAAGTGCTGAGAAAATCACAAAATGCGGCGAAGTATGGGATACCTACAATTCTTCTACAATTTTAAAGAATCGCGAGAAGATTAAAGCGGTTTATGCTCTGAGTAATTCAAACCAGTAAGAAAACAAATGTGTAGAAGAAAGAATGAATAAATTGAAATTGCTCTTTGGCGGTGGATAAAAGAGGCAATAAACCCGAACATTGTTTTAACTTTTGCAGTTTTGCAAGATGAAGCAGAGGCTTTTGCTGATGCTCTCGGTGAGAGCGATTTCATATTTTCTAACGGATGACTGACAAGATTTAAATAGCGTCATAGACTTGTCTGCAGAAATATATGTAGCCAAAATTGGTAAATTCTTTCTTAGGCATTGTTTTTTCCAAGTACATTTGCAAAGATGAAGATGTGCTGACTTCGGACGTGACGACAGATGAAGAAATAATTGCTGAAAAATAAAGATGACAACATTGAAGTGTCAGACAAGGAAGAAGAAATTGACACAGAACGGAAAAGTTTACTGTCAATAAATGAATCTACCGCAGCATTGAAAACTGTACAACGTTTCCTTATGGATCAAGAGGATACTTCCCGAGCTTTGGACAAATTAGATTAGGTCCATACGTTCCTAAAAAAGTACTCTACAAAAATTGAAGCCAAAGTCAATACCGGACTATTTAAAAATATGATTAGCATGTAAATAAAATTATTATTGCCTAAAAAACGATAATTACTTTGTTAATGAAATTTACTATTTCTTATTAATTTATGATTTTTTGAGCAGGGATATATTTGTAGGTTAATTTATTTAGTTTTTATATATAACATAGATGGCACCACTATTATGACTTATGACGGTTAACACGAAATTTCGGATAACACGAAAAAAATTCCCAGTCCTTTCAATTTCGTGTTAACGAGGTTCAACTGTATATATATATATATATATAAGAATATTTATATATATATATATAAGAATATATATACGTATATATATATATATATATATATATATATATATATATATATACAGGGGTGCAAAAATCTAGGCGCCAATGGGCCGATTCCCACCACTAAATGTTTAGTATTCTTCATCTAATAAGATTCCTGATAAAATTTAGGCGTAGTGTACTAATAAAATTTGACGAAGAATACTAATAAAATTTCGTGGCGGGAAACAGCCCATTGGCGCCTAGATTTTTGCACCCCTGTATATATATATATAAGAAAATAAAATGTAGTATCTCATATTATAGTAACATAAACTAAGGTTTCTTTTAACCATTTTAAAAATTTATTTGACCATTTTTTCCAGTAAAATCAATAGCTTTCTTTTTTTTCACCTTTCTGTTTTTTAAGTTTTGTAGTTTCAACAGAGAAAATCTATTAAAGTAAGCGAGATATTACTTTGACCGATTTTGTACAGTTTCAAATGTATTTTATGTCGAAATATATCGTGTCTGAAAGTACATTTGACAGTTTTTAAACACTATTTCGCCTTCAAAGTAATGCTTTTCAATTTTCTCTTCTAAAAAGTTAATACAAAACTGATATGAATTCAAATGCTTACGTTTCTTTTTATGCCTTTGAACTTTCACGAAACGCCTAAAAAAAAGGTGTGACGCAAGATTCTGCGCACTTTCACTGCCAAACAATCCGTTTATGCTATAAATCACTCACTTGTTTTCCTTTTAACTCACGTTTTCAGTCGTTTAAGTTTTTTTTAAGTATTCGTTCTGTGCACGCGAGAGTTTTTTTTTTCTTCTTCAGCTTGTTGTTTCAATCAATGACTACCGATGTTTGCGTCGGCCAAATTCGTGCTTTCTTTATTTCAACATTCCTTTGGTATTTTTTTATGGATTCTTTTGTATTTACTCAGGTACATATTCTCGACATTTCGTCGTGATTTAAAATTTGATTTAAGGAAAAATATCTATTGTTTCGTGGGGTTATTAAAGGATTCCGAAAGAATTATATTTTCGAATATTTTCATCGTACTTATTTATATAGGATAGAAATATTGTATATGGTACAGTTCTACCAATAGTTTTGAATAGTACCTTTAGCCTTATTTAATCGCAGAAAAATATTAGGAAACCTGCGATTAAATAAAGCGGTTATGAATTGAACATTTCTGAATGTAAAAAGTGATGCAATACTCCTTGGAAATTCGAAGGAGTGCTGACACCTTATTGCCGAAACGTCAGTTGAGGCTTTCTGTGGAGATCCGAAAAGTTTTTGGTATCTGTCTGTTTGTCTGTATGCTTCGCAATAACTGCTGCAAAATGAGTCCGATTAGCTTGTAATTAGGTAAATACCCGATTGGTAACGTACCAACTGGGTACCCGGAATTGCGCTCCATAATTTTTGTTTAAATTTGGTTCGTTCGTTCGAAAAATAAGGAATATTTTCTTTAACGACATAATGGATTTCTATGAAAATCCAGACGATGTTCGCATTTTATCTTCACTTAAATGAATATGACGCATTTGAATACTTTAAATATTACATTATGAATGCTACGTTTTCGCTATGCCCTGTCTTAAATTAATTAGATAGATTTAGCATTTTGTTAATTCCATTTGTATAGACATTCATGGACATTCCCAATTCTCGTATATATTTTTTAATGGAATTTTGTGCATAGGTTCCAAAAATATAAAACACTGTTTTTTATAATTTTTACAATTTTAAATAATACGTATGCCTTTTTAGGTGCGTTCGTTATTATATAAATACGTAGTACCTATAGTCGTTGTCTGGTCCGTCCGTCCGTCTGTCCGCATATAACAGTGCAAAAACTGCCCAACCGAATGGTTTGAAATTTAATATATATTATCGTTGTAGAATTTTGTCGAGTCACTTCAAATTTTATGAAAATCGAATCAAAACATAATAAGGTATTAATAAGTTTTCTTTATTCTATTAAATCCTATCGTACAGAATCTATATAATAAAAGAGCAAGTCATGTGACTGAGGAAAACAAATACGGCCAAACCAATTCTTTTTTCATATGCCAGGCGGCCATTTTTATTCAAAATTATTTTTTCGAATAAATTCCATAAAAGTTACACTTTTAGAAAGATCGTTGAAAAAAATGGTTTGTTTGACAAATGCGTTACATTAAAAAATTTATAGATTCTGAGATAACTTCAGTGGGAATTACGTTAACAGCCGAATATCTCAATCCATTAGAGTAAATAAACACAGGAGATTCGTTCATTCATGGACGTAATCATTAACAAAGCAAGATCTCCATGTTGAATTTTACAGTGCTGTCTGGTGTAGAAAAAATAAATTCGCATTTGTAAACGTGGCATACGTAATAAGAAAAAAGTTTAGGCATGCTCATTTCGCTCATAGCAAACGACATAATTCATTTCACTGAAATAATAAGGATGATTTTTTACATTATCAAACTAGTTATAAAACGAACGCACCTCCTATGTCACGTTTAACGTACAATTTCCAACTTGTTTTTCAGGTTTTCATTTCACGTTTGGCTAGTAACTCAATTTCGTATCATATAGGAAAGAGAAAACTAAATAAAACCAGGCTAATTTCTTAAAAATTAGATTTTCTGAATATTTGGGACGTCTTGTATTCTTAGAAATATACGTATAATCTAACATTAATAATTGCGGATTTCAGTATATTAGATATTGTGTGATGTGAGATGAAAATTAATGCAATGATGGATGACGTTGAGACTCCCGGTCTGAATATTTACTAGTTTATATCAATTAATTTTAAAGAATTCTTGTTAGAATTTATAAAATTTTTACTACTCATTTGATATTCAACTACACTTTTCTTCTTAAAATTGACACTTTTCCGGTGAATCTTGTTGTTTCAGTCAGTGACTAAAGATGGTCTGAGTTGGCCATCTGTACACCCAGAAAAAGGAATTGATTAAAATTACAAAACATGTTTTGTTGAGTACATTTTGATTGTTTTAGCAAAATTCAAGTAAAATTGAACCATTTTACTTGAATTAACAAAACATATTTTTTGCTGACGATACAAAAATTTTTGTTGGAATTGCAAAAAAAAAAATTTTTTTGTTGATTCAAACAAAATTTCCATTGACCTATATTTACACAAAAATTTTGTTTAAATATAGGTCAATGGAAATTTTGTTTGAATCAACAAAAACATTTTTTTTGCAATTCCAACAAAGATTTTTGTACTTCAGGATACTTAGTTTTAGTCAAAGTTTTATTTAAGAAAAAAATATTGGTTTCAGACACTATTACATAATTTGGAAAAATGCTTTTTTCCGAATATATTTACATTCGTACATTTATATCAGAATTATTTTAGAAGAATTGATGTAAATTTATAAAAAATTCAGTATTCATGTAATCCCCAAATACTCTTTTTCTTCTAAAAGTAAATATATTTTTTAAAAAGCATGTTGTTTCGATCAATAATTACTGATGACTGTGTGAGTCCACTCCGTACATTTTTTCTTCTAACATTCCGTTAGCATTTTTATAGATGTTTTCCAAATATTGATTACGTAATTTCGACGTGATTTAAAGTTTGGTTTAAGGAAAAATATTTATTCTTTCTACGGGCAACTAATGCGTTCCGAAATGATTATATTTTCGAATATTTTTATCCTATTTGTTTATATCATATATTTTCATGAATTGATCTAGTTAGATTATAAATTTTTATTACTCATTTTATACTCGAATATATTTTCCTTCTTAAATTTGATACAGTGAGTCCCAAATAAACTCATATTTTAAATTTGCCCCCTATTTTATCGTGGTCCACCAAAGCAGTATTTTTAGTTGCTATTAATATATGTAATTGTTTTATAATTTAACCAAATAGATTCTTGAGAAAAAAAAATATAAATGTCCAAAATTTAAAGTATTCGGAAATAACATTCTTACCGAGTATATAAATGATTTAACCCTTTAGCGGGCGGTGTCCACAAAAAAGGACATCTAATTTTAATTCCAAAGCTGACAAACGGCACCAAGAATATTTAATTAAATTTTTCATTTTATAAACTACGGGAAAATAAGTAAGTTTTTATTTTCTAATAAATTCTTGGTACTTACGTATTATCCGTGCCAGTTTTACGCCAACTGCGTCAGCCATGGAGCCAATATTACTAATTCTAGTAACCCTTATATTTTTTTTATTGCTACATGGTACATGCCAGGGAATAATCTATAATATTATTCTTTCTTATTTACTATGATATATTTACCATTTATTAATTTTATTAAAATAATGTTATTTACTATTTTTAACAATGTTATAAATTTAATAAACACATATTACATTTTATTTATTTTATATTAATTACCATTTTAACAATGTTATTTGATAATGTTAAATTACTGAGTTTGAAAACATGATTGGAAACGATAAACAAGATTGGTACTTGGCAACCATTTTTGGCGATCAATTTCCTGGCATGGATAATACGTAAGTACCAAATTCTTTTGTAAATTCAGGTGTCAGTCGATAATTTCATTATTTTAAAAACAGACTTACTCCGCGCCGGAAAGGGTTAAAAAAATAATGAATAGTTTTAGTTGAATCAAATTTTCAAGATATTTTCTTAATTAATACACAAACATTGATAAAAATTCAAACAAAATGTTGAATTAAAGAAAGCATGTATACGAATGACACGACCATCGGTAGTCATTTATTAAATAACCAACATCTTAAACAATAAACACCTAAAAGTTAATAAAAGAAACGTGTTTGATATCAAATAAGTTAAGCTTCTTATTTAAATCAATGATTATAAAAAGGGCTGTATCGTTTAATTTCGTGCTTTCTTTATTCAATACATTATCAGCTTTTTATAAATGTTTTTTTTATTTTTTTATTTATTGATCAAGGATAAATTCACGATATTTCATATTATTTTAAAGTTTGATTTAAACGAAATTATCTATTGTTCCTTGTAATTATTGGTGTATGGAAAAAAATGGCATTTCCGTATACTCATACTGATATTTATGTCTCGATGATTTATCTCAGCTTTTTTCCAATCAATGATGCGGTTAATTTATAAAATTTTTTGTGTTCATTGATTCTCAAATATACTTTTTTCTTTCTCAAATATACTTTTTTCTTTCTCAAATACTTTTTTTAAACTTATTGTTAAAATCAATGACTATTTATAGCAATTTCCGGTAGCATACTGCTTTTGTTCTTCTAACATTTTGTAAGCTTTTTTAAAAGAATTTAGTACTAAGGTACATAAACTAAAGACACTTTGATATAGTTTAATTGGTGTATTGTTTTAAAAAAGTATCCATTGTTTTCTGAAGTTATTGAAGCGTTGGAAAAGAATCAGATTTCCGAATACTTTTATTTTAGTCATTTACATAAACTAATTTCTATGATTTCATGACTGTTTTTTATTAACTTTTATTTGTTAAGTTATTGGTGCAATCAATGACTACCGATGGCTATGTCATCCAACTTATGTTGTCTTTATTACAATATTTCATTAGTATTTTTATGAATGTTTGTGTATTAATTAGGAAATTTTCACAATACTTCAACATTATTAAAAATTTGATTTAACAAAACTATTCAGTACATTCTAGAATTATTTAAATACTCGGTAACAATGCTATTTGCGAACACATTTGGTCATTTACACATTTTTTTCTTCCAAGAATTAATGTGGTTAAGTTACGAAATATCAGTTCTTTTTAACCTCTAATGTTTAATATTTATTAAAGCAAGTGAATAAATAAAATATAATAAATCACACATTTAAATAAATAATATAATAAATCAATTTAATTATTTAAATAATATAATAAATCACATTATTTTTTAAAATAATATAGTAAATCATATATATATATATGTTTAATGAAGTACAGCCAATATTTTAAACATCCAAGTGATAATTTTACAACGTAATGAAATGCTTCTGCTTGTTTAAAAATATACTAAATTTACTTGGTGTAATTTTTTTCATCTATTTAGAAGAGTTTGAAATTCAAAAAATTGTATTACAAATGACATTTCGAGCTTTACGGTTTATTCTTCTTAATATTTTTCAATATTATTTAACGAAATGTCAGCAAATGATATATTTAGATGCATACTCTTCTTCATATGTTTTCCCATGAAATTCAATATAAATGGCCGCCATTGATAATACATATTCATTCATATATATATATATATATATATATATATATATATATAATGCTTATTTCTGAAATGCAGAAAGACGAATCTACTTTCAGCACCAGAAATTTTCAGAATCATTCGTCATAAGATGAGCTCGGATATGAAATATATTTTGATTTGAATATTTTATTCAAATATGTTGTTTGATTTATTTTACTGCGCTCTAAATATAAATAATAAAACTAGTTTAAGGAAATTTTATAAAGTTTGGTAGGAATATGTTTTATGCATTTCTTTTTTGAGGCATTTATTTGATGTGCTTCTTGTAATAAAATAATGGACATTGCAAACTTCTAAATTTATTTCTTTAGTATTTTTTGAAAACTTCAGTGACGTGTTTTATCAAGTTATCATTCACATTTATAGTAATACAAGGTGAAAACTCTGAGATACAAAGTGTCCCACAAGATGCCAGCTCCAGAAAATGTTGGTTTTAGAAAAAAGTACAGAAGGAAATAAAGCAAAACAATTATGTACTATACCTGTAAGTTTATGCAAAGGGTGGCTTGTGGCCCCATGCTCTCGGTAATAAGCGTGTGTGAGTTTCTTCATCTAACTTATTCTCCAGATTTAACTCCACGTGACATTTTCCTGTGGGTTTACCTAAATGGGCATGTCTACTACATGAATAAATCACACACACTTAATGAGTTATTTGAGAACATCCTGTGCAAGACCAGATTGTGTCATCAGAGTTTCTGACAACCACCATTAGAAACATGCAACGTTATGTTCAACTGTGATTTAATGCTCAAGGAGACATTTCTAGCACTTCTTGCAACAACTCAATTTCTTAAATATGCAGATGTGACATGTAAATGCTTTATTTTATTTCCACCTGACCTTTATTATGAAACTAACATTTTTCGATGCTACCGTCTTAAAGAAACAATATGTACTTAAAATTATTATTAGATATTCTGGGTAAAATGGGATATTACACACGATATCTGAAACGTCCTTGTTCCCCTATAATATTTATCCCTTCATATGTATCAATTGTAAATTCATCATTGTATAGTACAGCGAAGTAATTACATGTATAAACTATGTATTCAGTGAATCTGTTAGTCAGTATATGCACCACATTGATTTGCATAAAGATAGATGTGCGTGTCTGTGTTATTCATATACTTTTAAAATAGCAAAGGGATACAGGGAGTTCTTGGACGCATTGTAGTAAAATTTCGATTATAAGTTTAGATATTTAACAAATTTTGAAAGTTTATGAAAAAAAAAATGCTGTCACAGCAAGAGTGTTGTATTTATACCCCGTCAAATAAATATCTGAATTCATTTCTCTATGTTAAGTTTTCTTGCATTTATATTTTTTCCACAGTTAACTCTCCTTTGAAATCTCTGAACAATATCCTTCGGTTTTGTTTTAATTGTGAGCGCGTAATATTTGTGAATATTTGTATACAGTGTTTATGCAAAAAAAAAAAAAAAAAAAAAAAACCGTTTATTCCAAGTTTTATAAAAATTCAATAGACTTAATTTATTCCAAAAGTTAATTTATATGTGCCTTTATTCTTCCGTTAACTGACACATGAATATAATGCATAATTTGTTGTAACAAATCTTTCGAGCTTTTTAAGTTGATTAAAAGCACATCTCATGCAAAACTGTTGTTTGACAAGTTCAAACCATTCTTTATTTCGACACGGAAAAATGACTGTATGCCAAGCTCATTTATAATTTAAACGCTTACATAAATAGCTTATATAAAGCAACCATGCATTCATAATTAGAGTCACTAAAATATCTTTATTGTTTCATTCGATATTCGGCTCTATTTAATGTTCCCATCAGAATGTAATGCTACAAGAAACTATTCTTAATAATAGTCATAAAATTTCGTTCATTTCGATTAAGATAATGAATAGATATCATTACTGGTAGTCTTAGTTATATATTTTCGCTCTAATAGCTGATTTTATTGAATGAGTGAACACTTACATTGTTATTTTTGTAAGTGTTGGTATAATTTTTGTCGTTAATGTAATTCTTGATTCTGAATCACTTAACGAATTATGAAAAAATAAAATAAAATAAATCATTATGTGTTTGATGTATTTAAAATGTTCTAGATAAGAAATTTTGTTAATACGATTGGTAATTTTTTCAGCTGAGTCAAAAAGTGTGACCAGGAGTCGAAAACAGGACTTTTTTTAATTTAAATTGCGAATACTGTATCACTTGAACTTCTTGGATGACACAATTCACTCAGACAAACTTTTGGCTATGACATCTGGTCAAATATTATCGGGATATAGATGATAGCTTTTTTTCACTCTTCGCTTCTTCAGAAAAAATTTTTGACCATAAACTTTTCAGTCTTGTGTTTCATTTATTTTCAATAATTAATACAAATTTGAATCCGCCCATAAAATCTGAAAGCTTAAGAGTATTATTATTCTAAGTAAAAATTAGTCGGAAGTAGCTCTCATAAAACAGTGTTTATGCCTCAATTTAGGTGCCTCATATGAGGTCTAAGTGAGCCAGAGGGTTAAATAACAAATATATAGCAGTTCGTTATCTATACTAATAAAAGAAAAGATTTATCCGTGTGTCCGTGCGTAGGTCAACAATGGTTAGTGAAATCTACCACACGTAGATGTCTGAAAATTTGGATGATCATAAACGAAGGCAAATCCTGATGCACCTGACGTTAAGATTTTTTATTTTTTGATAATTAGCCGAGATGGTAATTAAAAACCAAAACGAAATTTCATCAAAAAAGCATTCTTTTAAGATCGCGCGCGCGCTTGCACAGTTAAGACACTTCCGCAAATCTCCCAGCAGAAAAGAAAGGAAAGTCCGAAAACGCTGCTTTTTTTTTCGCCGCCTTCCGCGGCTCCCATCGACTAAACTGTTTGAAATACGACAAAAAGAAAAATACCAGACATTATAACGCACTTTTACCTTTATAACGGTACAATCCGTTTGAAAAATATTAATATTAACTCTTTGAAAAAAATTCTTTTCGAAACGTCATTTTCGTGTTTCGCAGTTCGCATCCGCTGACCTTTTGAAATACGCAAAAACTAAATATACTACACTAACTACGTGCTTTTAACTTTCTAACGGTGTGATCCGTTTCATAAAATACAAATGTTAACCCTATGTAGAACACCTTTTCCGTAAAGCCGTTTCGGTGTTTTCGGTTTTTCCGCAAAGTTAAAAAGTAAGTATTACCCCCTTTGAATCTAAAAACTAAAAATACAAAAATACTCGCATACTTAGTGTTTATTTTACTTTCGAATGCTGGAATACGTTTCGAAAAATATAGATTTAAACATTAAAAAAAATCGTTCCTAAAAGTCACTTTAGCGATTTTCGCATTTCTTTGGCAAGTTTAAAATTAAGCCTCCACGAGTTTGATGCAGTACGAAAAGACAAATCATCCCCGCTTAATCAATGTTCATTTACATTTAGGACAACGACTTCCGTTTTAAAAAACATAAATGCTATCTCTTTAAAAAAAAAAAAAATCGTTTCCGAAAGTCACTTTCACCATTCCGTTTTTTCCACGTACTTTAAAATTACGCATCCGCTTGGGAAATGAGAATTTGAAAAAACAAAACATATAGGCATATTAAGCCTAGGTTTACCGCTAAAACCAGGCCTTTGTCTAAAAAGAAAATAACATATTATCTTAATATATCAATCTTACTTCTTCCAGATTTTACTGTGTGTGAAAGTTTTAAAGATAATTCTCATTTTTCCTACATTAACTTAAAAGACATTATCTATAAACATTGTTTCAACAAGCATTTTCTTGCATGTCAATGTATTCTGTGCAACGTCAGCATACTAGGCGTAAGTCCACAAAGTAGATTGTGTGGATTTTTTTTTGAGGGGGGGGGGGGCTAAGTTTAACTCCTGTTAATTAACTAACCAGACTAATTCTTTAATAAAGCAAACCATAGACATTAATTTTTAACATTTAAAAATTTACCTTCATTTGACCTACCACGAAACGGCTTTATTTGGAAGATACAAGTTTTGAAACTAAAATAAAGCAGAGGGCAATAACGTCAATAAATCAAAACGGTCGTTTTGATATAGTTTCAATGTTTTTTTTTTATATAAGGGTTGGCGCCAATTTGATAATATCTTTTACCCATAAGTCTTTTGTTATGGTTTTCCCATTTCAATCATTTTTTATGGTTTACGTACTTCTTATTTATTATTTCAAGAATGTGAAAAGTTTTTTTTAATTAAAACAGATCACTTTAAGAATTTATCTCATGACAGGTAATTTTTTATATTACCCATCTACGGATTTCTAGCAAGTTAACTGACATGTGTAACAGTGGTGTTTTTGTTCAGTTTTTCCATTATTTTGTAGATGCCTCTGAGATGTAGTTTGATGCATCGAGCATTTATCAATAACTTTTAAAGTTCGTATAAAATCCATGACATTTTTCTATACATTCTTTTTGGATTTCATGTTAAAACATATTAATTTCTTTAATGAATAATAAGAACAATCTTTACTCATAGTACAAATATTATGTTGATATATTACTTAAGCTTTATCTATTTACCTATCTACAAATAGATGTTTAAACTAACTATGATACATTAGACAGAATTGAATAGATTTGAAAACAATTAAATTAAAATATATACTTAAAAAAATTCAAACTTAAAATCGGAAACATACAAAGTATACGTTTCACTATGTCATTGCATAGCCCCTTCAGTACTAACATCAACCACAACAACAAAACATTAAACGCAAATGGATTCAGTTAAAGTTAAAGTTTTCTTTTAGAAACAAGAAATATTGTATATATAGGTGAGACTGGAAGATCTATGGAGATTCAACTTAAGGAGCATATCAGCGCTTTTTAAAATGGCAAGTTAAATTTCAGATCAGTCAAACATGCTTTTGACACGGAACACACCTTTATCTTTCTTAGATTCGTCAGTTTTGAAAAATAACTGCAAAGGTTACCATTACAGATTTTTCATGGAGAGATGGTTCACTGAGCTATGCCCATATATCTCGAATCAGGTTCAATTCCTAATGAATATTTCTTGTTTTAAAAGAAAAACTTCAACTTTAATTGAATCCTTTCGCGTTCGATGTTTTGTTGTTGTGGTTGATGTTAGTACTGAAGAGGCTATGCGATGACATAGAGAACGTATACTTTTTATGTTTTGGACTTTAATTTTAAATGTTTTTTAGTATTATATTTTAATTTAATTGTTTTTAAATGTATTCAAGGCTGTCTAATGTATCATAGTTAGTTTAAATATTCATTTAATTCAGACGTTAAAATGAACGTATATCTTAAGTACAAATAGATGGAAAGGCAGACTCTAAGTAAAATGTCAAAATGGTATTTTATATCGCCAATACCAAATGTATTTATTTATTCGACAAAGAAATTAACTATTTCTATTTCTCGTATGAAGTTCAGGAAGAATGTAGAATCGATAAGGAGCTTTACGCATCGTTTGTTTTGTGGTGTAATGTGTATCTGTATAATATTTTGGTTAATTATTTTTACAGATAATACCGCCGCTACCATGTCAAACTATCGAATGTGAAAAAAAGCACCTTTCATTACTTTGAAGAATGAGCCGAGTGTCAACACTAAATTTTAATAGGGTTTCAGGGTTGCAACATCAACAGGGTTGCCAGTTTGGTCTCCTTCTCCATTCAGAAACTTCGAATCCATACCAGGAATTTAAAATAGCAATTTTTGCTTTATATAATTACAGCATATTTCGTGATTACTTAAAATATAAAAAATGCTCTTAAAATTTCCGGTATGAGTTCAGCATCTCTGAAAAAAAAAAAAAGGCCAAACTGGTAACCCTATTCTTCACAGAAATTTCATTAGTATTTTTATTAGGCGATGAATTCTAATAAAATTTAGTGGTGATAATTCGCCCCTTTTTAAAAATAATGAAAATCGCAGTTTTTCATATTCGATAGTTTGACATGGTAGCGACGATATAAGAAAATTGTAAATGCTTTCATTAAAATTATTTCCGAATGTATGATGGTCTTCGATATTTCCTATGAAAATATCATAGCATGGTACACATCTACTTATTTTAGTTACTAAAAGGCGTATGTGATGTCTCTTCCGTATGTGTGGGTGTTCTAAAGGAAACAGGCCGTTGTAATTACAAACACAAGTTTAATTCTTGACATAACGATGACATAAAGTTGACATAAAAATGACGAGCACAGGAACATAAATCAACGTAAAAGATTATTCATATTTTTCAAGATTCATGATCGATAACATTTACGACCATTTTCATAACCAATTCTGGTTTCTCATATCACAAACGACGTTCTTCGCCGCTGACATTTCAAGCTCTACTGCCGGGCGCTTTCGTTTCTCCAGAAGGGGGCGCTACTAGAGCAAGAAGAGGCATGCGCAATCCTCACACCTCCCCCTTTCGAGAATTTGATTTAGTCTTTTGAGACAAATCAATATCTAGTAAATATCTAAATAAACAAGTAAAACATATTAATACAAAAATTCAAACATTTAAAGAATATCAAAGAAAATAAACAAACAGAAAAACAGAATAAACTATAACACTAATACTAATATTTTAAAGTTCGAGGATAAAGTTAAAGTTTTTAAAGTTAAAGTTCAGACTTGTAACACAGAAGAAATATTCAAATTTTCAAATGTTCAAAGAATGTTCAAAGTTTTTAAGTCCAATGTGAGGCATGCAGCCTACTTAGAGAGTCAGCATTCGCGTGGAGTTTCCCACGTCGGTACGTTATTTGGGCTTGAAAGCGCTGAAGTGCAAGGGCCCATCTTTGAAGGCGCGCACTTTGAGGTGCACAGTCCGTGAGAAATTTCAAAGGATTATGGTCGCTCACCACAGTTACGTGCGAACCATAAATATAGTGTTCGAACTTTTTCAGGGCGAAGATAACAGCATAAGCTTCATTTTCGATGGTAGCATAAACTTCTTGGCATTTGGAGAGCTTTTTACTTGTAAAAGCAATGGGATGCTTCATTTTCATCTTTTTGAGATAGACAAGCGCCTATCGCATATGAAGCAGCATCTGCATGTATAATAAATGGTTTCTGAAAGTTCGGGGAGTAACAGATGGGTGATTTACTGATCGCCTGTTTCAACTCAAAAAAGGCTTTGTCACAATCCTCAGACCAAGTAACTTCACTAGGGGCACCTTTCTCGTAAGTTCAATCAATGGACGAGCTATGTCGGAGAATGAAGGAACATAGGATCGGTAGTAAGATAAAAGACCTAATATGCTTCTGACATCTTTCTTTGACTTGGGAACTTCTAAGTTTTGTATCGCTGATACTTTGTCGGGATCGGGTGCATGTATACCGGATCCTACCACATGATCTAGAAATTTTATTTTTCCTCGTTTTCGTCGTCTTCCTGTACTAAATGTATTGTTCATTCGGCGAAAGTCATCACGTGTATACTGTTTCTTTTTCACAGTTTCCTTTATTTTCACTTTATCATAATTTTTAGAAAGTTCAGTTTCATTTTTATTTTCGTCGATCGTCACTTCCTTAGTCGCTGTAAACTCATCAATCTTCTCATATCTCTTCTGGCGTTTTTCTAACATCATGTTGTCAGGATGATTTAACTTAAGGAATACATCGGGTTCTTTGTTTGTTATTTCATGTGATTTCACACAACCATTGACTATAATGTAGTCGGAATTTTCACCGTAAACAGGAGGTTGTTTCTCGCTGAACTCAATCGTGTTGGATTCGGAACTTCCATCAAGTGTTTCTGGCATTGTATTATTGAAAACAGAGTAAGATTCTTCTGTTGTCGTGACATCAACTTTTGAATATTTATTTTCAGAAATTATCTTTCGTCTTATATTTTCTTCCTTCATGTCTGCTGATGCAATCAAATATTTATCCGAAGCACTTGCATTCTTTTTAGCATAAATTGCGGTTTCGTATTCGGTTTCTTCATCAGGTGTCACTGCATAGTTTGAGGGTTCGAAAATTGAAATTACATTGTTAACTATGGGAGTATTCTTCATAATATTGTGTTCACTCTGTAAATAATTTTGAACTTTTAAATCTTTTGAGTTATGTAAAATTTCTTCTGCTTGCCTAATTTGGGAATCTTCTTCCTTATAATGAATTTCCGTTTCAATTTGATCTCCACTCTCTATTACGATTAAATCGGTAACAGTACATATGTCATTTTCATTATTATTAGTTTCTTTCGTGATCGATTGTGTAATACTAGTACGCGGGTTAGAGTTATTTTTTGTATCATCAAATAATTTATCCAAGTGATATAAGAAATTTTCATGAACGAAAAGGCTATTAAATTCGTTTTTGTTAGCTGTCGGACACTGATTTAACGAAGGGTCGTTTTTCTGTTTCCATTTAAATTTTTCTGAATCATTTATAAAAGTATCAGGGTCGTCGCCAGGTGCGTGGTCAATGTTCTCGTTTGCATTCAGTGGCGTAGCCAGGATTTCCTTTCGGGAGGGGTCCAAAATTTTTCTTCAGCTTATATATATAGTAAGATCTGCCAAGATAATATTGCAAAGAGTGGTAAAAAATTCCGTGTTAGACAGTTTTCCGTCTTAGCAGGTGTATGGCACTCTTTTCTATTTGACGAATGAATATTTCCGTTTAAGGCAGCATTCCGTTATAGGCACATTTCGTTTCCACAGAATTTGCTGTATATATAAAAATATAACTTATGTATGTAATATGTATAGTAAAATCTGTCTATAGCAGATTCCTGTCTTAAACGGAAGCATTACATGGCCTTGATATGGATAACTATACAGTTAAGTCTGCTGAAAACCTGCCTGAAACGGGATTTTTCACCGTTCTTCTGTGATTCCGATTTCGTCTTGTCAGTTTTTATCCTACTTATAAATACAGTAAAGCCTGTGAAATGGAAACTTTCTATAACGGAATCCTATCTCAAACTTAAAAGTTTCGGGATCCCATAGAAACGAACTGATTGAAATATAGTGTAACAGGATTGATTGTGTGTGTATACATGCAATAGAAATATTTCGAGTAACTTTAAGAATTTAGATATTTCCTTATCAATTTCTTAATTTAAAAAAATAGCATGTGTAAAATAAAGTAAGATCAATCTCTATAACCGTGGCTAATAATACAATGGAATTACATTAATATTTACCAAATAAAAAGATTTACAAACAGTATGATATAAAAAACTGAGCACTCACTGAAGAATGCATTTAAATCAAGTTTCATATAATATAAGCATTTGATTACGTTAAAGTTATGATCAAAGGGTTAAGTTTAATACAGCATTTGGTTGAAATTTTTTTTTCAATTTTCATGCTTAATTTCCTGTCATTGAATTAAGAACTTGTGCTGCAATAGGTATAATGAATAATGAGTTGACACAATTGCCAATGCCGTCAGCCGTTGATTCACCATGGGTGTTTCTGAGATAAGTTTTTAATTTTTAAGAAAAAAATCTTGTAATTTCGGCTACAGAAACTAGTAATGTAACAAACACACGCAACAAATATAGTTGATGTTGGGAAAAATAATTTTGTTACAATTGTCTAAAACAGCCATAATTCTTTTTCAAGTTTCACCGCTTTTGATACTAATGTAAATATTCGACCTGAATAGTTGTTTCCGATATCTGGTCGACTTAAAAGATGTTAAATTTTTATAAAAAAAATTATTACGATGGATTAGCACATCTTGGAAAGTATTAGATTGTGTAAAAAATAATGGTAGTTTCTGCTATTTTATTTTTCAAACAATTTATTTTAAGCGGTTGGAAATAATTTTAGAACGTACTCCAAGTTCAGCAGCAATCTTTCAGACTTTTGGTACGTAGATTAGCTTCAACCTTTGCTTTCAATTTCTCATTGTTAATAACCGAATACCACCTACGACCTTCATATTCAAACTCTCATTGCCATCATGAAATTTCTGAAAACAATGTTAAACTGTGAGTTCACAAGTCGTACTTCAGTCAAATGTAATGTGGAATTCAGACATTTTTTCTCCAGGGGGTATTTTTGCTTAGGGTACCATTTTTCTCCTGAATCTCCTGTACACTGTGAAGTTCGAGGAAGGAGAAAGATTGCACTCCTAGATTATTAATAAGCATAAAATCTCAGATCTTTTGAGGGGTCATTTCGATGCTCCGGAGTGGATGCTCCACCCCCGCTCTTCTGCATTCAACGCTGTAGTGTGGTTGATATACAAGCCGTTTCCGCTGATTATCGTACGAAATTTCCCAAAGCTCTACAACTGCCTTAAATATCCCTGTACAATAGCGAAAAACAAAATTATAATACTAAATAAGTAGGTAAATACTTGCCCTTTAAAATAATATACAACAACGTAATATTCCATTAAGAGTTTGTTAAAAATAGCTCAGGTTGAAAAGTTTAATAACAAGAATTACCATTATTTTGTACAAACCCAGAAGAACGTCAAACTCTTTCAATATTCCTCTGTTCTTTTCTTTAATGATAAACGAATAACGAGATCAGAAATAAAAGTATCAAAAGGAAGAAAAAATTGATCTCCCGAAATATTCTTCAGGTTGGACATTGAACCAGATGTATCTGATGGTCAACTTGACAAGGAATATGTGTAACTAAAGAAAATTGTGTCAGACTTTTCTTTAGCAAAGGACTGTGTTCTCTTGAACAGGTCAGAAAACTTTTAAACACCAGTCTCCTCTTGAATGCTTACTGATTAATGTAAAGTTTCATAAAGTTGAAAAAGGACGTCTTCAGCATGGTTTACAGCAGAAGACAAATCCCATTCAGATGCAGGTATTTTGAAAGTGGCAGTGTAATGTTGAATAAGAATTCACAAATATCTAGTCGAAGAATAAAGTTAAATTTTTTTTAAATTCCAGCAAGCAGATTTAAAGTAAATGATAACATTGCTCGATATAAAATTATAAAATGAACAAAGATAAGGGTCGCAAAACTCTGATTAATTTGCTGTTATTGCATTCGTCTAATCTAAACTCGTCTTTTCCCCGTAAGTGTTGGCAACAGTTGGTCCCATCGAAATCTCTGTTGAAGAAGTTTTGCGTTTAATCTAGTTACATTAAAATCTATGAAAACGGAATCGTCAGGTATCCTTAAAAAATCCGTTGTAGATAGATTTCCGTCATATCAGGTATACTTGTATAGTTATCCTTCCGTCATCGAGACCATGAAATGTTTTCGTTTACAAGAGAATTCCGTATTCACAGGAAACCTGCCAACAAGGAATCACAACCAGAAAAGGTTTCATTTTAGATAGGTTTCAAATCATAGAAGGTATAAATATGTAGTGTTGTTTACGTTGAACCTTGAACTTTTGCTGTTTACGATAGCTCTCATCTTCACAGATTTTATTATAATACATCTATGCTTTTCAGAAGTATACTATAGAGTGGATACGTTTTAACAGTTTTGGAGGATACCTGACAAAATGGGACGTATTTATGACAAAAACCTGTCTTAAACGGAAAAATTTCATAGCGCCGGCGAAAGACATACCTTTTCTAAGACAAAAAGGCCTGTCTAAAGCGGAAGTTTTCATTGGTTAATTGCGATTCCGTCTTATCAGTTTTTAATATTGTTATATCTATGATTCAGTAAACCAGTTCTTCGTTCGGGGTTCGGGGGGGGTCCGGACCCCCTGGACCCCCCCATTGGCTACGCCACTGTTTGCATTCGCATTTTCAACTGACACATGGTCTAAAATTGAAGCAGACAGATCTACAGTGTTGGTTTCTTTTGTATTGTCACTTATCGCGTCAACATTACAATTTAATGCCTTATCATTTTCATTATATTTATTCAATTCATTATATGTATCAAGAGAAAGTAATAAATCATTAATTAAATTATCAACTACAGCACATGTTATCATAATATTAGGATATATCTTGGGGTTTAATTTATCAACTGCAATACTCAATGGGATATTTATTAAAGGAGCTTTCAATTGGTGACCGAATGCAGATTGCAATATTATAGTGCCACAAGGATTTTTAAAGTATTCGGGTACACAATTAGCCTTTATTATAGAAATTTGAGTTCCACTATCTACTACGCCATGTAATATTTTATTACCACATTCGATATTTACTGTCGGTAATGTTTCAATTAATTTCGTTTCTTTTCGCGGTGTTTTCAAATTAAAAATCTCATCCGATTTGACTCTAGCAGTGAGTGCTTTTTCATTTGCATTCGAAGTATCTTCCCTATCAACTTTATTGGCATTGCCAAATAAATAACTACATATCGTAACATTATGGTATCTGCCGCAATTCGTGCATTCTTTATTTTCTATGGTACAATCTTTAGCGACGTGTTTACCTCCCTTCAAGCATAAAAAACAGCGTCCTTGTGCTTTTAATTTAGCTATTTTCTGATCAACGGGAAATTTATTGCACTCCTCAGTCGAATGACTATTACAAGAACAAAATATACAAAAGGTTTCAGAGGCTAAGATATGAGATACTTCAGAATTAATTCTATCACTAGCGAACATTTGTTTACGAAATGCAGTGGAATCATTATTATACGACTGCTTTAACCTTGGGTTATCTAAATTGCCAGTTAAATAATTTTGTTTTTCTCTCGACTCTATTTCGGTACGAATAAATAATAACAAATCATCAATGTTTGATTGCGTGTCACTGGAATTTTTTATACATTGCTTATTATATTCTAACGAAAGATTATATGGCAAGGATTTAAGAATTATGGGTGTCAACAGGTTATCAAATCCATTTGATTCAATGTTTAAAGACCTGAGACTTCTTATTTGGCATTGAATAGTATCAAATAATTTTCGCAGAGCTATTACATCATTTGTTTTCAATACGGGTTTCAAAAATAATAATGTATTTATGTGTGTCGTCACAATGAGATCCTTTTGGCCAAATTGTTGTTTCAGAATTTGGACAGCTTCCAAATAATTTTTATCTGATAACGCAAAACCGAAAATAGAATTATATGCACTACCACCTAAATAACTTTGTAAATAGCTCATTTTTTCAATATTTGACAGTGAATCATTATCATGGACTGCTATTTTGAATGAGTTCCAAAAGTTTTGAAACTTACTTATATCGCCGTAAAATTTCTCAATTTTTAATGTAGGGAGTTTAACAGATTGCGCAACTAATTCTGCGTGCTTATTATCGGCGTGAGATACGGGGGAAATTTGGCTTTTGCTATTATTTTTCAATTTCTTATTAACTCTAAATCGCCATAAAGTTATTTTTTCATGATATTCTATGGAGGCCTTCGCGTCTTTTTCGATTTCATCCTCATCATTAATTAGCGCTAAAACTTGTTCATCTTCTCGTTTAAGATTGATACCTTTTTGTTCTAGCTGAGCTAAATTTTCTTCTAATTCCACCAAATTCGGCGATTCTAAAACCCATGCATCTTCGATCTTTTTAATAATATATGTAATAGATACTTTTATTACCCCTCTAGTTTTTTTAAGTTAAGTCAGTTGATCGGCCATACTTAAATAATAAAATTTACCTTACCTCTGTATAGGTTATCCAAAATTTTTCTTCACTATAATCTTTCACTATAATATTTCACTATAATATTTCACTATAATATTTCACTATAATGTTTCACTCCGTAATCCAGTAATACAGCCTGTTTATATCCATTAATTCTGACACCAGTGTGATGTCTCTTCCGTATGTGTGGGCGTTCTAAAGGAAACAGGCCGTTGTAATTACAAACACAAGTTTAATTCTTGACATAACGATGACATAAAGTTGACATAAAAATGACGAGGACAGATGACGAGCACAGGAACATAAATCAACGTAAAAGATTATTCATATTTTTCAAGATTCATGATCGATAACATTTACGACCATTTTCATAACCAATTCTGATTTCTCATATCACAAACGACGTTCTTCGCCGCTGACATTTCAAGCTCTACTGCCGCGCGCTTTCGTTTCTCCAGAAGGGGGCGCTACTAGAGCAAGAAGAGGCATGCGCAATCCTCACAGCGTAAAACATTGTAAACAGTAAAATAAGATTTATAAGACTGTTGACATGTTTCGGCTCTATCGGAGCCATTATCAAAACAAATAAGAATATTTTACAATTGCACGGTCTATGAAGTTATTATTTGAAACGTTATCACTTAATTTTATACGTAACTTTTCAAATTTATTGCGCTATTTTTTATTTTTACTCATTTGTTTATTTCTACATTTCACAATTTCATACATAATTTCATCATTACATATTTCAAAAATAAACAACCTAGTAAAAATAAAAAATATCGTGCGTAATTTGAAAAGTTACGTATAACATTAAATGGTAGCATTTCAAATAATAACTTCATAGACCGTGCAATTATAGAATATTCTTATTCGTTTTGATAATGGCTCAGATAAAGCCAAAACATGTCAACAGTCTAATAAAAATTATTTTACTGTTTATAATATTTTTATTTTACGTTTTTCAGCAATTAATAGAAGTATATTATTACAAGGTGTTTCAATTTGTTATATGGTACATAATCATTATTTTTTTTTATGTACAGAGTTCTACAAAATAATTCGAAAAAAGTTAGCAGTATTGACTGAAGTTAATTTGATTTATGTTACAATATTTTAAATTATATTATAAAAACAAAATATCAAAAATAAAAAAAATAACGATGTAATAATGTTGCTATAGAGAAGTTTACAGGCGTTTCTGAATATAATGTATAGGAAGGTGTAAAATTCCAAAATTTGCGAAGATTTGCCAACATATTTCTCATGATATTGGAAAGTGTTTCATAATCTATGCATGACGTATGGTTTTTCCTCCCTGAGTTTTTAAAATATATTCAGAAATTAAAATACTTTTGTTTTTAATCAGATATTCATATGTTTTTCCTCTAAATAAATTTTTTATATATCACCGTTTTAATAATAAATAATTTTATTAATTTATAAAAAAAAAATTATAATAAAAATTTTTAATAATAGTAATAACAAGAAGAAATGGTTTAGTATTATCTCTTAAATATGTAAAGAATTTTCTACATAGCAGGGGAAGAAGTCATTAAATAAGTACAAAAAGTGAAAAAAGTACTTTTGTCCATTTTTTAAAGTATGTTTTTTTGTACTGCATTTTGCTCCAATATATTTATCCTTTGTTTGGAAGAATTCACTATTTCCAGACATATTTATTTTATGGTGTTTCATTGTGTGTATAATTCGCACTAGTTTTTAGAAAGTTTTCCTGTAATATATTTACTTCTTTTATTATACTTGAGTTTCTCAACCTGAAGAAAATGAAGACGCTGTATAAGATTTGTAAGTCTTAAGAATTAAAATGTTTTCGTTTTATACAAAATCATGTGCTTAGCTCTGACAGTTACTACTTTTGAGTACCACAATGTCCGAATAATGATCTTTGTTGTATTTAATCACAGATTTTCTGTCATTAAAAAGGCGAATATTACTATTCCGAAATTATGGCACTTAAAAGTAGGAAGCGCGTTAGCCCTGAATATATGAAATTCTGAATAATAAAAACGCAGTAAAGTAATAGCAGATTTAATAATAAGCGTCAGACGGACTGGAATAGTTCCGGGGGGCATATCTGTGCTCTACAGATGTGGTTTCCACGTCTGAGCAGTTCTCCTTACACCAGTCAATACCAAAACCTACACAGTAAAAAAAAAAAAAAAAGATATGAAATTCTGAATAATAAAAACTCAGTAAAGTAATAGCAGATTTAATAATAAGGGTCAGGCGGACTGGAATAGCTCCGGGGGGTATATCTATGCTCTACAGATGTGGTTTCCACGTCTGAGCAGTTCTCCTTACACAGTCAATACCAAAACCTACACAGTAAAAAAAGACAGATGTTTCTTAATATATGAAAAAATAATATAATCAGAAACAAAAATGTACAATAATCTCCTCCGAGTTAACCACGATTCCGAAAAGCGTTCTTTATCTTTGGAAATCTTAGAAACTAATATATTTTAGAGATTTCAAGAAGCATTTATAAAAATAAAATTTCTTTTACTGTTATTGATTTTCCAAAAACGCTCTCGAGTAGTTTTTATAGTGTATTATTCCGTTTTTCTCAACCAGGAATATAAGTTTTTCGTATGCTATCCATTCTCATGTAAACATTTTCATAGTTCAACAAACATTTTTTCATACAGACAAACATGATAAATTAACAACATTCACATTAACATTTAAATAAATATTGTTTTGTTACTCTTGCATGCATAAATTCAATTACGGGGCTGAAAATGTTTAATTCAGAATTAATATCATCCTGAAATCCGATATTCCGGTTTGAAAAACTGATGCAAACTCTATATAAACTACTGAGAAACGTTTGCGAAAATCAGTGGCAACAAAAGAAACTTGTTTCTATAAATGCTTCTTTAAATCTCCAAAATATAATCGTTTCTGGTGCTTCTAAAGATAAATAATGCATTTTGGGATCATGAATAACTCGGCTGAGGTATATTTTCGTAGATTAAGGAAACATTTCACTTTTTTTACGGCGTAAGAAATTTCTATGTTGAGATCCACTTGTAACAAAAAGTAATAACAATAGTAAAACATTTTGTACTACTAAATATAAATCTGAATAATATTCATTACTACTACAAAATTATTGTATTATTAATATTGTACTGTTTTTTTATTATATAATATTGTATTGGTAATTGTGATAACAGTGATATTACAATAATACAATATTACAATATTGTTTTAGTAATTGTCGAAACGTCAGTTGAGGCTCACTGGGGAGACACGAAAAGTTTTTGGTTTGTTTGTTTGTTTGTTTGTCTGTCTGTCTGTTCCGCGATAACTGCCGAAAAAACATTCGATTAGGTTGTTTTTTGGTGGGTATGTTGTTGAGGTATCCGGAATTAGCTGTATAGTTTTTGGTTACATTTGGTTCATTGTTCGAAAAATATAGAACATTTCTTTTTAGGTCATAATGCTTTCGTATGAGAATGCAGACGATTTTCAAATTTCCTTTTTAACTGAAATGAAAATCGCATATTTGAATAATGGATTTAAACGTAAAATTACGGATATTAAATTTTCGATATGGAGGTCTTAAATATATGCAATAGCTTTGAAAATTTGCCGATACATCGATTAGAATTTAGAAATTAATTGTTTAAATTACTGGAACTTTTTTTGCAACTGTTCGGGAAATATAAAACATTTTATTTTCCTATTTTTCACAAATTTTAAAATGCATTTCTTTTTCTTTCCTCTTTATTTTGTTAGTTGCTTAGCAACCCTATTTCAAAGAAAACCAAAATAAGAAATGCATTTTTTTATCTAAAAAATTACAAGAATAAGAAGTTCATAAGAATTTCAGAATATCATTGCATAAATCATGTTCAATTTAACGCTTGTAATTTCTGAAACCTCAGAAGTATTTTATATGCCTATAAGTATGTATGTAATAATAATAATAAAAAAATCAGATTGCAAGATTCTAAATAATATGAAAAGTGAGATTAAAAAACAATGACTTTTAGAGCTGACGTTGAGGCTCCTGATCTTCAGATTTACTAGTTGTAAGTATTGCTATAATAAGATGGAGAAAAAAGGAAACGTCTTAGTATTCTTTCTAAATCTCTCTCTAAATCAAGTTGAGACAAAACTGTAGTCTAGACAGATACGCCCAAGGATCAATACTGCATAAAATAAATAAATAAATAAATAAATCACGAGCTCCGTATCTGACTCCGACCGAGAAATGGCGCCTTAGTCCTCAGCATGGAGATTAGGGATTCATTTGTCTATAGTTTGATTAACTCTTTTATACATGCCTAAGAGAGAAAGTACGGGAAGCGTCTATATCTTAGAAAAAGATACGTATTCTCGAGAGCCGTAGCATAAGTGGAGGTTTGAAAAAAATTATATCAACCTCTTTTATTATCTTTCTTATATATATATTTAGTAGATAAAATTGTAGCACATTATCAGCTATTTATTTGGATGATGGTTATTTTATGGGGAAGACTGATAAAACATAATCAACAAGAAAGAAGTGATTTCATATTTTAACTCTTTTATCAGTCTTTTTTCTTTATATTTTTTCATGTGACAAATTTTACTGTAGATTTTTTTTCTTAAGGGATAACACCACTTTGACGCCCTGAAATTTATGTTTTTTTTTTTTTTTTTTTTTTTTTTTTTAAGAAATGCGAAGTGTTAAAAAGAAATATTTACACCAAATTATTATGTATATATAAAAGTATAAGATTATAATTTTAGTTGATTGTGTTTAAAAAATGTGGCTTGACAACTGATTTGCAAGAGCGCTTCAAGATTAAATAAAAAAAGAAAAGCCCAAACGGTGGACACGACAACCCATCGTAGACTTTATCCCAAACAATGAGACAAAAAAAATAATTTTAAGTCCAAAAGCTAGATAAATACGTAGCCTTTTAACAATTATGCATTTTTAGTAAAATTACATCAATTCAATATAAATATTCACCCAAAACGTCCTTATTTAAAGTCGTACAGAAAAGTGAGATATCATGATTTCGAAAACATCCTACGTATTTCACTAGAAAAATATTTGACGTTTAATTTTTTAAAAGATCATGCCGATTGATTGAAAATTGGCAGAGCGTGAGGGGACACCGATTTTTAAAATGCTGATCTGAAGAAAAAAAAAATGCGATTACAGATTTCGTTGACGTTTACTCGCAATCTCACGATCAATTTCTACAGCTTGAAAATTGCTCTTTAACTTTTTATATCTATTTCTAACCAATAAAATGTGATTTTCATGTGCATTAAAGGGTACTTTAACCCTTTGACATTAACAGGACATGTATGTTCCTCTAACCTGTTTGAAATTTACCTCTTACCGACCGTAAAAACTGGACGGTATGTGATGATTAATTTTCTAAAACATGAACTTGATTGATTGAAAATTGGCAGAGCGAGAGTGGCCACCAATTTTTAAAATACTGATCTGAAGAAAGAAAAAATGCGATTAAAGATTTCTTAATGTTATCTACCTATCGTAATTTCCGGCGTATAATCCGCGGATCAAACAATCATGTTCCGACTCAGAAATTTTATTTTATAAAATATAACTTACTAGATCGCTGTCTTTATCTTCCTATTTATAACGATATCAACAATTGCAAATAAATAAATAAATAAATAAAATAAAATAAAAATAAATAAATAAATAAATAAAATAAAATAAAAATAAATAAATAAATAAATAAAATAAAAGATCATTATCTATAAGAGCCAAAGAGCTAAAGTTCCATATAAAATATAACAGTTTTTTACCACAACACTGTCTGTTTTCGATGACCATAAATACGAATTTTCCATTTTTTTTTTAAATTTCGTAGAAATTTACTGTACAATATTCTTTATTGACTTCAAGAATACGTACAATGTTAAACTTCTCATCGTAATTCACAGCATAACAGTATTCTTTCTTCAGCTAAATGTTATATTTTAATTTAGTCCAAGACTTTTCTGTGTCTTCATTCCTATCTTGACTTGAATCCAGGTCCGAAGAGTTTTCATATGCAATATTTGTTTCAGACTAACTCTCACTGGATTCTGATAAAGAAGATTTATGTTTTTTTCTTTTGTCTTGGTAATAAACCACGTTTTTAAATTCTTATCAGGTGTCGGAAAAACTCTTTTTTATTGTTTATCTACTTTTTATATTTCTTATCTACAATTACTTTATCGAAAACGTAGTTAACTACACCTACAACTACTTGTTTTCAAAAGTAACGATTACAAACTATTTTTTTTAAAGTAGTCACTACTTCGGTACTT
The DNA here is from genome assembly GCA_963931845.1 of Maratus michaelseni. Classification (NCBI taxonomy): domain Eukaryota; kingdom Metazoa; phylum Arthropoda; class Arachnida; order Araneae; family Salticidae; genus Maratus; species Maratus michaelseni. Next base: position 37,003,463 of record OZ007595.1, on the reverse strand, counting down.
TTAAATTTTGTCAAAGGGTTTAATTTATACTAGAAATTGAAGACACTGATTAAATAATAAAGCAACCTTTCCTTATATTGCATCTGTCGGGATACAATTAAATAATCGCGACATAACCGAGGGAATTACAAAAATAAGAACGATAACATACAAGAAAATGTTTTATGTTTGTCTCCAAATTGTTAGTTTATACACACATTGCAAATTTCGTATCAGAATTAAGTGATACATTATAATTTAGAAAATTACAGAAAAACAACTCAATAAATAATTCCGAACAATATGAAACCCAGCTTTAAAACACGAAGACCTAATAATGAATAGACAAGTGTTGCCACCAAGCAAATTAATTCCTTTGGTAGGTTAATACTTCATTGTAGCAGCAAGTGTCACTGGCAAAAATCTATGGACTCCATGCGATGCGTTACTGTACACTGCAGTTGAGATTTACAAATTGTTACAGATTCAATTTTGCACAGAAGAAGCAAGTTTCGACGACGCGATTTGCAGAATGGCACATTTTCCCCTTGAGGTTGCGTTAAAAGTAACATGTTCTGACTATAAACAACTGATTTTTTTTTCGCTACTCGCTACACTACATTGTTCCAAAATGTAGCATACCACACTACAAACTAATGTAAAAAGTAGCGATCACTGTTGTTTCGTTACTTGTATTGAGCTACTTCCACTTGCGGGGTCCAAGTTTTTCTTGCTTTTTAGCTTACAGGCTATCGAAGCCTGAGAGCTAATGTGCCTGCCGGTTCTGTATGTATGTATGTATGTATGTACGTATGTACGTATGTACGTAATGCGACTCTTCATAGAACTGACCATTTTGGTTCAAATTTTGTTTATAGGTTCATTGGGATAAGGCGCAAAGGGATAAGAGAAAGGAGGGCTAAATCCCCTCCCTATAATTTAGACAAATGGTTTTTTCATTCAGAATTATCTTATTTTCTTCAAATTTTGTATATATGTTCATTATGATAAGGCGCTTCCCTGATTAGTTTTGAAAGTTAATTGGTTTAGCATAAAGGAGGAATGGGGAACTAATCCCCTTATAATTTAGATAAATGGTTTTTTCATTCAGAATTATCCGATATTCTTCAAATTTTGTATATAGGTTCATTGTGATAAGGCGCTTCACTGATTAGTTTTGAGGGTTCATTGGTTAAGTATAAAGGGGGAATGGGAGGTGTTGTACTTTTGTATTCTCAAAAGTTCTTTCCTCATTGAATATGTTCTTGGCCCTCTAGTGGTGAATAAATTGACTTCTAAATACAAACAAGAACGAAAAATCATGCGTCAAGCATAGATTATGTAAGACTTTCTAACTCTTCCAAAATAATTTTACAAATCAATACCGTTTAATAAGGTGAAAGATAATATCTAAGTAAACAAGATCACCCAGCCGGAGCACCAACCTGTGAGGGTTTGCGGCGTAAAACCTCCGGCGGTAGAATCCCCTTCACCACCCAGCAATATCACAGCTCAAAGACGAACCCGAAACAAGGGTTGCTGGAATTAAATCAAAACAAAACAACAACACCCCACCAACTTACTGAGAAAACGCTGCTTCACGCAGGGAACTAAAAAAAAAAAAAAAACGAAGCGAACCGAAAACATAATACTACTAAAGCTAATTTACAAACTAAGAATTAAAAGAGACTCTAAAAAAAGATTTGTTACAATTGTCTCACTAAACCTAATTCTAAAGCTAAAATAAACCAAAAACAAATACATAGCCTCCCATACAATGCAATTACTCTAAAATACAATTACCAATTAAATAGCTACTGAAATCACAAAATTTACAGCAAAACAATAAAATTACAGAGCATCTCACCACGGAGAGTTACAGTATATTACAAATGAAACATGAGATGTGAGCAGATAACTTGCTACCCATATACATACACAACTGAGAATGCAAAAGAACAATTTGGAAAACGCATAACATATCTAAAAACCCAATTTCAGGAATTATTAACAATAATCAGAAAAATAGGCGAATTCTTTTGCGCAGCCCTGTATATGATCTATAGATTTGTATATATGTTACATAAAACGCTACATTTTAGTTCAGATAGGAAACGCGTAGCACAGTTTAAAATTTCCCATTTGGAATTTCCCTCAATAAACGTAAATGTACTTCAGAACATTTGTACTGCCCTGCATCTGATTTATATTATTTATACACACCAAGTAATAGAAAACAACTGAAAAAGCACTTCCAGCAATTATTGTTAACAGACAGTACCAAATTCTTTTGTGTGTCCCTGTAAATGAACGATAAATGCTATACTCTATATATTCTATAGTAAGCATCTTGCAATGCACCTTAGTCACATATATAAATTTCAATTTCTTTGAAATATTTAAACATTCTTAAAATAAATCGCAAACGATTTTTCTCTATAGACCGTAATGCAACGGAATTCTTTTGAGTGTCCCTGTAAAACAAATTTATGTGCTATACACACCATATTCTATAGTAAGTCTCTTGTAGTGCCCTTCAGTGATATATATCAATTTCAATATGTTTGAAATTGTATAGCATCATTAAAATAAACCGAAAATGATTTTTCCTCATAGACCGCGTAATGTAACGGAATTCTTTTGAGCGTCCCTATAAAAAAATTATAAGCGCTACACACTTCATATTCAGTACCGAACATGCCATAGTAAACCTCAATAACATATATCAATTGCATGACTATACATATATATTTACGCGAGTTTGAGCACGGACAGACAGATAGACAGACGGCAGACAGACAGACAAACCGAATTCATAAGCACTTTTCAACTATGTTGGAAAGCGTTAATAAGTGTCTAATGAACCGCTGGATGACATTAGTTTGCAGAATTTGACAACGAAATGCTTATTTGAGTTAGATTTATGCTCAAGTGCCAGTTACTATAGTTAGGTGTCAATAATTGGGGGTTCCACCCTATTTACAAGATTTAAAGAAGCATTTATAAAAACAAAGTTACTTTTCGTAGACTTTTATTAGTGGTTTTTATAGTGTATTAATCGATTTTCTCAATACCGAACATAGATTTTTCGGATGCTATCCAGTATTCATAGACATTGCTAAAGCCTTCGATCGGGTCTGGCATTATGGACTTATATATAAGTTAATTTTGCTCAAGACTCCGCCTCAACTAATCTTCATATTCTTGAACTATCTTAGAAATAGATCATTCTCTGTTAAAGTTAATAATTCTATCTCCTCTTCACGAACTATCGAGGCTGGCGTACCTCAAGGGGGTATCTTAAGTCCTTGGCTGTTCAATCTCTACATAAATGATATTCCTCGTTGCATTCCTGACGTCCACTTAGCACTTTATGCTGACGACACTGCCATCATGACAAGCAACATGTCACTCGACATTGTGCTAACTAAACTCCAAGCTTACATTTTGGCCCTTCAGACCTGGTTAAGACATTGGCGCATTAAAGTTAATGCTACTAAAAGTGCCGCCATGATTTTTTCCAATAAAGCTATCTCCCCAATTGCTAAACTTTCTCTTAATAGTGAATTCATACCCTGGGTCACCAGTTATAAATATCTAGGCATTTATCTAGATACAAATTTAACCTGGGCCAGGCAGATACAGGACGTAATTGCCAAATCTACCAAAGCTCAAGGATCCCTTAAATCTTTACTAGCTTATCATAGCTGTCTGTCACTCAAAAATAAATTATTACTATATAAGTCCTTCATTCGATCAACCATGGCATACGGTTCTGTTGTCTGGGGTTCGGTCTGTGAGACTCAGATGCAAAGAATTCAAATTTTCCAAAACCGCTTATTACGTAGGATCTGTAAGGCGACAACGTTTGTTCGGAATGACGTCATACATGCCGATCTCAAAATTAGGTCTATCTCGCAAGTAATTAAAAAACTTGCTCAAAAATTCCACAGAGATCGCCCTTTAATCCCCAACGAAGCATTGCGGTCCATTCAACCCTATAGTGTACTTAGCAGTAGAGGGAAGAAGAGACCGCTCGCCATCTTGAGTAGAGATGACGGTTTTGCTCCACCTTCCAAAAGAAGGAGGAGAGAACCACCTTAATCACTTCGTTGTCCTTTCAAAATTCCAAATTTTTGCTAATTTGCTTTTATTTTTTTCTTTGGCATAAATACATTAATTTACACTTTTGACGTCTTCCTGCCTAACATTTGGCAACGGTAAACATCAACTTTCCTATTTAAAATTCTTCTCTATTCTTAGAATAGGAAAAAAAAATTATATATTTATATTTTAATTTAATTGTATTGTACTTGTGTTTAATTATCTTTTGGCATCATAGTTTGTAATTACACTTTTTTTTTTTTTATGTATTTGAATTACATCCCCTTTTCATTTTCTATTTTGGCATTAATTTTAGAAAAAAAAAAGTTAAAATAGAAAATTGTATGGCTCTGTCCTCTCCCCCTCTCCCCTATGCTCACCTTCAAATCACTAATCAAGAAGCAACCACAAGATGCACCTGCATTCTCCACCGCAGCTCGCTGCGAGAACTCATCCAGATCAACATCACGATGAACTCTGCATAGATGGACCCAGCTCGATTAGCGGTAAACATGGGCATTACGCCCCATGTAGGCACACGCAAACTCATTCATGATTCTTGATATTTATCCAAGATGAAAAGATGAATTCATCCCTATCCATTTTCATGTTCAACAAATGTTATTTTACAGCCATTTATCATAAATTAACAGTATTAACGTTAACACTAAAATTAGTATCATTTTGTTACTTTTGTATGTATAAATTCAATTACGTTTGTATGTATAAATTCAATTACGTAGCTGAAAGTGTTCAGTTGAGAATGGATAGCATAAATAAACAAGCTGGAAATTGTACGTCAAACGTGACAAATGAGGTGCGTTCGTACTATAACTAGTTACATAAATATTCAGATCGTTTCTGATTTTTAATTCTGTGAAATGAATGATATCGTCTGCAGATTAATTTCTGTCATAGAATAAGCATCTCGGTCGCTTGACGATTCAACTTCGAAAGCTCCTATAACAAAAAAGCACCGATTTAAAAAAAAATAATTCAAATTTCTTAATAAATATTTTTATTAATATCTCCTAAAATTTTGATTCGATTTTAATAAAATTTGAAATGTCTCGACAAAATTCTGCCAAGATAATATATTTTAAATTTCAAACCATTCGGTTGGGTAGTTTTTGCGTTGTTATATGCGGACGGACGGACAGACAGACAGACGAACAGACGGACGGACCAAGCGACGACAATAGGCGCTACGTATTTATATAATTACGAACGCACCTAAAAACGATATTCCGGTTTGAGTAAACGGATTAATACACTCTAAAAACTACGCGGAAACGTTTACGAAAATCAGTGGCAGCAAAAGTAACTCTGTTTTTTTATAAATTCTTCTTTAAATCTAGAAAATATTTTCTTCCGAGGTTTCTAAATATAAATAACACTTTTCGAAATTGTTGGTAACTCGGAAGAGGTTACTGTATATTACTTACCCATCATACGTTATATAGGGTAAATCTTGTAATTGTTTTAAAAATCGACATAATTTATTTATCGGATTTACACGTTTCAGCCACTGGAGATTCCGAAAAACATATTTTTAGGGGAAAAAAATTGCCCTACGTCTGTGTGTCTGTAAACGGTCTATCTCCCGAACAAATTGAGATAGAGATTTGAAATTGGGTATATACTTAGTATGTAATAATGAGAAGAAGCCTATTGAATTTCAGTAGCCTCGATTATCCGGAGCTATTTATTTCGGACTCTCGAAATATGCGTTCTGATAAAAGGTATATAAAAATTTTCGAAATGGTTTATTTTAAGGAGTGAATACAAAAGACAATAAAAAACAAATTTTGCATAAAAAATGAAGTCGATCGGATAATGAGTTGCTGAGATATTTGTAATCCTCTTTTTTTCACACTCTTTGATTTTTCTTGACCCTGTATTTCATTAAAATTTCAATTCAAAGATATATTTTATTTGGAAATGAGACGCTTAATCCGACGCTGTAAACTATTGGTTAATAGGATTATCATTTTTGGAGTTATAAGGATGTTTCTTTTACGCAATTCAGTAATAGAGCATTTAAAGTCTATGACGTCATCAAGCCACGATTTTATTCGAATTGCAATGCATTTTATAAATAGTTTACACATGTTTTATTTTCATATTTTATATTATGCATATCCATGATGAGTAAGTATTACGGTGGCCCCCAACGACTAATTTTCGTTCGTGATCATATTATATTCTCTTAGATTAATAAGCATTTGTGTTTCTTTAGAGTGTACGATGCTGTCTCAACATTTTACGAAATAAAAAATCAAGAACAACAATAAGCAACAAATTTTAAACTTCCGACACAAGATTAGCTTAACTTTATGAGAATTTCAAATTAAAACACGATTCCACTAAACATTTCTGAGATATATAGAACTTCCTGTCGCAATCTTTAGCAAACACTCGCAACCTACGTTTTTCCCTAAACAATAGAACAATGTTTTCATGAAGAAATGTCTCCTTTAAGGAAATCCTATTTAAAGATAATGGCCATTTCTTATAAAATATGTGCCGCAAAAAGAAATGTTTAACTGCAACCCTCAGAAAAAATAGGAAAACATTTCACTTAAGAATATAAGTTGTTTTTAATGTTTTTTATCCTTCCTGTTGTAATTCATGTTATCTGGACATAAAAAGATTATATCAGGATACAGAAAGAATGATATAATGGAGGTTTTCATTATGTTTTGTTTTTATTGAACTATTTTGAAATGCTTAATGTTCTCTAAATAGCCATAATTTAATTACTAGATGCATTCTTTTCTGGTAAGGATAATGTTTTTTTAATAACAAAAAATTGTAGAAGTCGAGTTTTACACGTTTTTAGTTGACTTTGATTTTAATTTATACTCAGTCCAATAATATTCAAAGTGTTTTCAAACTATTCCAAGAAAATAAGTAGTATTTTGAAGAATTTAATGGTCTTTTAATAGTTATCGTTGAATGACTATAGATACATTCTTTTTAGCACTTTCCAACCTAGTTGAAAAGTGCTTATGACTTCGGTTTGTCTGGCCGTCTGCCGTCTGGCCGTCTGGCCGTCTGCCGTCTGGCCGTCTGGCCGTCTGCCGTCTGCCGTCTGGCCGTGCTCTAACTCCCGTAAATATGCTCGGATTGCTCTGCAATTTTTATATGTTATTATCGTTATCTATAGCATGTTCCCTATTTCAACGGAAGTGTGTAGCACTTATAGTTTTTTTACAGGGACACTCAAAAGAATTCCGTTACATTGCGGTCTATGGGGAAAAATCATTTGCTGTTTATTTAAATAATGTTTCACTATTTTAAACGCATTGAAATTTATATATATCACTAAGGTGCATTAGAAGAAGCTTAATATGGAACAGGGTGTGCATAGCACTTATAGTTACTTTACAGGGACAGTAAAAATAATTCCGTTACATTACGTCTATGGAGAAAAATCGTCTGCGGTTTATTTAAATAATGTTTCACTATTTTAAACGCATTGAAATTTATATAGATCACTAAGGTGCATTACAAGACACTTACTACGGAATATTGTGTGTATAGCAGTCATCGTTCATTTACAGGGACACGCAAAAGAATTATCTACTGTCTGTTAACAATAATTCCTGGAAGTGCGTTTTAAGTTACTGAACGCGATTTTAATGTTAACTTGCTTTTTGTCTATTACGTGGTGTGTATAAATTCTGTAGATCCTATACAGGGCAGCACAAAAGTTCGCGAACACATTTCTGTTTATTGACAAACTCCAGACGGAGAATTTTAAAATGTGCTACACGTTTCCTAACTGAACAAAAATTTAGCATCCTATGTAGTATATATACAATTCTATATATCCTATACAGGGCTGAATAAAAGTATTCGGATATTTTTCCGAATATTGTATATGTTGGAAATTCCTGAAATTATGTTTTTAAATATGTTATGCGTTTTCCAAATTGTTTACTTAGAAGTTATCTTTTAGCTTATTAAACGGTATGATTTGTAAAATTATTTTGGAAGCGTTGGAAAGTGCTACATAATCTATGCTTGACGCATGATTTTTCGTTCTTGTTTGCTAATAATGACGTTTTTAAATAAGCCAAAAATTGTAGAAGTCATGTTTTATACGATTTTAATTGACTTTGATTTTAATTGACACTCAGTCTAACAATATTTAAAATGTTTTCAAACTTTTTTTCAGAAAATAAATATTTTGAAAAACTTATTTTATAATAGACTTAGTGTTTTTCTAATAGACATGATTAACCTTTTTTGAACCAAATTATGAATTAATGAAAATTTTGCCAACCAAAGCATTTTTTCTGAATATTTGAAAATATATTTGTAGATTTCTGCAATCATTAAATAAGTTTTAGAAATGTTTCATTTATTAAAATGTAATTAACTAAATCATTATTTAGATGTATTTTGTAGACTATTTACAACATTACCCAAATCATTTCTTCAGAATATTGTTTTAAGCAAATTATAGAATTAGAAAATATACAAAAGTAATGGCCTTGCATATAAACATAGAAATTTTTCAGAACTGAAACTTCCAACATAAAAAGATGAGCAGTTACAGTTGGAAACAGATAATATGCATTTAAAAATATTTTAGCTTTGTATACCGCGAATAATGCTTTTGGCAGATGATAAAGTAAAGTGTATATATCTGATGAAATATATAAGAATTGAAATTTATTATTTATTTTATTAAAAAGGTGTTAAAAATACATAAAAAACATTTTCAAAACATAAAAAACATCAAAAGATGTTACAAGGTGTTAAAACCCAAGCGCTTTCAACTGTTACAAATGAATTGTATAACACGTTTCTTTTAATGGTACTTTACAGTACCATCGGTAGATAAAGAATTAATTGGTATTTGTTTGTTATCCCGTCGACCACTTTCTAGAACTCATGTTAACTTGCATTACTGACAATACATGTATTAAATGAATTTTATAACACGTTTCTTTTAATGGTACTTTAAAATAACAGTCCCTAAATTACGAGTTAATTGGTATTTGTTTGTTATCCTGTCGACCACTTTCTAGAACTCAGATGCATTAAAATAATTTTATAACAAGTTTCTTTTAATGGTACAGTGGAGTATCTATTATCCGAATCTCGGGCAACCGAACGCGTTCCAGAAGTCAAAATTCAAATTTGCGAATCCACTGCGGAAGCTTTTCGGAGCATAGAGACAGTTTTGAAGTCCGTGGAGCAACAGGAAGCGTGTGATTCTGTTCAACTGCTTTCATTAAAACGTATAAGAGATTTAGCAGCAAGAAAAAGAGTGTCCTCTCTGAAACAAAAGAATTTTTTGGGCTTATTTTCTTAAAATATAGACCTACAGTACTATACTTTTGATTCCCTGCAGATTTCTTTGATCGCTTTATTCCTGGATAGTTTGTTCCTTTTTTCTTGTTGTAAGCATTGCAGTACAAAATACACACATATTTTGTGTTTATTATCACTGTTTATTTGTTTCACTATGCGCATATTAACTCTAGTATGTTTTTTTTCGAAAATGATCGGTTATGCAAAATCTCGTTAATCCGAACACTCTTGGTAACCTATTAGTTCGGATAATGGATGCTTCACTGTACTTCGAATTACAGTCGATAGATAAACGGCTAAGATACATAAGTGACTAGATACATTCTTTTCTGCCAATATTGACTTATTTTAATACCAAAAAATTGTTGGTGTCAGGTTTTATACGTTTTTGATTCACTTTGATTTTAATTAATACTCAGTCCAACAATATATGCAACGTGTTTTCAAACTGTTTCAACAAAATAAGTATTTGAAAAAACTTAGTGCTTTTTTAACAGCCATGAGTAAATTATTACATGTTTTTTTCCTTATAATAATAATATTTTTTAATGCAACGAATTTTAAAAGTCATGTTTTATTTTTTTTACCGATTTCGACAATTACTTGGTTTGACAATGCACAGGGTGTTCGTAAACTGTTTAAAAAAATAAGTAGTTTAAAAACTTAATATTCTTTTAATAGTCTTGAATAAATTATATCTTTGTTCTTGTAAAATTAATGTTATTTTTAAATTAACAAATATGTAAAAGTAATGTTATTTTTAAATTAACAAATATGTAAAATTAATGTTATTTTTAAATTAACAAACATGTAAAATTCATGTGTTTTACGTTTTTAACGACTTTAATTAAAAGATGTTACTCTGCTCTAAAATATACAAACAGTTTTAACAAAATAATACAAATGATGGTACCAACAAAAATAATACTTATATAGGAAACCAAGTTTGCATTGCATTCTTTCAGTAGAAAATACAGGGCGTCTCCTTCTACGTCAATCGCAGATTCTGCTCATAGATTTAATATTAATAAAGGATAATTTAATGACTAACTTTGCTCTCTGTAAAATGTGATGGCATCAGTGGAAATAGTGGAAGTGCACAGTAATTAATGTCTTGTGTACTTTTGGATACATTCAGAATTTGGCAAGTGTCTTGCCCAGTTTTTATTGCGTGAAAAAAAAGACAATTGTTTCGTAATCTAGGAAAATATAATATAACCACAAACGAAAATATTTCTGGGTTACCCACGACTCCAAAAAGCGTTCTTTATCTTTAGAAACCTCAGAAACTGATACATGTAAAGAAGCATTTATAAACATAAAGTATTTTTTTTTTTTTTTTTTGCTGTTTATAGTGTGTTAATCAGGTTTGTCAACCTGGGATATAGTTATTTCAAATGCTTTCCATTCTCAAGTAAACATTTCCATGTTCAACAAACATGTTTTACAGACAAACATGATTAATTAACAGCATTAACAATATCATTAAAATTAACATTATTTTGATACTCTTTAATGTATAAATCAGTTACGCAGCTAAAAATGTTTAATTGAGAATTGATAGAATCCTAAAAATCGATATTTCACTTTGAGAAAACTGAGTCATAATTTATAAAAGCTACTCGGAAATGTTTCCAAAAATATGTAGCAGTAAAAGAAACTTTATATATATATATATATATATATAAATGCTTCTTTAAATCTTGAAAATATATCGGCTTCTGAGGTTTCTAAATATAAAGAGATCTTTTCGAAATCGTGGGTAGCTTGAAAGAGGTTATTGTGCATTTCCGTACGTGATTATATTATATTTTCGTAGATTCAGAAACATTTGTCTTTTTTTACAGTGTTGTTTGTACGTAAATGGTGACTTTTCCTTAAGTAATAAAATAATATTTTGATGGATAAATATCTCCCTTAAGGAAATCTTAGTTAAAGATGATGGTCATTTCTAATAAAATATGTGCCATAAAATAAATGTTTTGTTGCAGCTCTCAGAAAATAATAGAAAACCATTTCACTTAAGAATATTAAGTTGCTTTTTAATGTTTTATTTCCTTCCTGCTGTAATTGATGTTATCGGGACGTAAAAAGATATTATCGGAATACCGAAATAATGATATAATGGGATTGTCTTGTTTTTATTCAACAAAGTATTTTCAAAAACTTAAAGTTCTCGCAATATTCATGATTAAATGACTTTATGCCTTCTTCTCTTGTAATAGTTATATTTTTTAAATGCAACAAATATGGAAAAGTCATGTTTTATAAGTTTGTAACAGAATTCAATAAAATAAAGTTACTTATTATTGTTTGAATAAAATAAGAGCTATAAAAGTACCTACCCTGTTGGTATAGTTAACCGCGGCTGCACTCCATTTTTATTTATACACTTTTCAAAACACTCTTTAGAACACTTATTTTGTCACCTTTTTTAGTACGCTTTGGAGCTCATTTTTTGAAACAGTTTTTAGAATACTTTTGAGAACACTTCTTTTATTCAGCACACTTTCTAGCGCACTTTTTGAAAGCAATAATTCCACAAGTGTGCCCAAATGTGCTCCCAATCTGCTCTTAAATGTGTTTCCCAGTTTAGATTTAACAAATATCCTGAGCAGAACACTTTCGGTACACTTTCGGAACACTTTCTATTATGGCGGAGCGTATTCGGCACACATTTCAGTACACATTAAGGTAACTGGAACACTTTTTTTCACTCAAAGTGTTCCAAATCTGTTCACAGAGTGTGCTAGGAATTTGCAGTGTACAAGGTGCGTACGTCGAAACCCGGTTTTCATACATAAATTAAAGAATACAAATTGTTTTTAATTTTAATTTTTCTTCCTGTTGTAACTGATGTTATTTTTACATAAAAAGTTACCATCAGGATACAGAAAGAATGATATAATGGGATTGTTTGGTTTTTATTGAAATAAAAATTTTCAAAAACTTAATGTTCTCTTATTAGTCATGATTAAATTATTTTATATAAACTGCTCTTGTAATAATAACGCTTTCTGATTTAATGACTAAATATATTTTTTCTTTTAGTAGTAACTAGGGCATCCAGTTTTTTTTATATAAGGGTACTTACACTTTCTAACCGGTTCCAACCAGCTCTGAAATTGAAAATGTCCGCTTATAAAAAAACTGTAACTAAAATCAAAAAAGTTAAAACTAACAACGTTAGGGATCTACCTCAAATATCCTATGCAAAAAGAAAAAAAAATCATTTAAAAATATTAAAATGCGTGCGAAAAATCTGTCAAGAACCTTCCCATAGACTTAACATTAGCGTTCGAGTTTCTTCGGACGACTAGTGTAGGCTTTTACAGTTTCGATCAACTTTTCTGTTACGCCGTGACAATATTTTCTAAATTCACTAACAATTTTAGAACGAACGTACTAATTTTGATATTTCACATTTCAGTTTTATGCATCCAGCTAATATTTATTGAATTTTGAAAATATAATTTATATTTATTTGCCTGCCTTCATCTGTTTGCTTTGTATTTTAGCTCACATAAAGAAAACAAAGCCGATGTTCACAAAATTTGATTGCTTTATTAAGTAGGTAGTAAGGCTTACCTTCTTGACAACTGGAGAGTACACTCTTAAACTACCGAATGCGTCGTAAGTTCATTTAAACTTTGAAAATTCGTTAAAAAGACACAAATGATGCTAAAAAATTGCGGTTTGCAGGAATGGGATTAAGTGGAGATCGATTTTTTATTTTATTAACAAAAAAAAAGTTGTTAAAAAAGGTACCGATAGATGGCGCTTGCATGCGTAATATGAAGCATATGTATGCAAATTAGGATTATATAGTAAAAGTCCATTTCTGAGAAGCGTCTGACAAGTTTCAGTATCCCAGAACATGAAACAGGCCCTTCACTCGTTTTCAGTCATTTTGTCGTGCGGAATTCCCCGTTCTTGAACATACAACGAATAAATGATAAAAGAAAAAATTTAATGAATAAATGAATAAAAGAGTTTAACCAACAACGCTTGACCTGTTAACAACAGCACACAGCTGGCATTGAAGGTTTTTATTAACAGCCTGATTTGCATAAATATGTTTCATATTATGCATGCAGTGCCATCTACCAGTAATTTTCGAAACAATTTTTTTTGTTATTAAAAAAAATTGTATATATATATATATATATATATATCCGAACACTCTCTAATCCCATTCATGCAAAGTGCATTTTTTTAGCATCGTTTGTTTCTTTTTTATGAATTTATGACGCACCCGGTAGTAGATTCAATGTTGAACCATTTGATAGTGCAAAAAAAAAAAAAAAAAAAAAAAAAAAAATCAGAAGTATGAAAACAGGGCTCACTTTCTTTTTCAAAACTGCTGATTGTGGTGAAGCTTCAGCAATGGTTAAGTTTTCCACCATTATACGGCAATTTGTAAAAGCTAATAGTTTTATGCACTCTCAATGCAATGTTTTAACCTCTTTGGATATTATATATCCCACTTAATTTTAATCCGCAAATGCCATATTGGCACCAGAATTTTCGAATAAAATTTTGATTTTATAATGTACGTAAAGAAAAGCTTTTACTTATTTTCAAATGAATTTGTTCGTAAATCCTGGTATCATTCAATGATTTCAAAATTTGAGCAACAGAAGTATTTTCCCGCTGAAAGGGTTAAGGAACGCGGATATCCACCTGCTTGTATAGTGGCTAGAATACCGGTGAAAGATTGAGAGGTGTCGGTTCGAATCCTGGTGCAAGCTTCGATGTCTGTAGTGCGTCGAATTCAGCTGTAAACAAGCATAGCGATCTGTTTATATCTTGTCGCAGAAGGATAACTTTAGTCGTTTATATGGTTCAACATTATTTCTCGTTTATTGTGTACCAAGTTATGGTTCAAGGTTTTTATTAATTCATGGTTCAACCTGCATAAGCTTAGGGTTCAACTGTAGCAACAAACGTTGGAACAAGATTTCGCTTTGGCGCAACTTTAAGGAGCCATAATTTGTGAAATGTTAAACTAAATTTTTAACGCTGTAGTAATGTATGGTATTATAAAACGAAATAAAATTATAAAAAATATATAAAAATTTATAAATTAAATATAAAAAATATATAAAAAATATATAAAATTGCTTATAAAATATATTACTAATTAAATAAATATAAAATATATGTAAAATAAATATACATAAAATAAATAAATATATAAAATAAATATATTTAAAAATATATATATAAAATATATATAAAATAAATATATAAGAAATCTTTTTTGGGATAAACCTTAGTAAGTTGAGTCCACTTTTTATTCATTGAGAAAATTTCTGAGTTCAAATATTAAAAATGAGAATTTTGTTCATTTTAAAACATGACATAAAAAAAAACTATTTCATTGTAAACAAAAACAAAAACAAAACAAACAAAAAATACAATTAGAATCGATTTATGTAGATTTAATCCGATTAATTCTGAGCTGAATTTAATCTTTGTTAAGTATTCGTGTTCTTCTATTATAGTACGAAAGAATGCTAGCATTTTGTTATTCAGAATAATTTTCTCTTTTATGTTGTTTATTATTTCTCTGAATATGAATAAATGAATAAATTATTAAAAATGACGTAAAACATGAAATGCAAGATACCTCATGTTGCTCACGTGACAGTCATGTTGGATGGCAACATTTTTTTTTTTCAATGAATAAAGTGAATCAAAACAGTATTTTGTTAATGTTCTTTAGCATGTTTCTCCATTTATGCTTGATTTTTATGGATGATGTAGAAGTATAGAAACATATCTGCAAATAAAAGTAAAGTTAACAGGGAAATGTTTGATAATTAATCATCCTTAACCTGTTTCTTGGCAATAGCCCTTTTTTCATATTTTTCAAAATTAGTAGACAGGGAAGAATTTTAGATTAATATTAGAACCAAATAATAATTATTATTTGTAATTCAAATTTTCAAAAAATATGT
This sequence comes from Maratus michaelseni, assembly GCA_963931845.1. Classification (NCBI taxonomy): domain Eukaryota; kingdom Metazoa; phylum Arthropoda; class Arachnida; order Araneae; family Salticidae; genus Maratus; species Maratus michaelseni. The sequence goes on along the minus strand of OZ007595.1, from coordinate 36,988,089 downwards.
ATGATACATTTTTCCCATTTTTTATTACAAAATTTCGTCATAAATCATTTTATGAATTGTATCTATACAGTCTTATTCATTAACTTTCTTGAAAAACATGGCGACATATATGTTATGGTTACGTGTATGTTGATGAATGCCTTTGCGTAGTTCTTTAATTTTGAGGATTATTTATTTATTTATTTATTTATTTATTCTAAAGGATACAAATAACTTTTTATAGTGTTAAGTTTATTTAGCAAGCTTTAATATATATTGATTGTATCAGTTTGATTTTTTTCTTCGAAATAAAGCACACTGAATACACCATCGTAGTTTTCCATACACTGTAAAAAGTTACAAATGTTTCTTAATCTACAAAAATATAATCTATTCACAAATATTTTATAATATAAACTCATCCTTGTTAACCATGATTCGAAAAAAAAAAAAAAAAAGAATTATCTTTAGAAACTTCATACATTAATTGCATTTCGAGATTTAAAGAATCATTTATAAAAACAAAATTTCTCTTCCTGCACGTAATTTTCCGAAACGTTTACGAGTAACTTTTAAAGTGTATTAATCAGTTTTCTAAGCCCGGAATGTAGTTTTTCCGATGCTATCCATTCTCAAGTAAACATTTTCATGTTCAACAAATATGTTTAACAGACAAACAGGCAAAATTAACAGCGTTAACATTAACATTAAAATTAAGATTATTTCTTTACTCTTTCATGTATAACTTAACTTATGCAACTGAAAACGTTTACTTCAGAATGGATGACATTAAAAAAAACAGGTATTCCAAGCTGAGGAAACTGATTAACACATTATAAAAACTATTCGGAAACGTTTCTGAAAAATACGGGCAGCAAAAAATACTTTGCTTTTATAAGTATTTCTTTAAATTTTGGATTTGTATTGACTTCTGGGGATTCAAAAGTCAATGGAACACGCTTTTCGGAATTTCGGATAACTCGGAAGATTATATTACATTTTCGTTCGTGTTTATAGTATATTTTCATAAAATAAGAAATATTGGTGATTTTCTACAGTGTACGTTTCACTTTATTGTTTTGTAGCATATTAAAATATATAAAAACTTTAATGGTGTTATGAGCGTTTCATATAGAAAAAAAAAACTAAAATACATTAAAGTTCGCTCAAATGTTTCTTATTCTACAAAAATATAACATACAACCACGAATTAAAAGATAGAATAGTTTCTTCCGAGTTACCCACGATTACAAGAAGTGTTCTTTATCGCTATAAACCTCAGAAATCAATATATTTTCGAGATTTAAAGAAACATTTATTAAAACAAGATTTCTTTTCCTTCCAGGTATTTCTTTTGCTTTCTTCTCCTTGACTACTCGGATTTTCGGAAACATTTCCGAGTAGTTTTTATAGTGTATTAATCAATTTTCTAAAATCGGAATATTAGGTCTTCCCATAGAACACCCGATGCTATCCCTTTTCAAATATTTTTTTTTTTTTCTCAAGCATTTTCAAATTCAATAAACATGTTTTACAGATAAACATGATAAATTAGCAGAATAATGAATAACATTAAATTTAATGTTATTTTGTTACTCTTGCATGTATATAAATTCAATTACGCAGCTGAGCAAGTTTAATTGAGAATGGAGGCCATCCTAAAAACTGATATACAGGTTTGAGAAAACTATTTAAAGCATTATAAAAACTATTCGGAAACATTTCCGAAAATCAGTGGCAGCAAAAGAAATTTTCTATTTATAAATGCTGCTTTAAATCTCGAAAATACGTTGTTTTATGAAGAACTATTTTCCAAGTCATAAGTAGTTTGAAGTGGTTATTATACATTTTTCGTCGTGGTTATATGCTATTTTTGTAGATTTAGAAAAATGTTTCATTTATTATAGTGCATATTAGAGATGAGTTCGGGTTCTATTTTCGGAGCCCGGGCCCGCCCGAGCCCGAAACAATTTGTGTTTTCATAGTCCGATACCGAAAAAAAATGCATAATATTTAAAAATTGTTTTAAAAGTAATATCTCATTTTTTAAAAACTTCGTACATGAAAATGACTGTTAATCCCGTGTACATAATTAATTTCATGGAAATTTACAATCAATCTTATCAAAATAGAAGTTTGGTATCAAATAAAAATATACTTCCTTAAAAGGATTTTCATATTTTTCTCTCACAACAAGCAAATCTGATGGACACGTTAACATAGTGCGTTTTATGAATAAATGCATCAAATTTGTAGAAATTACTATTTCTATGCCGAAGAATTGAAAAACGTTTTCTATTTCGTATAAAAGGTGTATATCGTTAATTATAATTGATTCCTTAATTAAAACAATATTTCGTGTTCCTAAAAATCAGCTTAAATTAAAAATTTGACACCGTTATCTGAAAGATTCTGTGCTTTTATAGGAAAAGTGGAACACTGTTCGATTGATTCCAATTGGAATATCAATACATGACAATTACATCTACTTACGAATGAAAGTGATTTCGTAACTGTGCAGCATGAACAGAGTTCATGATTAAGAATAGAATTACTAACGTTATTTTCATAGGAAGAGCGATTATGACTCGCACACAATAAAAGACTAAAAATTTGAAGATTTAAGCTAATGCTGATTGACTAAAAACAAACAAAAAATATGTATTCATCTCGCGTTAGATCTAAAAATAAAATAAAATAAAATAAACGTTCCAATTAAAAAATATCCTACTCTCACAAGCGAAAATCTAGCAACGAATATTATTCGCGTCTCTTCCTATTGGCGCCGTATCACCCAGTCGTCAGTCGCGTCGCAGATATCGTAAATTTTCTTTTAAAGTAGCATTCTAATGCTAGAAAAGAAAAATAAGATTTGTTTCCCCTTGTATTAGTTCTGATCAAAATAACATTAAAATGACTTGAAATGGAATATGGAATTTTTTAGGGAAAAAAAATCTTATTTTTATTTTTTCTATATGAGAACAAATAAAATTGTCAGTTTCAGAAAGAATGAGCCCGAGCCCGCCCGGGCCCTAAGGCTGGTATAAAAATCGACCCCGAGCCCGTCTCATCTCTAGTGCATGTAGGTTGGCCAAAAATCAATACTTACCTACACATCTTTCCTAAACATTTCTTTTACAACGGATTCAAACATGGAATATAATGATAAGTATCTTACTGAACAGAGGAAAGTATCTTCAACTAGGTAAATTATACTCAATGGTTGGAGTATCATAGTTGAGATTTATTCCAACAGAGCGGAAATATGCCGGAACCAGGACTGGAACCTGGGTACTTTGGCTTGTCGTGCAAACACTCTTCCTATTGAGCTATCCCAACGATATCCTGGCTGGCATATTTTCACTCTTATTTGCTGGACAACGTTGCGAACTGCAGCGCTAATTTCATTCATCCGAGCTATACCCATCCGATCTATAACTACTTTCCTCTGTTCATTATGACCTAATTACATGGTATAATGGAGTTTCTGTGTTATTTCAGATTCATCATGTAAAATGCTATAGTTATAGATCGTATGAAAATCCCATAAATTTCATAAATCCCATCATGTTTCAAATGTCGTTACATCAATAAAATGCACCGCTAGCATTTTCCCCCCATATGCCATAACGTAACGTATTTTTTTGTGTATGTCTGTAAACAAACTATAATTACTACACACTTTATTTTCAATACCGAACATTCTATACTAAACCTCAGTAATAAAAATTACATGGAAATCCGTGTATATTTACGAGATTAATAGCACGGACAGAAGGCCAAAGAGACAGACAGACAGACAGACAACGCAATTTTATAAGCATTTTTCAACTTTGTTTGAAAATGTCAAAAATAGTATTTTGCAAAATTCCTTCACTTCTTTTCATCATTAATGTGTGTGCCTATTTTTTAAATTATTTGAAAACTAAAAAGGCATATACCTTTCTCAAAACAATCATATTTTAATAAATAGTTCGTACCAATTCTACATTTTCATTTTGAAATAAATAAATAAATAAAAGAATATTTAAAAAAGGTAATAATAACAATCATGGCGAAAAATGGCCAGGCACCGAAATTACACGGCACTCTACGCATCAACATTATAATTATGTCTTCATGAATGACGTTTCTTCTAACGAAAATGAAGTAAAACGAAATTTTGTCACCCACAATCTTGCACGTCCTCTTTTCTTACAGTTGCTTCCTTAGAAATGCCATGAATAAAACATGAGTAAAAGAGAAAAAAAAAACTTTCTCTGTAAGTTGTCAAGAGAAAACGGTATGTGATAAAGCGCACGCACATATCGTTGAAGCTAAATTGGAAATCTATTTTTAATTAGGGATTTCCGAACTACGTTTTTTTTTCTAGATTTGTATGTAAAGAGATTATACGCAATTTATAAACTCATCTGTATTTATTTAATTTAGCATTAAATTTTAAGTAGTTAGAAATTGAAAGAAAGCTTTGGATAGTACACAGAAAGTATTGTTTGGAAAGTATTGGAGATTAGATTTTATATAATTTTGCAAAATGCGGCGTGAAAAATTTATGCGCAAATAAAACTGAAGTGTGACATATTTTAATAGTACTTTGATATACATATACTATGATAATTTCATACCCTATTTTTTAGTTAGTCATTGCAAAAATGTTATGAAACTTAATCTTTAAAAGTGTTCAATGTTTAATTAAAAAAGTAAAATAAAGAATTCAAAGAATAAAGATTTCAAGTAAATTTTATTTCCATAGAAATCTATGCTGATATAGTGAGTTTAAATTTAACGCATTAAAAATAAAAAAAATAAATGAACTTTCCAATTGTAAAATTTTTTTTTGAAAAATTAAGCTAATAATTTATTTAAACTGAAATTTAATTTCAGTGTAATAATTTACTTATAATATTTATTTATACTTTTTAATACTCAAAATTGAAAGGCTTTCATTTTTACATTTTCTACCTATACAAATTAATTTTCTCTTCTATTTCTGGGTAATATCTTTTAAAGTTTCCTCAACATTGTTGATATAAAAAAAAAAGAAAAAATGGCTTTGACTCTTTGACAAATCAAAAAATGCCCTATAACTTAAAATAATAATAATAATAATAATAATGAAAACTATAAATTACAACAAAATATTTCTTATGTTGAAAAATCGTATTTTCTAAGGCTTATGTTTTGAATTTTGTCTTATTTAAAGCAATTAAGACTTGTTGTACAGAACTTGCATTGCCAGTTAGACGCATGAAGATTCCAATTTTATGACGTAGCACAAGATAAATGCAGCATGATGTTACGTCACATTCTTATCCTATAGATGATTTCATATATATATATATATATATATTTCTTACTTAAAATAGAAACCTTGTAAAATGTTAATACTCTATTTTTAAAATGACAAAAAAGTTTGTAAACTCTCCAAAAAATCTAAAAAATAATTTAAAAAAAAAATAAGTTTCGGAATTTTTTTTTTCAAATGTTTTCAACATCAGGACTCTGTTTATTATTAATCTATAGTGTCTCAATGTTTCAAGCATTAACATTTCGACCGTATTTATGTATAATGGAGGACTATCCAATAATTACGTCACATTTCAAGAGGGGAAAGGGGGATTCTGCAAAGTGTGAAATGGTGCAAAAGGGAGGGAGTTACACGTTAAGGGGGGGGGGGGTTAATACGTTGTGACTTCATCTAAAATATAAAAACAATCGGTTAGGCATTGTTTACAAGTAGCATAAAAAAAGTTATAACTTCAATAATGTTTTAACCATAATTAGGTCTGAATAAAAGTTGCAAAAATGTGACTTCACAACAGGATATGGGACATCACGCGAGTGGCATAGGGGCAGAAAGAGGTCCAAAGAAAAAAAAAGAAAAAATTGCGTGAAGTCATTATTGAATGACCCCTTATCCAATATATCAAAGAGTTTTAAACAATAACATCTGTACTCTCATTGTTATTAACCTGTATATCACAGGGTTTCAAACATCTTCTTCTGGACTCTGATTATTTTTAACCTGTACATCACAGTGGTCCAAATATTAACATGTGGTCTCTGATTGTTATTAACCTATGTATCACAGTGATGCAAAAATTAACATCTGGACTCTGATTATCATTTTGTATATCAGTGTTTCAAACATCAATGTCTGGATTTTGATTAATTATTAACCTATATATCTCAGTGTTATTATCTCACAGTGTTTCAAACATCAATATTTAGACTTTAATATTAACTTGTTTATTACTGTGTTTCAAACATGAAATATATTATTAACTGCAAAACATCATTTAATTTCACGTCAAACAATTATCACCCACAGATACTAACTTATCCGAATTTTTTTGTGCGTCATTGTAAAAAGATCAATAAATGCTACTCACACTACTTCTAATAGGAGACATGTTATAATGACTCTTATACATTCAAGTATCAAAACAATCTAAACATATTTACGAAAGTTAGTGTATGAACAGACGGGCTGTCATACAGAAGAACCGTATAACTTTTCAACTAGGAATCTGTTGAAATAAAAAATAGCGATTTCCATAAAAAAAATTATATAATACTTGTAATTCTTTGCTCATGTTTTGAATTTAATCTCTAAGTAAGATCAATAAATAAATAATAAAAGAAAAACTTCCAAACTGGCTAGTAACAATCATTCTAATAACAAACATTTTCCACGAAAAAAAAAAAAAAATTATATTGCGTTCAAAAAGAATATAAGTGTGATGAAACGTCATGGACACAGGTCACATCTTACTTTACTGTTTTTCCACAAAAAGTCGTAAAAAATAAATTATTTGTTGCATTATTTATAATTCACGTGAAAGAAAACTGAGGAGTCCGAAAATAATAAGTGACGTCGTCCTTTTAAGTCTTATGCCTACCGTGACGAAATCTCTGACGACATCAACTGAATCTTCAATGGGTTATTCTTTCATTATAACGGAGTTGACATCAGATGTAATCTTTTGACATCATTCCTGAATACTGAGGAAGGATCCGTGATTTTTCAGTTTTTCTTTTCCGGAAAGGATATTATATTATTGAATGCTATATAATATGTATGTTACGTGTTGTTTTATAAATATGAATGAAAACATTGTTTAGGTTGAAACATTGTAGTTAAGATCATCTGATTTCTGCAATAATTACTTTGTTTTTACGGTACACAAATTCCTTGAACATAAATCATCCACACTTTATCGTAAATATAGATAACGCTGGTTTGTATTTATAATTATTGCATTGAAGGAACATATTATCCTAAACTTTCAAAGTCAGAAACCACTTTTAAATAAAACATGACAGAAAAAAACAATACAAGAACAATCTTAGAGATAAACTTTTTATGGTTGTTTTAGGAAATATTATTGTATTTTCTGTTGGTTTTATTTTGGGGAAAGGTTATGGCATTTTATCCGGTACTAAAATGAAAATCAAAAGAATTCGCACGTTTTGTCTACAATTGAATGAAGATATCATATTTAAAATCATTTGATTGTGGAGTTATTAAATCCATCTTCAATTTCATTCACTTTTCTAATGCAATGGAAAGTAATTGTTAAACATTATTCTTAAAGGAATTTTTATGAAAATTAATATTGTTACGTATTTCTACATTTTTATTTTATTTTATTAAGTTCATTTTATTTGTAAACATAAACTGATGTTACCTGTATCAATAGATAAATAAATTAATTATAATATGTACTATAATTTCTGTTATTAAATTTTGACTTATGATTTTCGATAAACGATTGCATTTTATTGAACATGTGAAACGTGAAATTATTTTTCAAACTGCTGACAAAGCATAAAACCGACAGAGTGAAAAAATGTCCACGCCGGGATTCGAACCCGGATACTTTGAATTACTCCAATGCTCTACCATTGAGCTACGAGGACGATACCCAGTCTGTCATCTCTTACTCTAATGTGTCAGAAATGCTACAACCTGCAGAACAGTATGAAAAGTCTCTAACAGCACACAACCTTTGTGGCATCCATAAGACGAAACTAATCCCATCATAGATGTACACATTTTATTTAAGTCTTGTGATTTCGTATTACGTCACTATAACTATTAAATATTCTGATGCTGTTATGGCACTCTATCAACCTCAAAAACTATTTGCATAATTAGATAAAATATCTACTGTGGTATAGCGGTCGCGTACATATAATTAAATACATCATATCATATTAAACGAAAAAGTTTTATTTAAAAACAATAATTTTAAAAAACACGATAGTAGATTTTTAGATGATATTACAAGACATTTTTTTACATCTCAGGAGCCCCAAAGACAAGGGTCTTTCAAGAACTCAAAAAACAGTCTGTCCTCACTGGTGAAAAACTCCCTCTCTTCCTCGCTGTACAATTCTTGACTTGATTGACACACCCTTTCTTACCACAGGGTTCTTTGAAAACCATTTCTCTAGTCATGCTATTCATACGAATACCTTCCTGACACATTTTAAACCCCTTCATCTTCTTATATAAAGAGTTCACACACATTTAGCAAGGCTATACAAAGCATGAAAGGTATTTCCTTTTTACTTGAAATGGTCAAATATCTTCTCCCTAAGATAATCCTCTTACAATAGTTGCCCATGAAGACCTATCACTCCACTTTATTCTGGGATTATTTTAATCCTATCAGAATGAATTATGCTGATAGCCCCCAAGCCATCAAACTACTATAAAAAGAGCTATCTTAAAATCATCGGCTCCCTCAGACCGAAATCCAGAAATATGTATGTGTGTATGTGTATGTGTGAGTGTGTGGTGTGGTGGGAGGGAGGGGTAGTAGGAAACTTTTTTATAAGCCGATGCCTTAGTATAATAATCCAATACAGTTACCAACAGTCATATTTTTTCTTATACATTTTTTATTATTTTGAAACACTTAGAAAAATTATTTAAACCCTTTTTTTTTTTCAAAATTAAATAAAATGTAGACAACAACTTAACTTACTTTCACTACCTGCCAGCGCCCGTGTCCTGAATTGTAATTTTGGAGCAATTACTCCTAAAAAATATATTTCACTTTTCATATTGCATTGTTAAATTTGTTTCTCTTAATTACATTTAACTCGATTCTGAGCGCGTAGATCTGATATGCTGCAAATGATAAGAATAATGTGATGCATTTATTGCTAAATCAAGAAATCTCCGATCTCCGGATATGAACAAAAAGGTTGTATATTTTCAATACACGTTCCGTTCCACAATAAATGTTATCTTCATTGCAAAAAGCTTTACACAAAAGAAGGTTTTAAAAGCTTCCGCCTTTATTTTTGACTTTCATGACGTGTATGTTACAATTAGTATCCATAAATCACCGACTTTACCAAGCGTTTAGTGTGGGAAGCTCCCTGTGTTCAGCAACTATTCATTCTCTATTCTCATGGACGCTTCTGCATAAAGGTTAATGAGACTATTTTTATTTGTATTTTCACCTATTTTTTATTTTTATTTTTTACTCAAAATAAAGACTGTTGAGTTCTGTGATTGAAACAAAGCCTAATCTCTTGCTCACTTTTAGTTTTGTTTTCTGTTTCTCCCTTTCTTTAACAATAACATCTCAAATAAAGCTTTTCTCTTTTGTCAACTGGATATTAACAGTGTTGAATTTAGGGAGTGGCCGGGGAGGGGATTTCTCCCCGGAGCATTGAAAGTTCCCCCCCCCCGGAAGATTTGAAATTTTATGCTTTTAATGGTTGAAAAGTGCAATTCCCCCCCGGAGCCACAGAAATCCCCCCCGGAGAAAAGTGTCTGAATTCAACACTGGGTGTTATTCAGAGAAATGTTTTGGCACTTTTGTATTATCCGTACCAGAAAGATACATTACGCCAAAAATGGCGCCAATATTTCTAATTATGGTAACCTGAATATATATTTTTTCTTTTGCATTATAACTGCATAGTTAACGTTATATAGCATAACATCCCGCCGGAAAAAAATGTTATCGTAAATATCTTTTATCGCTAAAACCGCCAACCTGATGTTATGTACTTAATATGTGAAAGGTATTAAAATATTAAAATTCCATTTTAAATCTAAAATTTAAATTAATTTTTAATCTAACTCTCAATGTCTAAATTTAAAGCTAGCCCCTTTAAGTTGTTTTCGTAAAACAGCAAACATTCCACAAATTAAATTGTAACGAGCTGTACGATTAAAAGTGCAAACTTAACGCAACTTTACTTTATCTCTGGTTATATTACATGTAATTTCAATTGACTTGTCAAGGTCAGTGTCCTGGTTCTTACCTTAAGTCAGTAACTAAGGTAATAGTGCATTTGTCTGACTGACCGCTCTACCATTTCCCAATGACAACAAAGGCATTAAGTGGGGAGGACAGATATCCTTGAGAAGTCAATTGAAACTACACAAAGTATAGTGTACACACTGTAAAAAATAATCCTGTAAAATAACAGAAAATTTCTGGCAGCAAAAGTTGCCAGAAAATTTCTGTATGTACAAGAAATATATGTACATACAGAAAAAGTTCGTATACTTCAATCCTTTTCCGTACATACAGAAATTTTCCGTACATACAGAAATTTTCTGTATGTATGAGAAATTTCTGTATGTACGAGAAATTTCTGTATGTACGAGAAATTTCTGTATGTACGGAAAAGGATTGGTGTCTACGAACTTTTACTGTATGTACAGATATTTCTGGTACATACAGAAATTTTCTGGCAACTTTTGCTGCCAGAATTTTTCTGTATGTACAAAAAATGTCTGTGAGCAAGCACTGTATTATTTTTTCTGTAGTAGCTAAAGAAAAATCTGTACCATACAGAATTTTTTTTATTAATTACTGTATCCCTATACTTCCAACCTATGCTTCTTTTAAATAAAAATATACTTTGAAAATTTAATTAATAAAATGTGTTTGCTTCTATGTGATAGTCATTTGAAATCTATTTGATTTCATTCATTAAACAAAACTTTTGTTCATTTTTTTTTTTTTTTTTTTTTTTTTTTTAAAGGGAGGTTGGTAATGAATATGACAGAATATTCTTTTCAAACAGTAAGTTTCTTTGTTATCATAACAGAAACTTGCCAAATTCCACATATTTAATGAATTCTGCAATCTTTTTTTAATTTCGTGAAAATATTAGTTAGCCCTTATTTAAATATTACTTTATTTTTAAACTTTAAAACTGGTTTAAAACTTGTAACATTTCATCCAATAAAAGAATTGAATTATTAAATGTGCCATATTTATGTTATACTCTTTGTTGAGAATGACATAGTTAACATTTTAAAAACAGCTTTCATGTATATAGATTTTTTTTTAAAGCTGCTTTTGGATATATGATTGTCTATTACATATTAAACATCAGTGATGCTGGAAATAATGTAGTTTAATTTCATTAAATTGAATCTTTCATTTATTCAATAAACTGAATGCAGAAGCCTGTTGCAGGGAAGAAAAGAAAAACTAAAAAAATTTGTAACAATAAAATAAAGTTGTAATGAATAAAATTTCATAACAAAAAACCAAACCTAGTTGCTCAAATCTAAACTGCTTTCTCAAACGGTGAGCTTATTTTGTTTGCAAATTTTACATTTCAAATGTAATAGTAACAAAAATAATATAAATATAAAACTAAATAAAGAGTGCACTTTATTATGGATCGAATTATCCGAAAAGGTCCTGTTTTATTAAGATGAGTTTTGTGAAGGGATGACTGGAATGTGAAAACAAATATAGTTGCCAGAAAATACTCTGTTGAACCAAAGTACACTTGCTGTTAAAAGAATCAAAATGCAAACACACAAAGTCCATTTTATAGTTTAAAAAAAAATTGTTCTGATTAAACATAGTTATTTAATGCAATATATAAAAGTAAAAAATATACATCAACAATGCATTTCTATTTTCCTAAACTTTAATATGATAAAATTAAATTAAAAATTCTATTTAAGAAAAAACAAGAACGAAAAATCATGCGTCAAGCATAGATTATGTAACACTTTCCAACGCTTCCAAAATAATTTTACGAATCATACTCTTCAATAAGCTAAAAGATAACATCTAAGTAATCCAAATACTTTTATTCAGCCCTGTATAGGATCTATAGATTTGTATATATACTACATAGGATGCTAAATTTTGGTTCAGTTAGGAAACACGTAGCACAGTTTAAAATTCTCCGTCTGGAGTTAAATAATACGGAAATGTTTTCCCGAACTTTTGTGCTTCCCTGTATAGGATCTACAGAATTTATACACACCACGTAATAGACAAAAAGCGATTTAAAATTAAAATCGCGTTTAGTAACTTAAAACGCACTTCCAGGAATTATTGTTAACATACAGTAGAGAATTCTTTTGTGTGTCCCTGTAAATGAACGATGACTGCTATACACACAATATTCTGTAGTAAGTCTCTTGTAATGAACCTTATATAAATTTCAATGCGTTTAAAATAGGGAAACATTGTTTAAATAAAGCGCAGACGATTTTTCTCCATAGACGTAATGTAACGGAATTCTTTTGACTGTCCCTGTAAAGTAAGTATAAGTGCTATGCACACCCTATTCCATATTAAGCTTCTTCTAATGCACCTTAGTGATATATATAAATTTCAATGCGTTTAAAATAGTGAAACATTATTTAAATAAACCGCAAATGATTTTTCCCCATAGACCGCAATGTAACGGAATTCTTTTGAGTGTCCCTGTAAAAAAACTATAAGTGCTACATACTTCCGTTGAAATAGGGAACATGCTATAGATAATGTTTATAACATATAAAAATTGCAGGGCAATCCGAGCATATTTACGGCAGTTAGAGCACAGACAGACGGCAGACGGCAGACGGCCAGACGGCAGACGGCCAGACGGGCAGACGGCCAGACGGCCAGACGGCAGACGGCCAGACGGCCAGACAAACCGAAGTCATAAACACTTTTCAACTAGGTTGGAAAGTGTTAAAAAGATTCATACTATTTGAAATATTGTAAATTTATTTTCAACATACATTTGATTACTTTTATCCCCCCCCCCCTTCCACAAAATGCAACCACATCCTGCTAAATAACAAAATAACAAGCACTAACTATAAAAAAAATGCTAATGCGTTGACACAGAGTGCACGAATTTCAATAAAACACACACACACACACACACACAAATAATAATAATAATAAACACAGTAATTTACAAAAAACAATTTTATTCTTCTCAAACACAACAGAATTCAATGAATCCTTTTCTGAAACTGTTTTTTTTTTTTTTTTTTTTTTTTAAATAAAGAATTGGGAAATATTAACTCAAAAGATATAATGTAACACAATTTTTAAATTATTGAAATACCGAAGAGAAATTTGTTAATTACTTACTAGATATGTGGAAATTTAAATAGATTTATTCAAAAATAGATACAATTCAATAATGGATACAATTATCTTCCTAAGATTCTCCATATGTTTTTAATCTTACAAAGATTTTTTGCAGACTTTAAACTCTTGTTAATCACATGTTTGATACTTGATGAGTCTGGAGGAATGCCCATCAAGCCCCTGTAAGTGAAAGAAAAAAAAACATAACATTTAAATTGAGCTTCATCCATTCTATTTTTTGGAATACAATTTCAATGTTTTGTAGGAGGGATTTGTAAAAGTAATTTGTTCGAGTTTGGGTAAATTTTCATAGAATTAATTTCCACTTCTTATAATTATTTTATCTATTTCATAACAGTTTAAATATTTATAAATGCTAATTTCAATACTACTACTAAAACTTAAAACACGAGACTTTACCAAATGGAAATATTATTCAATGTTATAGAAAGACTACAAAAGTTTGTATCATAGGGTTGGCAAGTTTTTGCCAAAGTTTGAAAAATAACAGTAAAAACAGTCCTAGCAATATTTTTTGCCAAAGTGGTAAAATAGATACAGATATTTTATTTACAGGAATATAAGTTCAATTTTACTAATTTTAACTTCAACAATATGTAACTTTGAATTTTTTAACTCTAAATATTCAAACAGTTAATCTATCATATTTGCTTGTTTCTTCATAAAATATTTTATGTTAATGAAATGGGAGAGTAAATAATGATAAAATAAATGGTTTAAACAGTCAAAATTATTAAGCAGCTAATTTTAATGCTTTATTTAATTTTTAACAAAGTCTAAGAAATATTAACTTATTTGCTGTGCTAGCAGAACAATAGTAGATTGAAGTTACAAAGTATAATTCGTATAGAATCATAATCCCTCTCCTCTCATTAATTGTTTTATCCGGTCCATGTTTTTAAAATTTAAAAAATAATATTTTTGTAGGAATTTCTATAAATATTAATTGTAAAAGATACAGGGGTTCAGATAAAGAAAACATGTAGACAGATTTTGGTCGTTACAAATCAGATATATGTATTATATATGTTACAAACAGGGTTTACGAGTATTTTTAAAAAAAATAAAAATCTGATTTATTTATTTATTATTTTTTTTTAATTCAAAGAGTTTTTAAATTACACTTTTTAAAGTAAAATAACCACTACTATATCATTAACAATTAGAAAAGCTCATTTAAATTTATTTTAAAAAAAACCAACCCTCATTCACTTGGTTAATATCATTTGAAATATTTTAATCATATAAACAATTAAATATATACATTTAAAAAATGGAGCAATGGAACACAGATTTAATTTGAAAATGTGAATTCTCTTTTACTTTTGAAAGCATACGATAAACAAGAGGGGGAAATTCTGCTATAAGGCCGAATATAGATTGCCACACACGGCTTTTATTTAAAAAATAAATAAACTAGCTGTAACTCAGAATAAAAACGCAATGACAACAAACAATTTTAAAATATCTAAATAACAAATAAAAATTCCCCTGTTAAAGTGTTGAGTTGGTCAATAACCATTCGATCTAGAAAAATATTTTTCTACCACTGAGCAATTTTTTTTAATGAAATTTAATTCATGTTGCTATGGCAGCAGACGATAAAACGATATCTTTGGAATAAGGGAATAAATAGAAGAAAAAATTTTGTTGATGTTTGGGATAAAATGTTTTTCTTTATTTTTTAAAAATGTATATACATAATTCACTTTTATATTTTAACAGAATAATAAGTTTACTATAATTCGTTACTCATGCTATGGCCAGTATATACGATACACGTCGAGCCACAATGCCTTTATCATTATCTTTTTACGCGTAAAAGTTTCGCTACGGTACTCCATTGTGAAGTTTTGTAATTTTTGAAATCTAATATTTGAAAAACGACATAATCATTAGATTTGAAATTTATATCAAGAAAAATACAATTTTTTACCATTCTAACGCAGTTTGTAAAACAATTTTGTGACAAATACTTTTCGAGTTATAAATTTTTTAAGTAACTTCAAATGTTTCATTTTCCGAGATTAATCTGTGGCAACGATGGATTGCTGTGACTTTTCATAAACATGAAAAATGATAGAGATTGAAAGAATAAGCCACCCTGTGTGTGGCTAATAAAACAAATTGTCTTGTGTTATATGAGCAGTTACTTACATTAACTGCAATTTAACAAATATCCTATTCTACATATAAAAAATATATATACCACCTTAAATTAGCCATTGAAAAAATAAAAATCATTTGCACCCTTCATTACTAAATGCTGAAACTTTTTGTTTCAACCACATTTCTTTATTGGAATTTTATTTCTTTCTTAAAATGAAAAAGATAATAAACATTTTACTGAGAAAAAAAAGAAAACAACTATCAATTAAATTTTAAACATACTATTCTGGATTACATACAATATTCTGAAATACATAAAATATTCATTTAATGAATTTGGAGCAGGTATTACACGTACATAAATATGATCACAATTATATGTTATAAATTTCAATGGATCCAAAAAAAATATATTTTTTGTTATTAAAATGTTTAAAAAGAAACACCAAGCTATACCAGCTTTGTGAATTACTAAGCGATTATCGAGTTTAGAATGAATAGTGAATCAAAGTTGGATTTATTTGATTTAAATTTAAAAAGACATTAAATCAGTTTTTTTTTTAAGACTAAAAACTTTAGTTGTTAATTAGCTTACATTTATAAGTAGTTAAAATTGAAATTATATATAAAAGCATTTTAGATAATGTTTAACCATGAAATCATTATTTTTATTTTCCAAAAATAAACTGTATATTGGTTAATTTAAAGTGCACAGGAAGTAATGAGATCTCTGCATAAATATCAATAAAAATACTTTAGAATGACATATATTTATTTATTCTAATGTTTTCTATATCTTTGCAGAAAGTCTCCATGTATTAAAAAATTTACAAAAGATGTAAAACTAATTTTAATAGGTTATATGCATTTTTCATACCTTCAAATACATGCATGGCATGTATTATCATTTAACATTTTTCAGCTGAGATTCTCTATTTTAAAATTATGTTTATTATTTTAAAATGTGATATGTGATTTTAAAAGAATTAAAAAAGTATTGATTTTGAGTTCTCAGTTTCTACCACTCCTTAAATTTACAATGTTTTTTTTTTGTCAAAACTAATATTTATTACAAAATAGCTTGACCAAAATTTGAAATATTTTTTTAAGTTGATTTAAATCAACAAACCCTGGTGCAAGGCAGTTTTTAATATAGTAATGTTGTCTTTAATATTTACAAGTTTCTTGAATATATAAATTGTGGATTCAAAGGTTATTAATATTTATATAACTATTACTATTCAAGATTACATTTATATATTAAAATTGGAAAGAAAAAACAGTTTTATCTCCACCAAACTTGGAAATTTATTTACAAAGTAGATGTCTTTATTTGTACTTATATGTTATAAATTAAAATAATTATAATTAATATCAATGAAATACAAATTAATATTCAGATAATTAATTAATAAATATTAATTTTATAAATTAATGAACAACTCATAAATTAAATTAATATTCTTAGCTATAGTATGCAAGCAATTAGGTACTTTTCCACTATGGGAGACTAAGCTTGGCCCATTTTATGTATTAGAATGCAAGTTTCCAAGTAAATGTAAATGCATGTAAAAAATGACGCAACTACTGACAAAAACCTAATGAACTCTTTTGCTCGTTTATATAGAGATTTATATATCAGAGTTTCCCCAAGACAGTTTTAGAAGGGTGCTGCACTCTGCCTGCGCCTGCTCTGTTTTACAAAATAGCACCCTTATTTGTCCCTCATAAAAATAATTAGCACCCTTCTTGACCCCCCCCCCCCCCTTAGTAAAATAATTAGCACCTTTCTTGCCCCTCAGTTTAGGACAGTTTTTTACTGAGGGGCAAGAAAGGTGCTAATTATTTTACTGGAGGGGGGGAGGAAGAAGGGTGCTAATTATTTTATAAGAGACAAGGGTGCTATTTTGTAAAACAAAGGGCAGGCAGAGTGCAGCAATCTCCTGAAACTGCTTTGGAGTTCTGGATTTCATAGTAAAAATTGACTCAATGTTGTCTTGAAGATAGTGCCTTAACTTTTAAATCTTAAAAGTGCCCTTTTCTCACCAGCAGCACCCTGACCTTTTTCAAACCTGAGTGAAACTCTGTATATACATATATATATATATATATATATCAAAGTATGCACTAACATATACACAATTTACTTCTGCTTGTATATAAAAATAGATAATTAGCTTATTTATATTAAATTGTATAAATAGTGAAAAAAGTGCTTGTGTATATGAAACAGTGAATTGTTGAGCCAGAAAATGTGTTGAAAAAGCGAGAATTCTTTTCTTACTAAGGTCATTTTCTGCATCTCGCCTAATTTAAAAATTAATTATGAATTTTTAGAAAGCACAAATGTTTTTTATGAACGGATTGAAAAAAAATAATCACAAGCATAGTAATAATACATCTTGATAAATTAATTTAAAACTTATAAAAATTTTATAAATTGAAAAAAAACTAAATAAATATAAAATTTGAATGAACACACAAGGAATATGACAAGAAACAAATAATAGTTCAAATATATAGAAAACAAATAATAGTTCTTATTTCTGATTAAATTTCATACTTGCCTTGCACTCTTCTGGATAAACTGGGAACTGATAAATCATACTTCAAATGTATTTCGATTTTCATATTTATTTTCTGAAGTCACCTTTCTATGAAAACTACAGTTGATTTGGTTCCTATATATAAAAGCGTAAAAAAATTGAGTTCATTTACAGCAAACGTTTTTGTAAAAACAGATAACTGAATAACAAGTTTACATAAAAAATAAAGTACATAAACATACTTTATTCACAACTCTATTTTTGGTGTGCATAAGAGCAAAAAAAAAATTAGGAAAAATAATTGCAAGAAAAGCTTGTAGCAGGCCTATCCACCTTTTATTATTCAAAGGCACATCTGAGTGCATTGCAAGCAATGAAGGGTGCCAATATTCACATGACTCAAAACATACAATATTATCTCACAGTAGCTTGATGGTGGAAAAGAGAATGGAACGGGGGAGGGGGTCTACCCTTGGCAGTGTACCCAGGGTACCCTAAAGTGTATTTTACATGCTAACAGAAAATAAATAAAATACTTAATTTGAAATTATATCAAAATAATAAAAATATTTTTTTAAAGTATGTGAATAAAAATTTTGCGACATAAATAAAATAAATTATATTCATAAGGTCCCTGACAAATTTTCTGTGAAGGGACTCCCAAACTTTCTCTACTGAATACAAAAAGAAGTGGAATATCACCTACAGGGAAAAAATAAAGTAATTCAAAATGTATTTAAATATAAATCGTAAGTAAAAAATGAAGAAAAATAATCATAATAAATCTGACATTTTCAAAAATATTTTTTTTTTTGGTGGGGGGGGGGGCTTATTGTTTCAAACATATCGCCTTCCAATCCCCCCCCCCCCAAAAAAAAAAATAAAAAAAAATAAAATAAAGTTTTACTATTTTATATACAGGCATATGTCCCTTATAACAGGGATTTTGGTATTTTTCGGTTAGCCGGGTGCCAGTGAAATATATATATTCTGCAGTCAATAAAAATAGTCTCAACATTTTTTTTCCTTATTCATATCCTTCTTGAAACTGATATTAAAAAACTAAAACAATGCAAAATTCTGTTACATCTTCACTTTGAAAAGGATAAACACACTTGATTTTTGTTTTTGTGATACAACCTTCACTAAATCATTAAATTTAATAATTCGAAAAGCTTATTTAAATTTATTTGAAATTAAGAAAAACAAACTCATTCACTTGGTTTATTTGAAATATTTTAATCATATAAAAAATTCAATATGTATAGTTAATAAATAGAGCAACATAACATTTTTTATTTGGAATGTAAATTATATTTTACTTTTGAAAACATGAAAGAAATAAAATTATCTTGTGTTTTATGAGCACTTATTGACAGTAACTGAAATTAAATTCTATACTATATAAAATATCATATGCACCCTTCATTTACTAAAAGCTAAATCTTTTTGTTTTGACCAAATTTCTTTACTAAAAATATAAAAGATAATGGAATTATTTCTTCCTGAAAAAAGAAAACAATTATCAATGAAATTTTAAACATTCTATTCTAAAACTGGATTATATACAGTATTCTTTAAAACATATTTAATCCGGGTAATGTACAATAATCATTTAATGAATTTGGATAATGCATTACAGACACATAAAGATGGGTATAAGAATTACAGAGTTTGGAGTTAATCAAAGTTGGATTTATTTGATTTAATTTATAAAACATTAAATCTGTTTTTTTTTTAGTCTTTAAAAACTTTAGTTGTTAATTACTTTATTACAAGTACTTAAAATTGAAATTATATTTAAAAATATATGTCTAAAAGCATACAATTTCTAACCATGAAATCATTATTTTTTTATTCATCATATCAAATCTTTCCATAAATAAAATATATTGGAATGTTGATTGAATGATTTGTTATTTACATATGCACAGGGAAGCATATTTATTCAAAATTTTTCATATCCTCCCATAAAGTATCCATGTTTTTGTATTAAAAAATTCACACAGATATAAATGTGTGCATTAATCTTTTAATATTTTTCAGCTGAGATCCACAATTTTCAATTTAGGAACTTTTATTTTAAAATGTTGATTTGAATAAATTAAAAAATATATGGATTTTGAGTTCTGTCTCTGCCACTGCTTAAATTTGCTACATATTTTTGGCAAAACACAATATTTATAACAGAATATATTGACCTAAATTTGAAATATTTTTTTAAGTTGATTAATTTTTTTTTAAATCATCGAAGTTTGCTTAATTTCGTTTCAGTTATTATCTAAGAGGTGTCGACCCAGGTAAAAATTTGGGGCCTATTTACGGCCCCTTCACATAATTACATTCAATTAAACAGATCCCTTCACCAAAATCCATTCAATAAAACAGGTTGGTTCACAAAATTTTAATAAAGCAGGCTCGTTCACGAAATTCCTTAATCAAGCAGATCCTTTCACAAAATTCCATTCCATTAAAGCATACTTTTCCTTAATTTTATTTTGCTAGGTTTAAAATGTATATATTTTCAAACAAAACAATCTCACGAGAAAAAAAAAATCAGTACAAACAAGTTGTTATTAATAAAATGGTTTCAATTTCAGTAGCTGGATTTAATATTACGTTACAAAATATTATTTTTCACAAAAATCATTATATTTTCACAAAACAGCCCCCTAAAGAAACTTTGGATCAAGCCTTGTCTCTAAACACTAAATGATATGAAATCCGCACATGGAATGACGCTTTTGGCTTTTCTTTTAGTTACGTGTACATAATTTAAAACAAAACTACATTATATTATTAAACAAAAATGTATACTTACATTATTCGAAAATCCATCTGAATGTTGTAGTTGAAATTATTCAGTTTAGCGAAGGCTTGCTATACATTTTCGGAGCTGCAAACAGATCATCATTTAGTAAACACACAAGACACAACAAACATGGCGGACGCTCGCATTTCACTTCACTCATTTCGTCCCCGCTACAGAAATTCTCTGTATGCACATGTATTTGCGAGTACGGTAAATTCTCGTAGACAGTTTTTTCGTGTTAAAATACAGTTAAACTGTGGAAAAACAGTACATTCTTTCAAAATACGTTTTCTAACAGAATAATGTTGTCGTAATGTACTATGATGTTTTTTAACAGGTTAAAGTTGTTAAAAAACATGAGTGATTGAAAATCGGCCTGTTTTTTTACAATTTTTTTTACAGTGCATCCAGGTCTTGGCTGAACCTTGTTTCGTCACAAAGTCCAGTTATCATTCAAAAGCTAATTATCTAATTAATGTTTAGTGTCCTTCCAGTTTCACACCTTCTCCCCTTGCAGGAAAATATTGCAAGTTCTTAACAAAAGCTCAGACTTCATAGTTCTGAGCTAATCTACAAACTTTATGACCACATAAGTCACAAAATTCATATATACGGCTCTCGGGGCCTCCTCCGAAATCACACGATTACGTTTGAACCATCGATCTGGATTAATAAATAAGTTCAATCAATGAAGATGTCCCCTAGTCTAAATATTACTTCCTCTAGAAGTCATTTAATTTATTTGGATTTATTACAATACACCCCATGTGTGTGACAGAAAGCGCCCGTACATCGCATCTTCACATATATGTATACTAAATGTTACTAACTGTACTGTATTATTTTAGTTTGCTTTTATATCATTTAACCTTTTTAATGATGTTATGTACACAAAATGTTAATAAATAAATGCATATTAAATTACTTTTTTCAGCATGATTGGCGATAGGCAACGATAAACATGATTGTCGATGACAGTCATTTTTGGCGATCTATCTTTATGACATGAATAATACACAAGTCCCAATTTTTTTTGGTTTATTTGGATGAAAATATCCTATATTTGCGAATATGTATATATGTTTTCTGGGTGTATCATACTACATGATCTGGTCCGATTAAAAATAAGTTGGTAAACGTTTTTGAAATTAGGATAAAGGGCAATTTTACGCAAAGAAGACTATTAGGAAAAGATTCAATATTGATAATAAAAAATAAAAATATATTTTTGAGTGAAGACGCTTTATGTTTGAGAATACGGATATGTATATTTTCTAGCTGCATGTGATACTGTCAAGGACATTCACAAAAATTGTAAAGGCCAGTAAAAATTATGTTATGGATCTCCTAAATGCCCCGTACTAGTATATGTATACTACAAAAATTGTCGTTCTCAGCGCCCGGTGCAACTATCCTTCTTGTCCTATCCCCTGTGTAAATCCCTGGATATGGTGTGATGAAGATCTTTTAAAAACACATTTATAAACTTCTGCAGAATCAAATCAATATATTATTTCATTAAAATACCATTAACAGAAGAAGATGAAATATTAATAAGAAAAGTATTCTAGCTCCCGTGGATGAAGAGTTGTATGATTGAAAATTGTGTGCCAGAGACTAGAAATTCCTCCTTAAATATTCCTCAAGCATTACAATATCGCAAAAAATATTTTTTCTCTAATACATTTCTCAGCATAAGGTAAAGCTAGGAGAGTGATCCATGAATATTTTTTACTTCATTTGTTTTTTATGCATTTCCATTGCTATTTTGTTGTTATGTTGCAATTTAATAGAACAATTGGAATAAAACCAAGAAAGTTATTTTGCGCAATCTGTCCTTACAGGGTTGGTGTGATTGCGCACATGGGTAGGAGAGATTGTTACTAATAATAACTACAATAAAATTGTTAACAATAATAATTACACTTAAATGACATTGTTGTAAGGTTTTTTTGAACAAATATTATTGTATTAGGAATAAATATTTCAACCTAATTATTAAAGAATCAGAAAAAGGACATAATTTTAAAAACGATTAAAAAAATTTAATTATAGGGAAAAAAATTAAAGAATCAAAAAAAGCAAGTGCAGATAAGATTACAAAATAACGTTAAGTTACTTGATAACACGTTTAACTTCAAATTATTTCATTTTCTATTTTCATTTTTTATGCAAATTTACAAATAAGCTACGTAATCTCTCCTAGCATGGAAACTAATGGTAACAATGCGCCATCTCTCCTAAGTAGCAGCTGCGCAAACTCTTCAATTTCGGTAGGAGAGATTGCGCGGCCTTTTATTTAAACATGGCCGCTACTACAACGAACCGTTGATGTTCACATTGTTAGTCTAGATTAGTAGCTTATGAGAAATCGTTTAAGTTTAAAATATTTTGTACTACTGACATTGTATAGAAATTCTGATGAATAGCTATTAAAATTCAAGCACTTACTTTGGGAAAACAAAACAAAATAGCAATACTTTATCTTAGACGCTGAAAACAATCAACGTGCACTTTTAAGTAGACACTCCACTACTGCTGTTGTACAACTACCTGGAGTCGCTGCGCGCTCATTCTACTCCTTCCCCCCGAACCTCTATGTGCGTAAATTCTCCGATCGCACCATCTCTCCTTGCTTTACCTTACAGTTTTGAGCATTTACATGAGATCAAATTTAATGCAATATATCCAAAACTTGTGATATGAAATGGTTATATGTTATTATTTATTTTTGTTTGGAACAATTCCTGATTGATATCAATCTATTAACTATTTCTTTCGGTTATTTTGCCAAATTTTTTACCAAAATCTTTCGTTTAGATTTTGAGACATCACTCTCAAAAAATGATGCATTAAATTTTTAACTATCCTACTCTATATAAACCTTTATTTTAATAGTGATATAAATTTCAGTGTTATGAGTTACTTCTTTCTTGGTTAAGTTAATATTTTACTGCAGGAAGCTTACCTGAGTTGGAACAGCATTCCCTTTCTTTTTATTTCGTTTTTCTTTTTTTCTTTTTTGCTGGATTTCTTTTCTTGCTAATACTGGATTATTCTAAATGATGGACCCATTTTCAAAAAATTGTATTTATTAAAATCCAAATCCGAAATGAACAATCTTGAAACCAATGAAAAGAGAAAATTTCAAAAAAATTTTTAAGACATTATAAATGTTCAATATGTCAACCGTTTGCACACTTCTTGCGAACTCAAGATGGCAGAAAACCTTGTGCTCCACAGTAGCCATCTCACTCACAACTGACAGTGAAACGTAATCGCGGCCTATTGCCGCGGGACCTCTACCGGCCTCCTCTGGAACCATCACCGCTTTGAAAGCCGTGCACTCAGTAACAGCAGATACGCTTTCTCGTGTGTGGGACGAGTTTGGCTATCGCGTAGATGTTTGCCGTGCAGCAAACGGTGGACACAGTGAACATTTATAACGTCTTTAAAAAAACTTTGAAACTTCCTGTTTTCATTGGTATAAAGATTGTTCATTTTGGATTTGCACTTTAATAAATAATTTTTTTTTAAATGGGTCCATCGTTTAGAATAACCCTGTATATTCAATCGTCTATGCTTTGTATGACAATGGAAGCAGTAAATTTACTAGGAGACAATATAAAGATTAAATAAACTCAAGGAAACCTTAAAAACATGAAGTATTTTCATAAAGTAAGTAATAGGAACCTATAAATTAGAAAAATAT
This sequence comes from Maratus michaelseni, assembly GCA_963931845.1. Classification (NCBI taxonomy): domain Eukaryota; kingdom Metazoa; phylum Arthropoda; class Arachnida; order Araneae; family Salticidae; genus Maratus; species Maratus michaelseni. The sequence goes on along the minus strand of OZ007595.1, from coordinate 36,963,528 downwards.
ATTGATTTTTTCTCATACTTTTTGTAGTAAAACAAATTCTTTTATTTCTAAACTGAGGAAGGTGCTTTTTCGATTTGACATATTTCCTTGAGTTTTAGAATAAATTTTATTACTTTGCATTTTTTTTTCACTCTAGACGAGAAATATCAATCGAGTTTTTCGTTTTTGTGATATCAAATCATATTTTGACCCTTCACATTTTAAAGTAAAACATAGAATTTGATATATGAAATATATTATACGCTAATACATGGGTTGTAATTTATATTATAAGTAACTGTATATATTTCAGTGGATTTGCAAGCATCAGAGGAAACCATTATTAATACCGCTTTCATATACATTATTATCAAGCATATTTTTTTAGGGTTGCTTACACCGGGATAGAAAACTTAATAAATAGATCGGGTAGGTCATAGATAATAACGGTGACAAAGCCAAATAAATGTTGCTTTAAAAAATGCCTTAAATATGCTATTCACGAAAAATTAAACGAAAAAAATGTATGGATGCCTCTAATAATTAATTTTAAATAGCTTGTAAAACACGCAATTTTTTTATATATTTTAAAATAAGAATATGCTACAAATATTGTTTATATTTTATAAATAATTTCATATATTAAATCTTTGAAATATTATGGCGTAAAAAAGACTATAAAAGGTAAAGCGAAAGTAGTTACATGGATTTGGATAGCATCTATACTTCTCCAAAATATTCTTAAGTGACGTACCTGAAATTCCATTTATGAAATGTTTTTTAGATAACTTTTGCACTGTTACATTTTTAATATTTAAATTAATTTATTTTATTTAATGTTTCCTTGTATAAACTACAGTATATATACTTATATATAATATATTAAAACAGTGCGTATATATATATATATATATATATATATATATATATATCATATTTAACTTTTCTCCCCAATTGTTGTATAAACGTTTCTGTGTTGTTTTTTAATGGTTATATATATATATATATATATATATATATATATATATATATATATATGTCGTAGGCTAATTGGGAAATTCGCCTCTTTGCAAACAGCCTAGGCTCTTTGCAAAGAGCCGGTCTAATTGGAGAATCATTTCCTTTTTCCCAATCAGCCTGATGTTTTTCAGGCTTATTGCAAAGAGCCTAGACTGCTTTAGGCTAATTGGAATATGGTCATTTATTTCTCAATCAGCATGCATTTTTTAGACTCATTGCAAAGAGCCTAGATAGCGTTAGGCTAATTGAAAAATGACCATGCCTATTTAGAAAATGATCAATTCTTTGTCAAAATATGGTGTTGTACCCAACTCGAACCTGAAAATTCCATTCGAAGTCGACCCGAACCCGACAGAAAAATTCCATCGAACCGTAACCCGATCCTCAAAGCACAAAATAAATTCCTTCGAGTCGCAACCCGACCCGAACCAGAAAACTCGAGTTAATCCGAAATCCGACACGAACCCGACAAAAAAAAAAAAAAAAAAAAAAAAAACCATCGAACCGTAACCCGATCCGAACCCGACAAAATAAATTCCTTCATGTCGCAACGTAATTCGAACCTAAAAATTCGATGTTAACCAGTAACCCAACCCGAACAAGACATAAAAATTTCATCGAACCGTAACCAGATCCGAACCCGACAAAATAAATTCCTTCGTGTCGCAAACCGACCCGAATCTGAAAATAATAGTTAACCCGAAACAGGAAAAAAATTCCATCAAACCGTAACTCGATCCGAACCGGACAAAATAAATTTCTTCGTCTTGCAACCCGACCCGAACCTGAAAATTGAAGTTAACCCGAAAGCCGACCCGAACCAGAGAAATAAAAATCCACTGATACATAAACCGATCCGAACACGACAAAATAATTTTCGTCGTCACGCAACCCGAACTGAACCAGAAAATTGAAGTTAACCTGAAACTCGACCCGAACCCGACAAAAAAATCCATCGAACCGTATCCCGATCCGAACCCGACAAAGAAATTCCTTCGTGTCACAACCCGATCCAAACCAGAAAATTAAAGTTAACGCGAAACCCGACCCGAACCCGATAAAAAATTTATCGAACCGTAACCCGATCCGAACCCGAAAAATTAAATTTTAAAGTCACAGAACCCGATCTGAAACTGAAATTTTAAGTTAACCCAAAATCCGATTTGAACCTGAAAATTTAATTTAACCCGAAACATAACACAAACCTGAAAGTTTAATTTAACCCGAAACATAACCCAAACCTGAAAATTAAAGTTAACTCGAAACACAAAGTTCAAACGAACCCAACCCGAAACCCGACCTAAACCCGATAAAAAAATCCATCGAACCGTAACTCGATCCGAACCCAACAAATTAAATTTCGTCGTCACGCAACCCGAACCGAAACTGAAAATTTAAGTTAACCCAAAAGCCGATTTGAACCTGAAAATTTAATTTAACTCGAAACCGAACCCAAACCTGAAAATTAAAAGTTAACTCGAAACACAAAGTCGAAACGCAACTCGACCAAAAACTGAAAATTGAAGTTAACCCAAAACCCGAACCCGTCAAAAATTTCATCGAACCGTCACCCGATCTGAACCCGACAAAATAAATTCCTTTGTGTCACAACCCGATCAAAGACAGAAAATTCCAGTTATTCCAAAACCCGACCCGAACTCGACAAATTAAATTTCGTAGTCACGCACCCCGATCCGAAAGTGAAATTTTAAGTTAAACCAAAAATCGATTTGAACCTGAAAATTTAATTTACATACATAACCCATAACATACCGCAACATAACCCAATCTTGAAAATTAAAGTTAACTCGAAACACAAAGTCGAAACGCAATCCGAACCCGAAACCCGAACCTGTCAAAAATTTCATCGAACCGTAACCCGATCCCAACCCGACAAAATAAATTCCTTCGTGTCACAACCCGATCCAAGCCAGAAAATTCAAGTTAACCCGAAACCCGACCCGAACCCGATAAAAAATCCATCGAACCGTAACCCGATCCGAACCCGACAAAATAAATTACGTCGTCACGCAACCCGAACCGAAACTGAAAATTTAAGTTAACCGTTTTCGTCTTGACTGCAAATTGTGTTTTGTATATTTTTGTGGCAGAGGGCAAATTTTATCTATAAAAAACAATGTGTTTATTAACCTTAATTATCAACAAGGCGCATAAATGAAATCTATCAATAAAGCAGTTTTCTTTTTTTATCAAATTCATTCAGCAACACATCTTCTCTACATAATGATGGAAAAATATTAAAAATCTGCCACATCTGCAGTTTTCATAGACAAAGAACTTTTCTTATTTATTTTTATAGTATTTTCATTCAGTAACCCATCTTCTACGTAACGTTGAAAATCAACAAAAGTCTGCCTGATCTGTAAGTGTCATTATTGCAAAAATTTTCTTACATATATATTATAATAATGTTCTTTAGATACCGATGTTATCTGAGTAAAACTGGGAAACATAAAAAATCTGCCTCATCTGTAGAAATAATTATTACAGAAATTTTCATATATATTTTTTGTAATTCTTTTCATTGGCAACCCATCTTCCCTCATTAAAGATGGGAAAACTTTAAAAATCAACTTCATCTGCAGATTTCATTAATATAGAAATTTTCATATATATTTTTATAATAATATCATATATATATCAAAAAGACAGTTTTCTTATATATTTTTTATAAAATTTGAAGTTTCTACTCCTATTTGTTATACTAAAATTATGCATAATCATTTAATACTTTGGACGTTCTGCAATAACGCATGATTAGAATCCTTCATCGGGTCCGGAAAACCGTTTTCCGCTAAACTGACCCGACCCGCGGTTGGTGCTTATGTTCCTGTTTCGGATCGGGCTAACATCTATTATTTAGAGTTCGGATCGGGTTACGTTTGATGGATTCATTTTGTCGGGTTAACTTCAATTTTCAGTTTCGGGTCGGGTTGCGAGACGAAGGAATTTATTTTTTCGGGTTCGAATTCGGTTACGGCTCGATGGATTTTTTTGTCGGGTTTGGGTCAACTCAAATTTTCAGGTTCAGATCAGGTTGCATGACAATGGAAATTATTTTAATGTTTTCGGTTTGTGCTGCGGTTCGATGGAATTTTTTTGTCGGGTTCGGGTTGAGTTTCGGATTAACTTCTATTTCCAAGTTTGGGTCGGATTGCGACACAAAGGAATTTGTTTCGTTGATTTCGGATCGGGTTACGGTTTAACTTAAATTTTCAGTTTCGGGTTGGGCTGCGTGTCGACTTTGGGTTTCGCATTAACTTAAATTTTCATGTTTGGGTTAGGTTCCGGGTTAAATTAAATTTTCAGGTTCGGGTCGGTTTTTGGGTTAACTTAAATTTTCAGTTTCGGGTTGGGCTGCGTGTCGACTTTGGGTTTCGCATTAACTTAAATTTTCATGTTTGGGTTAGGTTTCGGGTTAAATTAAATTTTCAGGTTCGGGTCAGTTTTTGGGTTAACTTCAATTTTCAGTTTCGGATCGGGTTGCGTGTCGACTTTGGATTTCGAGTTAACTTCAATTTTCAGGTTTGGGTTATGTTTCGGGTTAAATTAAATTTTTATGTTCGGGTCGGTTTTGGGTTAACTTAAATTTTCAGTTTCGGTTCGGGTTGCGTGACGACGAAATTTATTTTTCGGGTTCGGATCGGGTTACCGTTCGATGGAATTTTTTTCCTGGTTCGGGTTGGGTTTCGGGTCAGTTTGCGACACGAAGGAATTTATTTTATCGGGATCGGATCTGGTTACGGTTCGATGGAATTTTTATGTTTTGTTCGGTTGAGGTTACTGGTTAACATCGAATTTTTAGGTTCGGGTTGCTTTGCGACATGAAGGAATTTATTTTTGTCGGGTTCGGATCGGGTTACGGTTCGATGGAATTTTTGACGGGTTTGGGATTCAGGTTAACTTCAATTTTCAGTTTCGGGTCGGGTTGCGTGTCGACTTTGGGTTTCGAGTTAACTTCTATTTTCAGGTTTGTGTTAGGTTTCGGGTTAAATTAAATTTTTAGGTTCTGGTCAGTTTTGGGTTAACTTAAATTTTCAGTTTTGGTTCGGGTTGCGGGACGATGAAATTTATTTTTCGGGTTCGGATCGGGTTACGGTTCGATGGAATTTTTTTCTGGTTCGGATTGGGTTTCGGGTTAACTATTATTTTCGGGTTTCGGTCGGTTTGTGACACGAAGGAATTTATTTTATCGGGTTCGCGTCTGGTTACGGTTCGATGGAGTTTTTATGTCTTGTTCGGGTTGGGTTACTGGTTAACATCGAATTTTTAGGTTCGGGTCGCTTTGCGACATGAAGGAATTTATTTTGCCGGGTTCGGATCGGGTTACGGTTCGATGGGTTTTCTTTTTGTCGGGTTCGTGTCGTATTTCGGGTTAACTTGAGTTTTCTGGTTCGTGTCGGGTTGCGACTCGAAGGAATTTATTTTGTCCTTTTAGGATCGGGTTACGGTCCGATGGAAATTTTCTGTCGGGTTCGGGTCGACTTTGAATGGAATTTTCAGGTTCGTGTTGGGTACAACACCATATTTTGACAAAGAGCTGGTCATTTTCTAAATAGGCATGGTCCTTTTTCAATTGGCCTAACGTTATCTAGTCTCTTTGCAATGAGTCTAAAAAATGCAGGCTGATTGAGAAATAAATGACCATATTCCAATTAGCCTAAAGCAGTCTAGGCTCTTTGCAATAAGCCTGAAAAACATCAGGCTGATTGAGAAAAGGGAAATGATTCTCCAATTAGACCGGCACTTTGCAAAGAGCCTAGGCTGTTTGCAAAGAGGCGGATTTCCCAATTAGCCTACGACATATACATATTTGAATACATATACTATATTATATACTATAATAGAGTGTAACATAAACTGGATTATATGTTGTCATATGCATACTGTCATATATACATATGTTGTTGAGTAATTTATATAAGTATATATAAATAACCTCACCATATATTCCCGGCGTATAGCGTTTTGATACATGAAAAGTCATCAAAATTCACAGGTGCGAGTTATACGGCGGATATAAAAATGAAAGATTAAAAATTAAGACTTTATATTTCTATATTGATAAACACATTGTTAATATTGTACGTTCTCGCTCCATATTTGGTCACTTTGTTTCCCTGCTAGTTACTACAGTCTTTAACATTCTTTACTGTATTTTTATGCTATGTATCACACGAAGTTTTCTTTGCAAACGAAAAGATGTGAGTAACACGACAAAAATACCTAAAAATGAAAAAAAAATAGTTTCAAACTTAAGGTGAGTGTAATGCTGTGGAACGTGCTGTACTTATAGGGGAGATGGGGGATGAATGGGACATTTTCATAAAAATCTTTATTTTAAATATTTTATTTAAGTTATTATCAATATTATGTATCACATGTCATACATTAAGTGTTTGACTACATCTTATGCACGATATTTATTCAAGATTACTATTATACAGAAATTTAAAAAGAAGTTCTTCTATGTCTCAATCATCCCCACAGCAGGAATGAATGGAACACAAACATTTTCCTCCCCATATTCAATGTTAAGGACTAAAAGCTGACAAAAATGCCTCCTTGGCAAAAGCTGAGAGATTATAAATTGTAATATGATCTCCAGGATTATTTGTTAGCCAATCATCTTGGACTCATCTCAGCTTTGCCTTAAAAGGCCCATAAACGGAAGCATTCAATGGCTGAAGACAATGGCTACAATGAGGATGAAATGTTAAAAGAATAATTACCATAAATTATTAATTTATCAACCTATATAATATTATTTATTAATAAATATATTTTTCAGCGTCCTCTATGGATGCATGAGACAGTTTCATTCATCCCATTTGAAATGTTCCAATCATCCCCATGATGCATATATTCAATTGTCAGCCATTTTGTCTAAAAAATTCTTTTGTCACAATGGTTAATATGCATTCATATTAATTACCAATATTGAGACTTGAAATAAAAAACTACAACATATCTTAATTGTTTATATTGCATAAGATATTTAAGTAAGTTCAAATGTAAAAAAAAAATACTTTTAAACAGAGGTTTCAGGAAATGCAAATTTAAAGAAAACTGAAAACAGCCATGTGCTCTTGCTTTTGGTTCTGAAGTCTATTTATCTATGGTAGAAAAATCTATGAGGATAGGAAGCAACTATAAAAAAAAGTTTATTGCATGAAATATTGAGAGCGTCCCATCCATCCCTTGTCCCATTTATCCCCCATCTCCTCTACGTACTTATATAAACCACTGCATTTGCATTAAGATGTTTAATAACAAAACTAAACTTCACGGTTCTACAATCAATATAGGATCATGGTCTGTGGTGCCAAATTCCTCTTTCGTGACCATAAGTGTGGCTGGTATATCACATATGCCTGGATCAGGTGGTTAGGCTGACTCGAAACAATCAGGGTACAGTCCTGAAGCATACTTGGTACCTATATTATCGTCCCGAAAGATTGAAAAATTGAGTGAGCTTTCTCCCAAATTCAGAGTCAAGCCTCAAACTTGTAGCGTGGTAATGTATTGCATTAACCACTGAGCTACCGAAAATAGATAATATTGCTTACTTGAAATTTATAAGACGTATATTCTTATTTTACTTTGTCTAGAAACTTTTTAAATTACTTTTCCACCCCTATAGATCAGAAATTGCGGCACATTTGATTGCTGTGATTTAAACAGATCTATTTAGTATCTATTTCTATATCAAGACTATATATTTTATTTACTGCAAAATTCTTGAGTTCGATCAAACATTGGTAGTTTTTATTTCTGGTAACAGATATTCTACGTGATATGTTTCATCTAAACTTCCTAAAATCCTTTTCAGCCCCTTTCATATTTTATTCATTTTCAAAAAATATATATGAAATGTTTTATCAATTTACTTTAACAAATATTTCATTTGATTATTTATATATTTTTTACCTTTACCACTGAAATTTTTCTACATGAAAGTAAATATTTTTAACTCATTAAACTTATCTGAGCTGTTGCAGTTCACATTTTTTGTCAGATTTCTTTTCTTGTCATTAGTGATAATATAAAAGGAAAATTTGCTAGAGACACCATATTCATAAGTCTACATAAATTCGAAGAAATAAACTTAAAGAGTAAATCTTTCCATATAGTAAGTAATAGGAACCTATAAATTAGAAATATATATTGATTCCATTTTTCTCATACAATTGTAAAACAAGTTGCTTTATTTCTAAACTGAGAAGACGATTTTTAACTTTGATATACTTCCTTAGGTTGCAAAATAAAATTTTTTGCTATACATTTTATTTTTATTATAGATAAAGGATAGGGCGCCATTTGGTTGAATGATAGGGAGGGGGGATATCCCCCCAAGGAATTTGATAGTTCAGAATGTATCAGTCATCACAGGTCAGACAATTTTTTTTTTCTGAAATAGCACAAAAGCTAAAACAACCTGTCAGACTTGACTAAAACAAAAACAGTATCAGTAAATGAGCACTTTAAGCAAGAAATTAATAATTATCAGTAATACTTGCTGAATCCTTGCTGTTGCAACATCTTAAAGTGAGACACGTTTATAATTAATGAGTATTTTGGGTAATTTGAAAAATAAATATGAGAATAAAAATGGATCAATTCCTTCTCAGATGGGCACAACAAGATCAGACAAAATGTTTGCCCTCTCCCTCTCGTAGAAACTTTTCCTTTTCCAAATCACATTTTTACCGTCTAAATTTTGAAGTACGCGTTTAGTTTGATAAACGAAATCTAATATAACATCAAGGCATGTTTTGTAATTTTTATTATAAATTAGCTGGAGTATCAACCTGGTGTGTTTCATTTGCATTGCATGGGATTTTTCGATTCTTTTAGAAAGAAAAAGAAACATAATTTAATTCTACATTTAGAAACGATTTATAATATTTAAATTTTAATTAATTTCCTGTTATATGCAAGGAATCTTGCTTACAATGTAAAATGAACTGAAAATGATAAAAATTGCATTCGTTGGTTGCCCTATTTGATGCAATTATAATAAAATGCCTTTATAAAAACATGACGATATACTGGCAATTAAAACTCCATTGGTCAAGAGGATTCTGGGTGAACATTTGAAGAGCTTACCATTGTTTTCAGGCTAAGGTTTGTTTACTTATCAAACTCGACTAAGTGAATTCGTCCAGGCGGGTATCGACAGGTTCTCTTAAAGAAATTTCTTCAGAGATAGCAACTAAATTACTGTATTTTGGTGAAAAACGAGAAAGAAAGGGGTAAATAGGGATATCGTCTTCAATCCGAAGTAGTAAACGAATATCTTTATTACTTACCCATCATACTTAGTATAGGGTAAGTCTTGTAATCGTTTTGAAAATCGAAAAAAAAAAAAATTGACGGATTTACACGTTTCAGACACTGGAGATTCCGAAAAACATATTTTTAGAAGAAAAAAAAATTGCCGTCCGTCTGTGTGTGTGTCTGTGTGTCTGTAAACGCTCTATCTCCCGAAAAAATTGAGATAGAGACTTGCAATTTGGTATGTACTTAGTATGTAATAATGGGAAGAAGCCTATTTAATTTCAATAACCTCGATTAACCGGAACTATTTTTTTCGGACTCTCGAAATATTCGTTCTGATAAAAGGTATATAAAAATTTTCGAAATTGTTTATTTTAAGAAATAAATATAAAAGACAATAAAAAAACATAAATTTTGCACAAAACATGAAGTCGATCGGATAATGAGTTGCCGAGATATTTGGAATCCTATTTACCACACTCTTCGATTTTTCATGACCCTGTATTCCATCCAAATTTCACTTCAAAGGTATATTTTAATTGGAAATTTGACACTTAATCAGATGCAATAAACCGCTAGTTAATAGGATTATTATTTTTGGAGTTATAAGGATGTTTCTTTCAAGCAATTCAGTAATTGAGCCATTAAATAAAGACGTCATCAAGCCACGATTTTATTTGAATTGCAATGCATTTTATAAGTAGTTTACACATTTTTATTTTAATATTTTACATTATGCATATCCATGATGGGTAAGTATTACGGTGGCCCCCAACGACTAGTTTTTTTTTTGTTTGAATAAATCTATTTAAAGAATTTTAGCTTCAATCTTCTTTCAAGGAACCCTTTCTTCTAAGGTTTGCTTACTTGTCTAACCCGACTAAGCGAATTCTTACAGGCTGGTATCGATAAGTTTTAGAGTGTGGGTTGTTATGGTTGGGAAAAACTTTTCATCTGAGCATATGCCCTGTACATATGTTCTTATTCCATGCTCAAAACTCCATGTTCTCCCACAGTCCATTCATTTACATTTTAAACAAATTCAGAAAACCTTACTTGTTAAGGATCAATAATATTAAACATTTTCAGCTTTTGTGCAATAATTTTAGTAAATGTGGAAGTGCCTCATATAAATATTCTTTACCTTACATTTTTTGAAAGAGGATTGAAGCGAAAATTCTTTAAATAGATTTATTCCAACAAAATAAATATAAAAATATTCGTTTACCATTTCGGATTGCAGACAACATCCCGTTAGTTAACCTTTTCTTTCTCGTTTTTCCCCAAAAGACAGTAGTTTAGTTGCCATCTCTGAAGAAATTTCTTTAAGAGTTACAAAAATAAATAAATAAATTAATTAATTAATAAAATTCTTGAATTTTAAAACTCTGAGAGCTTGCATGACTTAATTATTATAATTATTATTATTTTAGAGTAGGTTTGTGTTATTATGTTTAATTTGTTAAATTATTTTTTTTTATTTGTATGTTAGTTGTTGTTATGTTCCTATCGTGAATTTTTAGTACATCCATTGCGTACAGATTTAGACTAATGAGTTTAAGATAAAACTTTCGATATAACAGATTTGTTTATTTAGCGGTTTTCATTAAATCTAATACTTTTTTGAAAGTGCATTTTCGTCCTTAAAGCTGAGAAAATCGTGTATATTTAATAACTAGGATTTAAATAGATCTATTTAGTATGTATTACTGAGTCCTGACTATTTTTTAAATATGTATTGTGTAAAATTATTGACTTTCTTCAACCTTCAAAATAATTATTTGTGCCATTGCATCTAATGTTCTGCGCAAAATGTTTCACATAAAGTTCGATATACCATTTTTATCAACTTCAAAAGTTGATGCACTTTCAAAAATATACCAAAAGTTTCAATAATTTACTCTTGCGAAACTCTTATTTTAATATTTATATAAATTTTACTTTTATCACTAACTTCTTTTCCTTAAAAATTAATATTTTACTTCATGGAACTTATCTGAGCCGGAACAGCATTCACTATTTTTGCGGACTTTCTTTTCTTGCTAATTTATTCTACCGCCTATATTGGGTATGTCAATATAAATATAAAATTTGTTATACATAATATATTTCTAACTCTAAATAATATCGACGACAGAACCATAAAAATGGAAATCCTTTCAGACAGTTAGTAACAGGAATCTATAAATTAAAAAATATATTGATTCGATTTTAGTTTTTTTTTCGTTGTAAAACAATTTTTTTTTCTAAATTGATAACGCAGCTTTTTAGTTATGATATATTTCCTTGAGATATAAGATAAATTTTATCCTTCTATATTAAAAAAAAGTAATCTGGAACTGAGCCAAAAACGATTTAGAAATGGACCAATCAAATTCTGCGTAGATATTCCGGGTTATTTTCATCGCTTTTTTACTAGGGACTTTTTTGAGGAGCTATTACTTTTTTTCTAGCGATCCTACGGATTCGAAAATCATATCACCAGACGAGAAATATAACAAGCTTTCAGAAATAAAAAAAATTATCACGGTCGGACAATAAAAACTCAAAAAATTCTTAAAAAACGAGTAAAAAATCTTTCATTGAAAAAGTCATTTTTTTATATTGTTGCCAATTTCTAAATAAGCGCAAAGGATTATGTTTTATCTTAAATAAAAAATGTATTTGCGCGAGACTATTAAAAACTATAATGAAAGTTTAAAATAATAATTAAATGATCACGTGTTGAAAGCAGGAAATAAAGAAAATTACGTCATAACAATTGTGTTTACACATGAATATTAAAAATAAAAAAGCATTATAACCAGTTAAATGAAAAAGCATTATAACCTGATTACAGAAGATAGTCGCCGTTCGTGATATCATCATCATCATCTTTTTAAAACAGGATACATTACCAGGTTTTAAGAGGCTGTGAAATCAGAATGGGGGTTGGTGAGCGTAGCGAGCAGGGGGCAGAGCCACCTAGTTACTCTAACATTTTCTTTTTTACTCTAGACACAGAATATCCATGAAAGGTAAATTTTTCATTTTTGTTCAATCCATATTTTTACAAATTTTATAATTTGACAAAGAGTTTCATAGACGAAATGTATATACGGAATACATGTTTTATAATTTATATTATAAATAACCGTATATATTTCAATGAATTTTCATAGAACTTGCATTTAAATAGTTTGTGCAATATACAATTTAAGACATATTTTTAAATAATAATGCATATTTAGCATATGGCCTATGGAAAATTGTTCAAAATTTACGAATTATTAGATATAAATCTTATTTAAATTATTTCATAATAACAAACGTAAAATAATAAAACGTATAAAGTTACAGAAATTTAAATATTCGTTATATTTCTCAAGATTTAACACATTCTTAAGTTACGTGCCTGAAATTCAGGGTATATAATGTTTATGCATATAATTTTCGCGTTCTCAACATTTCAATATATAATATAACTAGCGGAGCTTCGCCCACTGCGCTGGTCGGTTTATTCCAAACGGTCCTCGAATTAAACGAACTTAGGATTGGGCGCTTCACTGTCTTCAAATCTGGTCAACTTGGATTTAAATAAAAAACAACAACACCAACAAAAGAAAATTTCATTTAGAATCCTGTAGAAACTGCATCAACGTATTTTTAAAAACTATGATTGCTGATTTATTTTTTGTCCGAAGGGTGAAGCGTTTCTCTTCAACTAAAATTGACCGTCTCCAGGTAACAAAATGGCTGCTTGTAAAATTTATCTGAAAGAAAAGTTGCCATTTCAAAGAAAGATAAAGTTTTTCTTCCCATCGGAAGTGGGGAGATTGATGTATGGGTTTCTTATTGTGTGGATTTGAACCGCTCCCTGTTCCCTTTTGTTCCGACCCAGCCCACTCTCAAACTATAGAAGGGGAGAATCCCCTTGGTATTTCCCCTTCGTGCTTTCAAAAAAAGTTCTTGCATGCGCACTGAAATTAACTTTATGTGAAATCTTAAGAAAAGCGCTTTTAGATTTAAATATATAGATTGAGCTTATTTAATGTTTACTTGAATTTGTGTTCCGATATTGAATAAGTTTAGATTAAACTTCTAACAAAAATATTTTTCTTTGGCTTTTATTAAGTCTAGTACTTTTTTCTGAAAATACCCTTCCATTCTAAATCTAGGAAATTGGTGTAAATTTGATAAGTATGATTTAAATAGATCTGTTTAATTATTACTAAGTCATCTGCTTTTTAACACTTTCGAACACAGTTGAAATGTTTATGACTTCGGTTTGTTGCCTCTTCGTCCATCTGTACTCTAGTTCTCGTAAATAAATAGTCGGATTAAAATGTAATTTATAGATGTGATTGACGTTTACTACAGAATGTTCGGTATTGAAAATAAAGTGTGTAGCATTTATAGTTCGTTTACAGAGACACAGAAAAGATTTACGTTACATTATCGCTTATGGGTGGAAATCGTTTGCGGTGCATTTTATTGATGTTACGATATTTCAGACATAATAAGATTGATATGCATCCCTGAGGCGGACTACAACATACTTCCTTAGTGATATAGAATAAGTATCATTTATAATTCGCTTAGCGGGACGCACAAAATAATTTCGACACATTATGGTCAATGGGGGAACTTTAATTGTGTTACGATTCTTCAAAATTAATAAAAATGTTTCAATAAGGTGACCAACAGCATGTTTTCTATAGATTATGGAGTGCACAGCATTTATCGTTCATTTACGGAGACACACACACAAAAAAAATCGATCACAGGACTGACTAGGATTGATAAGCGCTGGAAGTGCGCTTTCAGTTGTGGCAAGCACAGAAAAAAATAACATCTTAAACGGGTAAAAAAAAAAAACCCGATTTGGGTTGAAAGATTCTTAGGTATGAGGTTACCCAATTTGGGTTCATGTCATGACCCATGCCTGTTTTCGTTACTACTGTGTATACATTTAGGGTATCTTAAGACCCATTTTGGACACCACCCAAAATGGATAGACACACCCAAAATGGGTATTTTACAATTCCCAAAATGGATACACAGTGGTAACTAAAACAGGCTTACGTCATGACAAGAACCCAAATTCGATAACTTCATACCTACGACTTTAATCATTTTTTTTTTTTTTTTACTCATTTTATGAGTTATTTTTTTAACTTTTATTAATTTGAAATTTTATTTAAACGTATTTTTACTGTATTATTTGGTTGTATAAATTCTATCTGTATGGCAGAATTCGCTCACAATAATAGAAATGAACAGCAACTGCTGAAATAATCATTTACTGCGTTACGTGTTTTATAAATTGTTTATTTAGACAATGTATTTCATAGCATGAAAAAATGAAATTTCTTAATAATAATATGTTAGTGTTGGAAAGTGTTTCACAACCATGCCTGATGCATGATTTGTCGTTTTTTTTGTTGATAATTGTTGCGCAAAATTCTTAAATTCCATCGACTTTCAAAATATTTATTTATGTTACTGCATGAAACATTCTATGTAAAATGTAATTTAGTGTTCAAAATATTTCCTTTACAATCAAAAGTTTTAACACATTATTCTACAAAATTTTCTGTTTTAATATTTATAAAAATTTTACTTTTATCTCCGACTTTTTCACCTTAAAAATGAATATTTTACTACACAAAATTTATCAAAGCCAAAATAGCTTTTACTTTTATTTTCGTCAACTTACTTTTCCAGATAATAATATATTCAACCGGCTTTGTTGTATATGACAATGTAAAGAGAAAATTTACTACAAACAACATATTTCTAAGACTAAATAAACTTGACAAAAGAGCCTTAAAAACATAAATCCTTTCATAAAGTAAGTAATAGGACCTTATATACGATTAGAAAAATATACTGATTCCATTTTTCTCGTACATTTTGTTGTAAAACAAATTGTATTATTTCTCAACTGAGAATGGCGTATTTTGACTTTGACATATTTCCTTGAGTTTTTTTTTTTAAGTTCTGCATTTTATTTTTATGCTAGCGAAGGAATATCAATCATATGCAACTTTTCCGTTTTTGCGATACCAATCTATATATTTATACCTTCTACGATTTAAAGTATCACATGCAGTAGTATAGATGAAATATATTATATCCCAATACATGTTTTGTAATTTATATTATAAATAACCGTATGTATTTGAATTGATTTTCATATTAGTTACATTTAAATAGCTTGTGATACACGCAAATTTAGACACATTTGAAGATATAAATATGCGAAGAAAATTGTATAGAAGATTTATAAATCATTTGACACATTAAATTTTTCTAAAATTATGACGTTAAAACGGACAGTAAAAGGACAAACGGGAATAGTTACATCATTTTTAATTAATAACCATTACACTGTTTCAAGTTTGCAGTAAACTGGGCAGTCATTCCACCGTTTTTATAGGAAACGGTTACATAACTATAATTTACCTCTATTCTCGCCAAAATATGGTCCAGGTGAGTTTCATAATATGGTCAACTAACAGTTATCTTTAACAAGTTGGAAATTGTACGGTAAAAGTGACAAATGAGGTGCGTTCTTACTATAACTAGTTTTACAATGTAAAAAAATCATCCTTATTGTTTCAGTGAAATGAATTATATCGTCTGTTATGAGCAAAATGAGCATGCCTTTCTTTTCTCTTATCACGTATGCCACGTTTACAGATTCGAATTTTTTTTTCGACACCAGATAGCGCTGCAGAATACACCATGGAGATCTTGCTTTGCGAATGATTACCTCCATGGTTTAATATTTCTATGATTCACGATGAACGAATCTCTTATGTTTATTTACTTTAACTTATTTACTTAATGTTGGGATAAATATTGGGCTATTAACCTTATTTTAACTGAAGTTATCTCAGAACCTACACATTTTTTAATGTAACTCATCTCTCAAACAAACAATTTTTTTGAACAATCTTTCTAAAAATGTAACTTTTATGCAGTTTTATTCGAAAAAATTATTTTGAATAAAAATGTCTGCTTGGCATATGAAAAAAAGGAATGGTCAGCCCGTATTTGTTGTCCTCAGTCACATGACTTGCGCTTTTATTATATAGATTATGTATGATAGGAGTTAATAGAATGAAGAAAACTTATTATTAATGTGTTTTTAAGTTTAGATTCGATTTTAATAAAATTTGAAATGACTCGACAAAATTCTTCAACTATTACATATGTTAAATTTTAAACCATTCGATTGGGTAGTTTTTGCACTGTTATATGTGGACAGACGGACGGACCAGGCGACGACTATAGGTCTTACGTATTTATAAATTACGAACTCACCTAAAAATTGCCAAACGACTGGACAGATTGCTGCAATTTTTAATAGTGTCTATTTTTAACCTCCTTCATCACTTCTTTAAATTATGAACTTGAATTTTTTTTAATGTTTACTTTTGAATTTATTTAATTACTTATATAACCATTGCTTTCGTATTTAGATATTTAATAAATTTATATGAAATTTATGACGAGTATAGTTTCTTTATTGATTTTCAAATATACATTTCAAGATTAAATCTGATAAATATTTGTATATTTGATAACTAGAAGTGATTCAGTATATCTATTATTCAGACCTGAATGTCTGATTTTCTGAACATTGTTTGTGTTGTATTCCTAAATTCATGAATATTAAAAGTAATTATTCATGTTATTACATCAAATATTCTATGCAAAATGTTCCATTTAGCGTTTGAAATATCATTTTCATAAGATTCTAATGTTCACTCAATTTCCTAATACATCAAATGTTTTAATAACGTGTTCTAATAGAACTTTAATAGTTATATAATTTTCAGCTTTATGGCTGGCTTTTTCTTAATAAAAGTGAATATTTTATTTAATGAAATTTATCTAAGCTGGAAAAGCTTTCATATATTTGCTGTTTTGCTTTTCTTACTATTACATTCAACAGGCTATGTTGTTGCATATGAAAATGCAGAAAGAAAAACTGGCGTATATTTGATGACTCGAATTCCGATTAATCTATTTAATTTCTATTACTATGTCAATAATAGTTGTTTTTCTTTACTTTTCTCATACAAATTTCTTGACTTTCATCAATATTTAAAATATTTATTTATGTTTTTGCATCAAATATTCTATGGAAAATGTTTCATTTTCCGTACGAAATATTACTTTTATCCACTTTAAAAAATATATCAAACGTTTTACCATTTTTTCTCTAAGAAAACGTTCATTTTGTTACTTATATAAATTTTATTTTTATCACTCATTTTGTTTTTCTACATAAAAGTGGATATTTTATTGCATAGAATTTATCTGAGTTAGAACAACTCATTTTTTTTTCTTTGTCACCTTCTTGTCTAGCTGATATATTCAACCAGATATGTTGCAATATGACGATTTAAAGAAATATTTTAATAGAGACAATACATTTTTAAGTCTAAATTTGTCAAACAAGTGGGTAAGTGTGATCGAAAATCGCCCAAAGGGTTTCGTTTAATATTCCTTTCAAAACACTTTATCCTTTCTTTAATAAATCCAAATAAATTTCATTTAGCAAAAAAAAAAAAAAAAAAAAAAAAAAAGTCATGTTTTTATAAAGTAAAAATTTACCAGTCTATTTGTCTCGCTTTTTCGAAAATTTCTATCCGACAGCGGGCTAAGCTTGCTATTAATATCCGTCACGCTACTAATATCTGTCATGTGGATCAATAAATATTAAAAAAAAATCAATTTCAAAATTAAACATGTTGTATAGAGACCTTCAAAATGATAAAATATGCCAATATTTCCATAATCGGGTTTTTATCATGGGAAAAGTCTGTTAGATTTTTGGGTTTTTATCTCTCTATATTAAAATGGAATTTTAATTTTATGATTTTTTTTTATTTTATGATTTTTAGCTTCATGGTAGGTATTCAGCTATAAGTGCACAAAATTTCAAGTTTGTAAGTTATATAGTTTCTGAGAACTGGCTCTGTGACGGACAGACAACGTAGCGGGACGAATAGGGTTTCGTGAGATGAACGAAATCCTGAAAAAGAGTCTTAAAAATAAATCCTAAGTACTAACCAACTAAGTAATGGGTTGATATCATTTTCCTCATACATTTTCTTGCTAAACAAATCGTTTTATTTTAAAACTAAGAATGGTCCTTTTTGGCTTTGATACACTTTCCTGATATGTAAAATAAAAATTATTTATCTGTATTTATTTTTACGCCAGAAAAGACATATCGATTAAAACTTTTTTTTTTCTTTTATATATCAATTCATATTTTTGCCTTCCACATTCTGAAGTATTACATATAGTTTTATTAATGAAATTTATTATATGCTCTCAAAAATACATGAAAAGTTTTAACAACTTATTTTAAATGAACTTAAACATTTATATATTTTTTCATTTTATCCCTGACATTTTCTTCATAAAAATGAATATTTTACTTTATGAAATTTATCGGAATTGGAACAGCTTTCACATATTTGTCTTTTTTCTTTTCTTGCTAATATATTCGACTTTCTATGTTGCATACGAGTATGACGATGTAAAGATAACAATATTATTATGTTGTATATTGGATGACTCGGATGCCGAATATTCTATTTAGTTTATATTACTATGTGAGGAATATTTGTTTTTCTTTACTTTTTTAAGAAAATTTCTTGATTTTCATCAACATTTAAAATGGTTATGTATGTTTTTTGAATCAAATATTCTATGCAAAACGTTTCATTTTCATAAGCTTCTAATGTTCACTCAATTTCAAATATGTATCAAATGTTTTAACAGCTTATTCTAATAGAACTTTTATATTTATATAATTTTCAGTTTTATCGTTGACTTTTGTATTATAAAAGTGAATATTGTATTTCATGAAATTTATCTGATTTGAAAAACCTTTCACATATTTGCTGTTTTTTTCCTTGCTATTATATTCAACAGGCTACAGTGCGTCTCATAAATATAAAGACGCTATTATTTTCGAAATAATATTTTAATAATTCAGTATTCAAAAATATATTTATGCATATAATAAGCATGTAACAAACAAACATTTTACAGTAAATTAAATTAGATTTAAATAATTTCAACTCGAAAATTGATAAATGGAAACAAATTTGCTGTCTCATTAATATAAAGATATTTTACATACTTTTGAATTATCGTCCAACAATAGATCCATTTTTATTAATGACAGCAAATATTCTAGTTGGCATGCTGTTTATTAAGTTTATTAAGTTGGCATGCTGTTTATTCTGGCTTTATGTCAAGCCAACTTCGTTCGATTTATTTTTTCAACTCAAGGACGTTTGAAAACTGTCTTCCAGATGCATATATATTGCGAACGAGAATGCCCCAAAGATTCTAAACTGGATTTAAATCAGGGATACGTGCGGGCCCTACCATGACACGAACATTGTTATCAGCAAATCATTTTTTTTGTGAGTCTTTATGTGTAAATCGATGCATTATCCTTTTGGTACAAATAATTTCGACCACGAAGAGTTTCAGCAATTGGCAACAAGTGACTATCAAGCACTTATATATATATACTCTTTAGATGTCTGTTTACCTTCCAGAAAAGCAATATATGTAGTTCCATTTAAAGAAAAGGCACCCCAAACCATCACAGAACCTCCCCCTTTTTACTGAAAAGGGTTCGAGGTTCATGTCTTAAATCGTGCCAGTAAGAATTCCAACCATCTGGGCCATCCAAGTTAAACCTTTTCCCATCTGGAAAAATGACTTCGTCCTTCCAATGCATGTGATCTTTAGCCCTGAGCAGCCTCTGTTCTTTGTGTTTCTTTTTTTCTTTCAAGTAAACGAAATCTGCACGTATGCCGGCACACAATATTTTTGCTTTCTTTTATACAACTGTCTACTGTGTCCTTTGAGACCATACCATCAACTCATTGAGACACTTGTCGGAGTGACATTTTTGCTACGAAACAAGAAGCATGATCTGGAGATAAAGTCTTTCACTCGTCTTTCTCGGTCTGCCTGACCGTTTTCTCGATTTTAAATTGTAAGTTTCTGATGAAACTTTATAAACTGCAGCTCTGCTTTTCCCTGTTTTTTTACATATTTGAGAAAATGTTAAGCCATTAGCATTAAATCCACGTATTTTGTAAATATCATCTTCAGAAATTTCAACGTTCCGCGACATTTGTGCAATGGAAACAAGTCAAATAACTTTGTTCGTTTGGGTAACTCAAACGTATTTCTGCACGTGCGCATTATTTCCGTACACCCGCATTCGAAAAAAATTCGCATATGAAGCAGTTTCAAATTTGTCTTTATATTTAGGAGACAGCGTAATTTTTATTTTATTTTTTATTATTCGAGTCGAAATTATTTTATTTAAATTTAAACCCCGATAACAGATTCATTTCATTGTTCTTAATATGAGATGTAACATTTAATTTCTTATACTGAATTAATAAAATGTAATTTCAAAAACAACTGTGTCTTTATATTTCTAGTACTGTATGTTTCATATGACAATTTAAAGATAAAAATCGGTGTATATTTGATGACTCGGGTCCGATTAATTTATTTAGTTGCTATTACTATGTGAAGAATATTTGTTTTTCTTTACTTTCCTTATGCAAATTTCTTGACTTTCATCAACATTTAAAATATTTATTTATGTTTTTGCATCAAATGTTCTATGGAAAATGTTTCATTTTCCGTACGAAATATCATTTTCATCCACTTTTAAAAATGTATCAAACGTTTTAACAATTTTCTTTCAGAAAAAGTTCATTTTTATCATTTATATAAATGTTATTTTTATCACTCGTTTTGTTTCTCTACATAAAAGTTTATATTTTACTGCATGGAATTTATCTGAGTTTGAACAACTCACTTTTTTTGTCACATTCTTTTCAAGCTAATGCATTCCGTACTAACATTTTAGCTAATGCATTCCGTACTAACATTTTAGCTAATGCATTTCAATACTAACTAAGTAGGTAATGGCAAACTATATAAATTAGAAAAATATATTGATGTCATTTTCTGGTACATTTTATTGCAAAACAAATTGTTTATTTCAAAACCAAGAATGGTGCTTTTTGGATTTGATATACTTGTTTAATATGTGAAATAAAAGAAATATTTATCTACATTTATTTTTATGCTTGAAACAATATATCAATTAAAATCATTTAAAAAATATATATACAGGGTGGTCATAAAAAAAACTTTGCCGATATATCGAACTCTAGCGGTCGGTCCGTTCAACCGATCGAGATGAGATTTCAGATATAGTTATTCACAGGTATGAGCTCGGTATTCTGTGAACGGCAACAAATTGGCGCTCACGGTTACGGTTATAGCTACAGGAACTCGAAATTTTCAAATGGCAACACCCATTTT
Organism: Maratus michaelseni; assembly: GCA_963931845.1. Classification (NCBI taxonomy): domain Eukaryota; kingdom Metazoa; phylum Arthropoda; class Arachnida; order Araneae; family Salticidae; genus Maratus; species Maratus michaelseni. Next base: position 36,941,847 of record OZ007595.1, on the reverse strand, counting down.
TTTTCATCGCAAAATGCTCAGCGCATGCGAAAACCCTAAAGAGCGTTGGAACGGTACGTATATCGCAATAAACGGACGCGTTATGTACGCACAAAAGCAGCTCTGCGAACGGACAAAAAAACACGATCAGTGCGCACGAAGGAAATTTGCATATGGCAGAGGCAAAACACCAATCACGGAACGCCGTTCGCCAGATAGTCAGCTTAGAAAACGGATAATAAGTGGGGTGGGAATGTTAGTTCTTCAGTCAGGAGCACGCACATGCCGACGAAATGACTCTTCCAGCGACAGTTCGTGGTGAATTGGTAAAACTATATTATAAAAATGGGACGAATGCTGCGAAAATCTTGCGTGTTTACCGTCGAAACCATCGTCAAATACGTGGCTCATGTAGCCCGCAAGCTCTTCGTGATTTAGTAAAGAAATTCGAAGAAACTGGCTGCACCTGTGATAGACCGCGATCCGAACGATCAACTGTTGAGGATACTGTTATGGAAGTGCATCACACAGTGACTAGAGGACACATGCAAACTACAAGAGGTGCATCTCGTGTATTGGATATACCGAAATCAGCGGTTCTAAAGCTACTGCGCTCTGCAATCCGCATGTTTCCTTACCGGTACCAGCGCGTCCAGATGCTGGAAGTGGGGGACCATCAACAACGTATAGACTTTGCTAATGAATTTCTTATCCAATATGATGGAGATAACGACTGGCCTCTTCGCATATTATGGACGGACGAGGCACATTTCACCTTAACTGGCAACTTCAACACCAAAAATTGTGTGCACTGGGCAGACCTGAATCCGCACGCTGTGGCTCCAGTACCTTTATACGACGTCAAAGTTACTGTGTGGTGCGGCATTGCAGGCACAATTATTTTCGGGCCGTACTTCTTTGAGGAAGCGACACCAACGGGATTTGTAACTTGCTCTGTAACAGGCTCCCGCTATACGGCAATGTTGAAAAATTACGTCATACCAGAACTGCTGCAGCGAAATGCACTGGATGACTTCGTTTGAATGCAAGATGGTGCACCTCCACATATAGCGAAGTCTGTTCGCAGGGTCCTGGAACAGCATTTTGACGACCGTGTCATCTCAAGCCATTTTCTATTTCCATGGCCTCCGCGATCCCCCGACCTCACTCCTATGGATTTCTGGTTCTGGGGATATCTCAAATCTAGAGTGTACATGTGCAATACGCAAACTTTGTCGGATTTGAAAGATTCTATGAAACGTGAGATTGCAAGCATCCCTCATGCGATGTTATGTTCGGCTGTATTGTCCACAGTCGCCCGCATGCAATGTGTAATTCCCTGTGATGGCACCCATGTGGAAAATGTGTAATCAAAATAAAAGTTTTCTTTTCTCCGATCTGTGTTGTAACCAGTGATTGGTGTACTGACTCTGTGTCATATGCAAATTTCCTCCGTGCGTCCCGATCGTTTTTTTTTTCCGTTGCAGAGCTGTTTTTTGCGCGTGCATAACGAGTTCGTTTCTTGCAATACATGTACGGTTCCAACGCTCTTTAGGGTTTTCGCATGCGCTGAGCATTTTGCGACGAAAAAAAATGGGCGTTGCCATTGGAAAATTCCGAGTTTCTGTACCTATAACCGTAACCGTGAGCACCACTTTGTTGCCTTTCACAGAATCCCGAGCTCATACCTCTGAATAACTATATCTGAAATATCACCGCGATCGGCTGAAGCTCCATATATCGGCAAAGTCTTTTTTATGACCACCCTGTATATAGATTCACATTTTTACTATCCACCTTCTAAAGTATTACATACAGTTTGAAGAAATGTATTATGCTCCGATACATGCATTGTAAAAATATAGTATAAATAACCGTTAATATTTCAGAGGATAACACACTAGTTACATTTAAATAGCTTGTTAAGTGTACAATTTAGACTTAATTAACAACTAAAAATATGCTGGCAAAAAAGTGTGAAATTTATTAATGATTTGATATGTTATATTGTCTTTAAGATTAAAATATTAACTAAAAACGTAAGTAAAAAATAAAGTGACCTGAATTTAATAAATTCTATAATCCTTAAAAAAAAAAAAAAAAAAAAAAAAAAAACTTTCTAAATTAGTACTTGAAATTGAATTTATTTAAAATTTACTTTTATAGCGATTTTATTTGCATTTAGATATTTAACGACTTTAAATGAAATTTATATCAAATCCAATCAATAACCCTTCTTTGACTTTATTAAGTCTAACACTTTTAATTATCCTTCTACTTCTAAAGTTTTTTTAATCATAATCAACGTTTTATACTTTTATTCTTGTAATTGAATTTAGTTAATATTTATACCTATACAAATATTGCTATTTCATATAAATGGTTAATAAAATTAAAATAAATTTAAAATCTTTGTCTTTGATTAAGTCTAGTACTTTTATAAAACAATAACTGACATTTTAATGGATACATTTCGGATCTAGTTTTAAACTCTGACTACTTTCTTTTTACATTTATTTGGTAAAGTTATCGACTTACACGAACTTTCCAAATATTTTTTGCTGTTACTGCATAAAATATTCAATGCAAAATGCTTCATTTAGAGATCGAAATATCATTTTCATCACTTTTAAAAGTTCTTCCACTTTCAAAAATGTATCACAATTTTAACATCTAACTCTAACGAAACATTTATTTTACTATTTGTATACATTTCACTTTCATCGCTGATATGTTCTACATAAAAGTGAATATTTTATTGCATGGAACTTATCAGAGCTGGAACAGCTTTCAAATTTTATTTTATTTTACTTATTTATTCTTTTTTGCCAGATCTAATTATTCAGTCGGGTATTTTCCGCAAGCAAGTGTAAATAGAAAAAATAATAGAGACAATACATTTCTAAGTCTAAATAAATTTGAAGAACGAGCCTTAAAGCATATATATTTTCATAAAGTAAGTAAGAGGGACCTATAAATTAGAAAAAATATATATTGATTCCATTTTTCACGTACACTTTGTTGTAAAACAAATTGTTCTACTTCTAAACTGAGAATGGCACATTTTGGCTTTGACATATTACTTTGAGTTGTAAAATAAAATTTGTTACTCTGAATTTTATTTCTATGTTAGACAAGGATTATCTATCAAAGTATTTTCTCGTTTTGTGATGTCATTCTATGTTTTTACCTTTCACTTTTTAAAGTAGAACATTTAGTTTGATAGATGAAATGTATTATACGCCAATACATGGTTTGTAACTTATGTTATAAATAAACGTATACATAGTATTCTACAAAATATGAAATCCACTTTATTTATTCTTTTTTACATGTTGGAGATACGGGGCAATGATTATTGCAAAATATTCAAATAAGGTAGGAATTAGAATTATGTTGATAAAAAACTCTTGCATTAATTTTCAAAATTGTATACTTTAAAAAAAATTTATACGATCCCTTAATCCCATAAGTGGTTCTGCGTCAATCCGTCGCGCACAATTAATCGCGGAACAATTCATCGCGCAGAATTCATCGCGGAACATCTCATCGCGGAACAATTCATCGCGGAATAATTCGTCGCGGCGGCAACTCATCGCAGCGTCAATTCGTCGTAACGAAAATGTTTCTGAAGGATAAGATGATAAAATAACGGCAATTTAGTAAAAATGTTTAATAATAATTAATTTTTTAGCTATAGAGAATTATAACTAACAATTTACATGCGATTATATCTATACAAAATTATCATTAAATAATTTTACTAAATTATCTTTATTTTATCATCATAACCTTCAAAAACAGTTTCATTGCAACGAATTGACGTCGCGACGAATTGACACTACGACGAATTGACGCTGCGGTGAATTGTGCGCGACGAATTGACGCAACCCCCCCCCCCCATAAGTAATATTTAGAAAAAAAATCCTCCATACTCTGACAAGTACAACAGCAAAAACTTCATTCTTCTACGACCAAAATTCAACGAGTTATGACACATTGAAATTTATTAAATTTCGGAACTTTCCAACACCAGGCCATTTTTAGTGCCGAAAAGCTCGGAAATTTCATAATATTCAACATATCGTAACTGAGTGAGTGTTGGTCCTAGAAGCATGAAATTATTACTGTTTCATTCTATTTGTCAGAGCATATAGAATTTTTCTGACTATAACTTATAAGGCTAAGAGACCGTATAAAAATATACAAAGTGTAACATTTCAAAAATTAATGACATAATGGCTTTTTCATCAACATATTCTAATTTCTACCTTATTTTGAACAATTTTGCAATTTACATGACCTATACATATCTCTAACAAATAAAACATTAAAGCTTGTGTTTAAATCTTTTTCGGACACCCTGTATAATTAAATGAATTTTCGTAACAGTTACATTTAAATTCTTTGTGAAACACGAAATTCTAGCCACATATTTAAGACAAAAATGTGTTATCAAAAATTATGTTAAAAGTTATTAATCACTTCATATAATAAACCTTCTTAATATTGCCGTCATATTTCTGAAAAACTTGAGAACATTAAGCTCGAAGCCACTGCAATTGTCCGATAATCTCAAAGCATTTCTGTGGAACATTTTTGTTGTCGACAGAAACCTTCCTGATACTTCCCAGGAAGCTTACTGCCATTTCTGTGGAACATTTTTGTTGTCGACAGAAACATTTCTGATAATTTCTCAGGAAGCTTACTGCCATTTCTGTGGAACATTTTTGTTGTCGACATAAACCTTCCTGATATTTCCCAGGAAGTTCACTGCCATTTCTGTGGAACATTTTTGTTGTCGACAGAAACCTTCCTGATATTTCCCAGGAAGTTTACTCGCATTTCCATGGAAAGTTTTTGTTGTCGACAGAAACTGATATGTCACAGGAAGGTTACTATTGCCGATAGAAACCTTCCTAATATTTCCCAGGAAGCTTACTGCCATTTCTGTGGAACATTTTTGTTGTCGACAGAAACCTTCCTGATACTTCCCAGGAAGCTTACTGCCATTTCTGTGGAACATTTTTGTTGTCGACAAAAACATTCCTGATATTTCCCAAAAAGCTTACTCGTGCTTTTATGGAGCGTTTTAAAATTATACAGTAAAGTTCCAATCATTTTCAAGAAATGTTTTTTTCGAAATAATGGGCAACCCAACTGCCCATTTTTTCCTAGGAACGTTTCAGGATTTTTTTTTTTTTTATTTACAGTGCACTTAAAACAATATAAATAGTTTAGATTTTATTTCCGGCTAATATTTCATAACGAAATTAAAATTTCCTCATTAAATAAATAAAATAATATAAATAAAACACGAATTTAACAGACATGTAATGGAACTTATGCACTTACACTACTGGAATTAACAGAATCAAAAAGTCTGCTGTAAGTAGAGAATTTTTTGGCAATTACTTCGGCTATTTCGGCTATTAACTCCTGGCATATGGCTAATACGAAAATTTCTCTTTTTATAAATTTCAAAAATTTGTACACAGTATTGATATTTTTCATATAAAAATGCTTTTTTCTTTGTAGCTTTTGTCAGGGAGCAAGCTATATATATATATATATATATATATATATATATATATATATAACTTTAAAAATTGTATCAAAGATTTAAAAAAAAATTGTTTTTATGTATATTCTGTAATCCTGGAAACATAAAAATTCTACATAACATTCTACATAAAAATGAATATTTTACTGCAAGGAACTTATCTGAGCTGGATCGTCTCTAACTTTGTTTTTTATCGGTTTTCTTTTCTCGGTAATATATTCAACCTTGTATATTGCGTATGACAATATAAGCCGAAATTGTTCTAGAGACGGTATATCGCTGGGCCTAAATAATCTGGAAGAAATAATTCTAAAAGCACAAATCATTTCATAAAGTAAGTAAAAGGAACCTATAAATTAGAAAAAATATATTAATTTCATTTTTCGCATACTTTTTGCTTTATTTATTTCTTTTTTTTTAAATTCGGAATGACGATGATATATTTTCTTGAGATGTAACGTAATATATATTACTCGATGTTTTACTTTTATGTCAGACAGGCAACATCAATCAAAAGTGATTGTTACGTTTGTGTGATATCAATTCATATTTTTATCTTGTACATTTTAAAGTAAGACAGATTTTGATATGTGGAATGCATTATACGGATATGCATGTTTTGTAACACATTTTTGAAATAATCTTATATATTTAAATTAATTTTATGAATTGAATAAAACATTTCTGTGAAATATTGTACGAAATCCAAATTTCGTCACCGTAACTGTTTCTAATCGAACTCATGAAGGGAGTACTGTTTAGTTTTGGAATGTGCATTACCATAGTTTGGACAAAAACTGTGCATACGCATGATGCGCTTTTCGCCACTGTTATGTATAACGGCATTTTACCACTTTGGTAACTTTGCAGATGTAACGCTATCTAGGAGACATTTTTGGAACTAAATTTTTTTATTTTATTAAAGAAAATTTTCGATCATAAGAAACATTTTCGTCCAAACAGCAATCTTGTACGCCAATTGCTTAAATTTTTATTGAATTTTAAAGTGTGCCAAGGACTTTTGGGACACCCTAATAAAATACATGGTGTCACAGAAAAAAATCACACATTTAAAAAGTTAATACAAAAAAAAAGTACATACGATATAAATTTGAAACGTATAAACAATTTTGCTATAGTTATTATAGTTATTATAGTTTGTTTTTTTAAGGTAAATTTAATAAATTTCATTATCCGAATCTTTTGTCGTACGAAAGTATTCATCTCTATCCAATTTCATTCCATATACTCTTCAAATTACGGTTCGTGATACAGTCAATGGTATCAAATACATAAGGTTTTAGTGTTTGAATAAATTGCATAACTGATTGTCTTTGAAAAGTAACCTCCCCCCCCACACACACACACACTAATCAAAATCAAAATTAAGAGGTGTAATATCCAGATACTACGGAGGCCATGAGTTTCGCCTAACCCGTCCATTCAATCTGATACATTAATTTTAATGTATCAGCTAACAAATCTAAGTTTCAAGTCCCTGTCTTAGGTACACATTTTTATATAGCTTTCTAAATTTTTTGAGACATCCTGCATATTTATTTACAAAGAAATTTTCTAGAAAAAATAAAATTCGTTGAATTACATGTTTATGTACATTTGTACACACAAAGTTGTACGGTCGTGGGTAAACGTTTTATCGCTGCCATATCTACAATTAAATCTCAATTTGATTTCTTCTTCTAATAGGACGCTCTTAGAGTTTTGCAAGAGTTATGTGGGGTTTTTTTTATAAAAGAAATTAAGGAAATGCTTATGAATTATATATCATTGGGCAGCTTCATCCGCCCTCTTGTTTCAAAATGACGGCCACTTAAAAACTTCAAATTCAAAAAGCTGTACCAAAAAATTTTGAAATTCAAAATGTTTTTATTCTTAAGTGTTCGGCCTTCTGAAGCATTTTTCGTTTTCCTCCACAAAAACTTAAAAAATAGCCGAGATATAGTAGTTTGAAATTCTAGAGTCTTTGACTTTTCCTCAATCAGGTTTCACTTATAAGCTTTAGAAAACGTAAATTCACTTTAATTGTTGTAATAATTTTTGCGACTCAGACGCTTAAAACTATATAGTCAGCGTCAAATTCTCGCTAAGCTTGGATATACGTGGCGAAACATCGTTAAATTTGGTGACCAAAAATAAATCGTCATACATAATCTAACTTGGATATATCTAACTCATTTGGCAAATTGTCATTCAAATTCAGTATTGACGAAAACTGGTATTGACTCTTTTATAATCGGGTTCCACGTATTTCAGCTTCGTGCATTTGAGTAAAATTAGCTGAACTTTTAAAAACGCTCCCTATTTCTTCAGGTACAGGACCGGACGGACGTTTTTTTAATATTGCTTGAAGTTATTTTATTTTCAAAAATGAAATTTGAAATTTATTAGAAATATTTCATTTGCATAACCATAAAGATTGGAATAAACTTTCTTGAAAATGTTTGACTCCATCAAAAATATCTCAATATCTTTGAACATCAGAAATATCGTTTTCTCTTTTAAAATAAGAGGAATTGAATTTCTGTATTGATATAATATATATTTGGCATCATTTCGAGTCATTTAAATTCTTTTAAATTCAACATTTAAATGATTTGGAGAATGTTTTGTTTTACTTGTTAAAATAATGACAAGGAACGGGAGGTTTTTTTGACTTTGTTCCAACAAAGAGCAAGTGATAGTTTATTAAGCATCCAGTTCATACAAGTTTTAAAAAATGCGAAATAAAAAGAAGCAAATAGTAAGTTTAATGGCCTGTTAACAGAGTTTAAAAAAAAAAAAACTTTGTCGAAAAATAACAGCCACAAAATGTGTTTTGGTAAGAAATCTTATGCAACGACTTTAAAATTTTGAAAAAATAATTAATAGTATTTTTTAATGTAATAAAACTAGAACTCAAATATGAAAAAAATATTTAACAAATAATTTATTTATTTTAAGTTTTTATTTTTTTTAATTAATTCGATAGATTAAAGATTAAGAAGCAGTGTGACAAATGTGGCCTTTCCAATATGTATATATGTATTTGTATAATTCCTGTTTATAGAATAAATATATATTAATGAAAAATAATCAATATTTTGAAATGCAATAAAACTAAAGCTCAAATATGAAAATAAGATAAACTTCAAATCAAAAACTGTTTTTTTTAATCGATTTGTTTAATCAATTCGATAGATTTAAGGTTATAGAGGAGTGTGACAAAAGTGATCTTACCAATGACTATTTTTGTAGAGTATTTCCTATAAATTAATAGAAATAATGAATATATTAAAATGCAATAAAGTGAGTGATCAAATAAGAAAAAACATACAATGTAACTTCAAATCAAAAACTATTTATTTTAATCGATTCGGTGAATTTTAGGTTACGTAGGAATAGGAAAAATGTGGCCTTTCCAATGAATATTTTTGTACATTCCCTGTTTATAGAATAATCATAAATTGATAATAAATAATGAAAAAAATTTAAATGCAATAAAACTAGAACACAAATATGGAAAAATTATAAAATGCAACTTCAAATTAATAAAAACAAATTTTAATCGATTCAATAGAGTAAAGGTTACGGAGGGATGTGACAAATGTGGCCTTTTCAATAAACATGTTTTTATATTTCCCATTTATGGATTAAATATAAATTAAAGTAAACCGCATAAATTGGTTCGTTTGAGAATAAATTATTTTACAGTGTAAAGCACCAATATGCTAAATTTAAGAGAAAAATCGGAAGAATTATTCAGTTACCATTTAATTATTACACAGCTGTTTTTAACAATATTGTAGTTTAAAAAATGTAAAGAATTTTCAGTAATATATTTTCTATTCACAGTACAGATTTCAAATGGCAATAAAAGCTCCTTGTCTTGTCCCGCCTTGATCATTTGAAGAATGTATAACTGAAAAACATTTTATAAAGTCTTTTAATTTTATTATTTATCAAACTTTGGAAATATCAATTAAAGTGCGACAAACTTGAAAAACTGAGATTCTGAAGTTATTCCCAGATAAATGAATTAAAAGTCTAGAAGAAGTAGCCACAAATAAATAAGGGTGAATCAAATGAAAACGACCATTGTCTATAATTTTGGTTTATGTTTGTATGAGTATAATGAAATTTTGTGCAGAGATAGAGCGAGACATAAGGAAGGCTACTCCTACTGCGGAAATGGACTTGCCTTAGGTAGTTACCTAGAAGCACATGATATGCGCTGCCAGTCGGCCAATAGTATCGTTCTGCAAGCAATCGGTTGCTGTTGTTTTCCGTCTGCGTCTGCGAAATGTTTGCGAGTAAAAAGAGCAACACAGTGTGATTCATTATTTAGTGGCAGAAGGAGTTGGATTTCACGCTGCGCATCGGCGAATGAAGGGAGTGTCATGCACTGCCATTGACATGTCTGCAGAACGGACGTAAGCACTTCCGCGATGAAATCTGGCCATTTCCGGTGAACCGTGTTAGAATACCCAGCGTACAGCCCGTATCTTTCGTCATGACTTTCTCAAGTTTGGTTCGCTGAAAAAGGCATTGAAGGGTCGCCGAATTTTTACCGGACGGTAAAATCATGCACAATGTTTGTAACTAGTTTCGATTTCAGCCAAAGGACTTCTATGAGCAATTCATTCACCAGTGAGACAAGTGCTTATCTAGCTTTGGAGATTATGTTTGAAATAAACTATGTCATTTCACTCTGTGGCACCTGTTATGTTTTCCTTTGATCCACCCTAATATAATGGCACAAGGGTATAAACTTTGATCTACATAAATCTTAAGTCGGTTGAGGTTGGGGGGTAAACTTACCTTGATTTGTATGATGATATGCAATGAACCCAGTGGCTAAAAGTTTCTGCTGTCAAATCTGGTTGATGGAAAGTGCTAAGTTTCAACAAGAACAGGGTGTAGTTTAAATAATTTATTTGCAGAAATAACCTCAATTTCTGAAGCATTATATATTTATAGGTTTATTAATCTTCAATATATATATATATATATATATATATATATATATACAAATTTTGCTACGTATTTATTTAAAATACATTAAACTCTTTTTCATATTTTTTGAAATTCTTTTATTTTCAAAATTCAAATCTGGAATTTACTTCAAATATCTCATTTGCATCAACATAAAGATTGGTATAAACTTTCTCGAAAATGTTTGTCTCCATCAAAAATATCTGAATAGCTATGAATATTAGAAATATCCCTTTTACTTTTAAAATGAGAGGAATTGAATTTTTATAAAATATATTTGGCATCGTTTCGAGTCATTTAAATTCTTTTAAATTCAACATCTAAATGATTTTGAACATGTTTTGTTCTACTTGTTAAAAGAATGACATGGAATAGGAGTTTTTTGGCTTTGTTTCAACAAAGATCAAGTGCAGTGATAGTTTGTTGAAAGCCTCTGGTTAATGTATAAAGTTAAAACGAAATGCGAAATAGAAATAATCAAATAGTAAGTCTAATGGCCTGTTAACGAGTTTTTTTTAAAATCGTAAAACCTAACCATAAAATGTGTTCCGGTAAGAATGCTTATGCAACGACATTAAAGTTATAGAAAAATAATGAATATTTTTAATGCTGCAATATAACTAGAGATTAAATATGAAAAAAAAAAGAAAACAATGTACCTTCAAATCAAAACCTAATTTCTTCTTCTCCCTCTTCTTTTTTTTCTCTTTTAATCGATTCCATAGATTAAAAGTTACGGAGGAACGTGACAAATGCGGCTTTTCCAATAATTTTTTTTTATATATTTACTGTTTATAGATTAACTATAAATTAATTAGAAATATTGAAAATTTTTAAATTCAATAAAACTAGAACTCAAAAATGAGAAAAAAAATACAATGTTACTCTGCAAATTAAATCCTTTTTTTAAAAAATCGATTCAATAGATTAATGGTTACGGAGGGATTTTTGCAAATTTGGCTTTTCCAAAAAATATTTTTGTATATTTCCCATTTATAGAATAAATATAAATTAAAGTAAACCTTATAAATTGATTGATTTGAGAATCAGCCATTTACAGTGTAAAGCACCAATATGCTAAATTTAAGGGAAAAATCGAAATAATTATATTCAGTTAACATCAGGGTGCGTACAGTTCTACCACAATTTTTCAACAGAATTTTTCACACTGTTAAAAAATTGCAGCAAACTGTCCAATCATTGGACAGTTTTTATAAAAAATGGCTACATAACCGTAATTTAACTCTCTTCTGACCATAATATGGGCCATAATGTGGTTAGAATAGAGTTAAATTACGGTTAAGTAACCGTTTTCTATAAAAACAGTCGAATGATTGGACAGTTTGCTGCAAAATTTTAACAGTGTAGTGTTTATTAAAATTGATGTATCTATTCCCGATTTTCTTTTTACTGTTCGTTTTAACGTAATAATTTTAGAAAGATTTAATGTATCAAATGATTTATAAATCTTCTATACAATTTTTGTAGAACATAGTTATTTTCAAACATGTCTAAATTTGCGTACTTCTTGAGTTATTTAAATGTAACTAATATAAAAATAAATTCAAATACATGTGGTTATTTATAATATAAATTATAAAACATGTATTGGGATATAATATATTTCATCTATCAAACTGCATGTGATACTTTAAAACGTGGAACGTATAAATATATAGATTGGCATTGCAAAAACTGAAAAGTTGCATATAATTGATACTCCTTCGCTAGCATAAAAATAAAATGCGCTTTAAAAAAAACTCAAGGAAATATGTCAAAGTCAAAATGCGCCATTCTCAGTTGAGAAATAATACAATTTGTTTTACAACAAAATGTACGAGAAAAATGGAATCAGTATATTTTTCATCAGTATATTAACATCAGGGTCGCGTACAGTTCTACCAAAAATTTTCAACAGAATTTTTCACACTGTTAAAAAATTGCAGCAAACTGTCCAGTCATTTGACAGTTTTTATAAAAAATGGCTACATAACCGTAATTTAACTCTCTTCTGATCATAATATGGCCCATAATATGGTCAGAATAGAGTTAAATTACGGTTAAGTAACCGTTTTCTATAAAAACGGTTGAATGACTGGACAATTTTGCTGCAAAATTTTAACAGTGCACCTTACACTGTAAACAAAGTTCCATATATATATATATATGGGTTATTTTATGTGAAATTTCTGTCTTTTAACGAAAAATTTCTATTTACAGTTGAAATCATAAATTTTCCCGTAATGAACGAAAATTTTCCTTTTTATCCTTACTCGTCTAATATTTTACATTTTGTAGAATAAATGATGTAAATTAGGGTAATGCAAATTAGGATATTTTGCTAGTCGCGTTATACACGACCCGAACCCGAAACTTCTATTTTAAGTCAGCCCGAAACTCGACCCGAAACCGACCAAAAAAAAAAATAATAATAATAAATTCCTCAACCCAAAATCCGACGCACTTTAAGATGTCAGGTAACCTTTAAATTATCAGAAATTCGAAAAAAAATTTATTAGCTTATAATTAAATATGATTCTTTAGGAACAATTTAAAATAAACTCCATGCAAAAATCCACTTTAGAAGTGGAGTTATGACTAAAACAGTTTGAGCTTTTTCTATATGATCAAGGGAAAGTTTGATCTTTGAAGTCAATTTTCTCAAAACGACGATTTTGGTCATTGCGCGCACAATTTAAGAAAAATGGTTGGTTAGAAAAATTTTCATGAATTAATGACTGAATGTCTTAACCAGATAAATGCCCAAAGTGACCTACTATTATGTTTCTCAAGTAACAAGTTTAGAATTTATGACTACTTTTGTAGTAAAAAAAACTCGACATTTCAAATTTCTCTAAAAAAAATTTTTTTTTTCTCAAGATCTACACATTTTATACTTTTCATCGTAGGTCATTTTGAGAACACATTATATAGGCACTCATTAAACATTTTTTGGCTGGTTTTAGCAAATCAAATGTGAAAAATCATGCGCGCAGTACATGCAAGAATAATTCTTTCGTAAAAAAATTATTATCTTTTAAAATAAATTTAAAAACTTTATATGAGTCTATGCATTTTTTGAGAATTTTAATTTATAAAATACACCTTTATTAATATGCATTTTAAATTTTATAATTCAAAGTCAAATGGTTACAGTGTTATGGTAATTCTTATAGAGGCCCCTTTTTCATGTATTTTGTGAGTTCAAAGGTTACCTGACCCCTTAACACGAATCCGACCAGAACCCGATTACTTAAACGTTAACCCGACCTGAGTTCAAAATGAAAAAAAAAATAATCTATATTTAATTACAATTTTGGAAAAATAGTCTAAAATTTTATCTTTTATGTTGAAAAATGAACATATGTATACTCATTAATGTTGAAATAAATAGTTTTCCATTCTGAAAAAATAATCTAGACCTTTTTTAAAAAAATCGGGTCAATCCGAACTGGCACAAAAGCTACAAAATTATAGTCAACCCGATCTGAACTCGATTCGATACGAATAAAACTAGCGTTAACCAGACCCAACCCACGGTTCGGTTTAAATCGGATTATCCGACACAATTCAAGACTTTAATGTAATTAATTCAATAATTAGATCAAATTGTCATCAATAATTATATCAACACTGTTTATGCTGTACTCTTTATTGTTGTCTAAAAAGTACTTAAAAAATGATATCCGTTTTCTCCGAATGTAATTTTCCACTATTCTTGATATTAAAATTGATATATCTAAATTCCTATAAAAAATAATGTTATGAGACTTCGTTTGATTAATTTCAGTTATATATTAATTAAATTGTGTTTTGTTTTGAGGGAAAATTTATAAAATAGGATTCTAGTAGTAAAAAAATACCCATTAAAATAACTTTTTGTCTGTAAAAATTTTCAATTTGTTTTATGAATAAATATTTTAAAATTCTGCAATCAATTTAATAATAATAATAATCATTAAAAAAAAATTCTACTGAGTACAGCACACACAATATATTGGGAGGCAGAATTGTTCACAACAGCTTGTGAACTATTCTGTGTAAACATCATATGTTTACGGTAAAAAAAAAAAAAAAAAAAAAAAAAAAAAAAACTTCTGTTGATTGCCCGTACAAGTTCCGTATTTTTACTTTTTTTTTTCTCGGATGAAAGTGATTTTGTGAATTTGTCAAAAAGGGTGGATTTGAGATATAATGTTGCATTTTCATTTCCTCTAAAAGTGTGACATTTACTTTTGTTATTATATTGCAAAAGAAACAAATCCGTACAAATACGGTAATTGTACCGCAAAATACGGAAATTCTTTTTAGAGAGTAAAAATATATAATCTTATCGAAAATGATAACTTTTACCACTATTCACTGTTATCCGTCAAGGATATTCTTAAATACTTAATTGCTCATTTTTGACACATTTACGAAATCATTTCACCGAATAATAATAATAATAATAATAATAATAATAATAATAATAACCTTGATAATACGGAAATTGTACTGGAAATCATTTTTTTTTTTTTTTTCTTTACAGGGATGTTTTTACGATAACTTGAAATACGATACACTTGAAATTCGATCTTTCTAATTTTTACTTCATGCATTTTTCATGAATTTTGCCCTTTAAATGCAGTGGCGGAAAAGATGCGCAGCAGCGGGCTGATTGTTACCACTAAATTTTAATATTATTTTTCACCTTATGAAAACTCAGAAATTCTGTCATTATAAGGTGAAGAATACTATTAAATTTTAATGATGACAATCAGCCTACTGTGGAACATTTTTCCCACCGCTGTAAATGCAGATAGTAGTTCACTTTCAAAAATATTATCATATGTATCTTGTCTGTAAAGGAAATTAAGTTAGTCGCATTTAAATTTATTGCAGCATGTTAACCGTTTTAGTCAAATATTACTAAACGTTATTTAAACCTCCCATTTTCGAATAAATGCATAATCGCAGTTGAATTTACTATACATTGTCAGAAAGAAATCTGAAAAAAAGTTAAAGAAAAAAAAGTATTTGTATTGTATCATCAATAAGGTCACCAGTACAATTCCCGTATGTTTAAGAAATTTTTTTCAATGAAAGGTATTTCGTCAATGTGTTTTGTCAGCGAGCATGGGTTTAAGAATATTCTTGTGATATAGCAATACGAAAAATGTGCAGTGTAAAAATAAACCGTCATTTGGCAGATATTTTACCGTTAATCCCTTAAGCACCATGACGTACCTGCGTACGTCCAGGTTACCAGTTCGGCCATTTTTTAAATTCAAAAGTTTGACTTCCTACCAGAACGTTATAGTAGTAATTTGTATTTTATATAATGACAAACTTTTTGTGATTGCATAAAATAAAATTATTCTTTTAAAATTTCTGATATGAATTTTATGTTTTTCAATATTTTTGTATTTTTGACGAAATTTAACATAGCTGGTATTCAGCATCCTATGAATAAATTGAATCTTGTGTTTGGTTAATAATGATTCAGGTTTCCCGTTTTTATTTGTTCATTTTACCTTAATCTACGTATAATTCTGAAGTCTAAGATAAAGTTAAAATAAAGTTCTCAAATCTAAACTATATCTCCGTGAAATTCCTCACGCTTGACGGCAACTATTTTGCCAGTATAGCAGTTTGTCAATTTTCCCTCAAATCATTGAATATTCCTTAATTGAAATTAGAAGCAACCTGAAATTCCTCATTCTAATCTAAAATGAACGAGATATCTAATCATGGAAATTTCCTGAAGTTACTAGGGACTTCAGGCATGCTATACCTTAATTTTTTCGAAAAGCTTTTTTACAGAATACTTAAATTGTCATTTTTAATATACAAATTTCTTTAATATGTGGAAACTATATTTGTCTCGTGATTGCCTCTAAATTTTTAAGTTTTATGTACTATTTTTAGAATGTATGGTTTTAACTGTTTTGTACATACTTCATTAAAATTTACTTCAAAATCTCCCGTTTTTTTTTTTCAAAAAGTATGACAATAATAATTTTTATTTTGAAAAATTTCATACTTTTATTTAGCATTTTATCTAAAAATATTGACGAAAAAAATCTTTTTTTTTTCCATAAAAATGATCCTGAACTTAGTCTTTTAATAATATTGAAATGCATTTCAGCTATTTACTTACCGTATATTTGCATTTACTGCCTTTGTAAGTACCCATAAAATAAGACGTAAATCTTGCTGTAATTTTAATTTTTGCAAGACTGTCCCCGCATGGAGCCTGCATATTGAGCAGGCGCTTTTAATGTGAATGGGTGATTTTCAAACATACAGTTGAAGATATTTATAAAGAGAGAGAAAGGAAGGTTCATTTTCGTAATTCGGGTGTTGTTACATGTCAGCAGGTCGAAACTCAGCATGATAAATGAATAAGAAATAATAGTGCAGTGCGGTTGGCGAAAGAAAGTTAAGAGATGTGATGAAATTTATACCCACTAATATAGACTAGTGCGTCATATTTAGAGTTAATGATGATAATAAAATTCAGATAGATCATGAAAAGAGCCGACAATATTTATATAAATAGGAATAAACCGTAAAGCTTTTATGTGCTTATTTATCTTTTTAATAGATTTAATAAAAGAGAGAGTTACTTAGTATATTTGTTGATATAATTTTATGCATAATATTAAACTAGATACTTCGATGAATACATCAACATCAATAATTTATATTCACTAATACGGAATAGTATACGTGAGTTTTAGAGATAATGATGATAATAGAAAACAGAAGTTGTAACACGTAAAAATACAATATGTAACGATGCAGCATAATTTAAGTTACCAAAATTGTGGCTCCAGTCATTCCGTGGTTACAAATATGGAAATAAATATCCAATTAAAATTAAAAATAACGTGCGTAATTTGAAAAAAGTACGTGAAAAATTAAATGATGGCGTTTCAAATAATAACTTAAAAAAACCGTGCAATTGTAGAATATTCTTTTTTGTTTAGATAACAGACCCGATGGAATCGAAACATGTCAAGCGTCTAATAAAACTGATTTTACTGTTTATAAAGTTTTTTTACGTCTTTTAGCAATTAAAAGACAGAAACAGACGGATCCTAATTTTTTAATATATATGTGAAGATGATTAAATGGGAATCATATATGCTTTTAAAAAAATTAAAGAGTTTTTTTTTTCTACTTATAAAGTTTTGTAATTATTTTCTTTCCAAATGTGGTTCTTTATTTTGAAAGCATTTTACATGTAAATGCTTTTTTTTAATTTAATTTTTGTAAATTTAAATTTTCAGTTTTTAAATATGTTTAAGCCTGAACAGACTGCTCAATTAAAGAAAATTTTTCTCTTTTAGACAGACAAAAGTTTTCTCAATAATTTGCTTTCAGTTTTTATAAAAATAGCTTTTGTAGAATTTTTGATAATTTTAAATGTGAAAATTGCTTATTTGAATATTTTCAAATACTGTGATCGAAATGAAAATCTTCGAAGATAATTTACTTAAAATAAAACATTAAAGCAGATATATTTAAAATTATATGTTTACATAACATGAGATTGTATGACTATATTCTGAATTAATGTTGTGTGTTAAGTTAGCAGAAATCAGTAAAGTAATTAATTATAATTAGTAAATTAAAAAATGTGTTGTGAGCCAAACGTAACTACTTTGTACAGCTAATGAAGCAACTAAAAAATCATACAAATATTTGCGATTTTGCATAGTAGAGTTATCATTTACAAGGTATACTCTGTAACATTAAAGCAGATATTTTTTAAATTATATGTATAACATTATTATATGTATAATTACAAAATTATATGTATAATTATATGTATTTACATAACATAACATTGTGATTATATGACTATATTCTGCATTAAAAGTTAATATATATTAATTCTCAAATTAATTTTATTTTGTGTGATATATTCTAATTAAAATTTAGTTTTGGACATTAGAATTTTAATTTATTCCATGTCGCACAAAAGTTAGTTTATCGAAATATAAACCTAGTAGCTGCTTAGGGAATTGCCGTATGCCTTTTGTTCTACAATTACTTCGAAATATTAAAATTTTCGTTTTAGCTAGCTTAGATTTTTTTTTTATTAAATAACACGCTAAAAGCAAGGTAAGATAATCAGCATTAAAATGTCTGACTCTAATTATTTCTGCTGAAAAATCTTTCCGGTTAGTAAAACTTCGTAAAAGGGTTAAATATTTTAGAGAAAGTATTATCTTTTTCTTTCTTTATTTTTTTTTTATTTTTTATGTCATGTGCATGGTTTATTCTTAGAAAAAAGTCATTTGGCCATGCTTCGATGAATTTTCAACAGAAAAGCTAATTAAAATATTGTAGTATTTTATTATTAGAAAAGTCCTAACACAATAATACCTCAGAGACACAAGAGAATAGAACCACCCCAAATTGTATCTCTTAACTCTTGATATATTTAATATGAGAGCACAATAATCACTGTGTTGCTGTACGCCCAGATTATCAATATTAACGCATACTTATCTTGTCGTCTGGAATTTGGAGTTATATTTCAGAAATAATATGAATTCAGCATAGGATATTTTAACACGCTATTCAACGAAACAGATCTCGTTAAAAAAAATTTCATAAAAGTGTTGAAAATATAATTTTAAAAGAATGATAATTTCCTTATAGTAATTATGAACACATTTCATACATATTTAAAGTAAGTAAATTTTGCTAAAAGAAAACATTAATTTTTTTAATTTTTAATATTTAAAAATAAAAATAAACTTTCTTTGCTTTTAAAATCCCAATTCTGAAAATAATTTATTAAAGCGCACAATCAATCTTCTTTTTATTAAAGATTAAGGAATTGTGCTAAATTTAAATGTTATTTCAAATGATGAAAATAATTTATTAAAGTGGAAATTTTTTTCTTTATTTCTTGAAGATTACAATTTTTCCCTAAATTTAAGAGTTATTGCAAATAGTGAAAGTCATTTATTGAAACGAATATTTAATTTTTTTCCTTAAAGATTAAGAAATTCTTCTAAATTTAAGGTTATTACAGGAAAAAAAAGAAAAAGAAAAAGAAAAAAAGAAAGAAAGAAAGAAAAAGAAAAAGAAAACTCTTTAAGAATATTGCTACTTATAGCAATTAAAACAAAAAGCATATTAAATTGTTTTCTTTATTATCAGTGATTTAACAGTGGAATGGGATCAGTGAATTTTTCTTAGCCTTTTTTAGTTTAGTTATTGCTTCAATACTTCATAACTTATAAAAGAAAGACAGTTAGTGTGACAAATTTAGTGATTTAAAAGCTAAAGAACTTGTATATATATATATATATATATATTAAAATCCCAAATGATCCTTTCTTAAGAAAATTTGAATAATAAATCGATATAAATTGGCAACCTTATTTATATACATATTTAAATATTTTACTGTCATAACAAATTGGTCTTAGCAAAGCCAATTATACTATATACGTACTTATCTTAAATTTACAGTAATTAAGAGACAAGCAACACAATTTCTTATTTGCATAGTTATGAATAGGTACCCACATATACAAACAGCATGTCTAAGGTCAACTTGTGGCAATTTTTTTCCCTGCTGTGTGCCACTGAATTTGGGCGTACTTTCATTTCCGTTCGTGCTGTTTTTCGACCTGCTGACACGTTTTATTGCTTTTGTGTCGATAGTATTTTTATGCAAAACAAAAATTTTAATGTTACAAATGTTTTTATGCACGCATAAAAATAATTTCATAATGTAACGAGAAAAACCATCTCTTCTAAAATTCAGCAATATATTTGACTGCGAAATGATATGTCCAATAAAAGCAAGCTTAATTTTTAGAGTGGTTTAAAAAGATATTTTTTACTTCGCTCGACAGCGCGAAATTTTTCGTTAGACATTCACGGAGTCATTTTTATACATAAAAGCATGAAATGTGAAGGTAGCTAAAGTGATTTGGATTTAAATAATGTGGAATCCTGTGAATAAATGATTTGGATTCGAAAATTGTTCTGCATTTTTAGAAAAATATATTACATTTTGAGTTATAATCAACTGCTGTCTCAATATGACCTTTCCCGGTCTGTCGGATTTCAAAATAAGTTTTAAAGGTCAACTTTGACCGCATTTTCCGAAGAAACCTTTATATAAAAAAAAAACTATATATATAAATGTATAAATTGTAAAAACCTCCTTTTCTGAAAGTAGATTTAAAATGACGTCTGTCACTTACTCCACGAATAACCACCCTTGTACTTCAAGTGTTAAACTTAAGAAAAGTTATCGATATCAAGATTTATTTGAAATAAACAAAACACGATATTTTTGCTTAATTAATCATTTGAACAAGAGGAATATAAAATGAAAATTAGCATTAATTGCTTATTATGATACTTACTATTCTTATTATCAGGGTTTCCGTTTAAAATGATCTTTATTAAAAATTTCTCGAAATGAAATTCAATTAATTGATAATTAATTTACCAAACTCAAATTTTTATTTTATTTTCAATTTATATTAAAACATTTCTGATATGTGTTTATTATGACAATTATATAATATTAATCTGCATTAAAAGTGTGAGATGATTTTATTATTATTATTATTATTATTATTATTATTATTATTATTATTATTTCGTAGAATTAGCTTTAAACATTTAAAATTGCTGAATTCTGCATTTAAAAAATATTTAGTAGTTTTGAAATGATGAAATATTAGCATAATACTTTACAAACAGTTGCTTACTTTTTACTATATTCATTGTTTCTTTTTATCCTGTTGTGAGTTCATTAAGTAAATATCCTATCTTACGCCTTATTCTTTTTTTTTTCGTTTTAGGTGAGTATCAGAATTCTTTCATCACATTTGTTATTTAGTTGGTAAGTTTACTTTTGCTATATTTTAATGTATGTCTACTAGACATATATTAAATATGTATATAAATGCACAAACGAATTGTATAAACTACTTTTTTCCTTAAAAAATACATGCATGATATTTATGGAAATACGTACTGTCAAGATGAACAGTTTCCTGTATTGTTATCATTATTATTATTATCATCATTACTTGCTTGAAATCGTATAAAAAATCTCGAATTTAAAATATCTTCAAAATCGTATGTTTTTAAGATTATTTTGCATTTTTCTTTCTTTTTCTTAATGAGCTGGGATTTAGAGAAAATTTTTGAGACTTATTTAATAACAAGAAGCAATAAGCAATAAGAAAATATTACATTATAAAAATTAACTCAGCTATTCGCAAATTTCATTACATTCACAAAATATAATTTAAGATAAAAAATTGCTATTTCTTTAGATACATAAAAGTAATTTTCAAAAGATCTTTAACAATTAATTTATGTTTGAACAACTAATCATTATAATTCATATTTCTTAGCTTAATTAATTTGAACTTTTCTTAAAAATAATATATGTTTCTTGCTACTTCGCTATCGTTCACAGTCCATACGCGAATAAAAAAGTAGTATTTAATTAGACAAAATGATGAATTAGCAATTTCATCCTTCAAAATCGGTTACTGAAAAATTATGCGCGAACACGTTTAGAATAATACAGGGAGATCCAGGGCCTGTTTACCGAATAGGCCCGTGAAATACAAAAGCGCCCCCAAATTTACTTTTCAAAACTAATTTTTAGGGAATTTTTTTTTTCAGTTAGGGTAAAAAATGTATTTTATTTTCTTAATTATAGCTACTAAATTTTTTCTCAGACTATTACTGACACATTTATATTCTTTTTTTTCTGATAGTATAAAAAACTGATTAAATGCAACTTATTTGCATTTTTCTTACGTTTTACATTTTAATTTCAAACGTGCTAAAATTAACAAAATTTAATCTGTATAATTATATTTTGTTTATATTCATAAAGAGTGGAGAAATGAAATAAAATATGGAGAATAGCTTATTTAAATAAAGGGGAAAGTAATTAGCATTCAGGTGATACAAAATTTTTGTTTATAAAATAGAAGCAAAATTGTGTTGCAGCATAAATTTCTGTCAAATATTTGTTGTCCCTGCATTGTTCTTAGCACTGGCCAATCCTGCATTTTGTAAAGCATAAAATATATTTTGAAGTTCAAAGATTCGCACCTGTTCCATATTTGTAAATTAATTTATAAAATTAATTTATGTATAATTATGTATATAATAAAAATATTTTTATATGTATATAGGTAGTTAGTTTTAGTTTAATATTAAAAGTGTTATTTACTCGAAATTTTGATGGTAAAATTTCAAATTGTTGAAGCATAATTGGCAGAGTAAAAAGGGGGCCCCCTGTGGGACGTCGGGCTTCCCCTACTTCTAAGTCCAATTTATGGCCCTGGGGAGATCCATAAATTGTTGTCAGGATTTTCTTATCTCATAACTTTTCATTTAAGAACAGGACCAAAAAATTTATTACATGTCCGTGAAGTTCAACTCAAAAAGTTTTTAATAACACAGGCAAAGTACAGATTGTCCCCCAAAAATCCGTATAACTTCAAAATAATAATAATAATAATAATAGGACTGCAGCAAAACTAGTTGCAATAATAGATATAATAACTCAAAAAGTTGTTTTGTACTCTTTTAGTAAACTTCAACATGAGATCCTTCTGTAGCACAAAGAATATCAAGACTGTATCCCAATTCAATCCACGAACGTTTTAGCGTGCTAACATCAACAGTAGAGATGGTGGCGTTTCCCCGTACTTCGTTCGATAATTTATTTGCATTTGAGTATCGGATTTTGTTTCGATAAACCACTCGACACATTGAGCTTTCTTCACGGGATCCGCCATTTTGTGTAATTGAATTCTTTAATAATCGTTTACGTGTTGTGCAGTGCCATCTATGACCAGAAACATACTGCAGAAAAAAATGTTTTGAGTTATTCTATCTATTGTTGTAAGTAGTTTTGAGCTTATTCTTTTTTTTTTTTTTTTGTTAAATAAAATTTTGATGTTGTACGGATCTTTTTTGGGACACCCTGTATTCTACGCCAATTTATGAGGCACACATTGCGAAAGGCTGAGATGTGACGATTCAAAATGGCGGGTGTACAAAAGAAAGCAATTGACGTATTAATAACGTTTTGAAAAAAATCAATAAAATTTTAATATTAAATAATTATTTTATTACAATCGTTATTTGATTAATGACAACATTTTCAGTTGCAACTTTACGCATATGTAACTCTGTTCGTGTTATTAAAAAAACTTTTTGAGTTGCACTTTACAAAAATGTAATATTTTTAGTCATGATTTTAAATCAAAAGTTTTGGGTTAAGGAAACCCCGAGAATATTTTATTGACACCCTGTATATGCACTCGAGTTGAATAGCATATTTTACCTTTGAAATTGGTTGCAAAATATCATACTTTAGAAATGATTAAATTCGAATAGTTGTAAAAGATATTAATTAACATGATAACATTTTTGTCCTAAGCGACGAAAAAGAGAAGAAAATCCTTTAGCTTTATTTAATATAAAAGTTCAATAAAGGGCAAGAAAATAACATATTATAAAACTTACTTCAACTATTCGCAAATCCAATTACCGTCCCTAAATATAATTTTTGATAATAACTTGTTATTTGTTGCGGATAAACAGAAGAAAATTTCAAAAATTCTTTACCAATTATTTTCTATTTGAACAATTAATCAGAATTTCTTTTCTTGACTTAACTAATTTGAACTTTCATCTTAAAAAAAAAAAATATTTGTTTTTATGAGTACTTTATAGTTCATATCCCAGAAGTCAATTGAAGAACAGTATTTCATCGAATAAAATAATACATTTACAAATTTATTTTTCGATAGCTGTACCTTAAGCCTCGATTACTATCCTGAAACTATTGCTCTCATTATAACTTTGAGATGCATGACGCAATTTCCATATTTAAACAATTTATACTGCGATATTTCGGAGGGAAATTAATAATGAACTAGAAATGTGCGTTCTTTCCTTTTTACTCACAAAAACTAACAATAAAGGAATGAACATAATTATAAAAAATTATGACTCACAAAAAACTTAAAATAAACCTATCTTAACATTAAGCTAAAACCTTGTATCTTACAGATAGAAGCATAGTAATTGAATGTTAATTGAAAAATTATAAGTGAACACATTTAAAAAATTATATACAATCGAATTTTATAGAAACTTTCTCTTTTCAAATATGTTTAAAAAAAAAACTCAAACTTTTTAAATGGCTAAGATCAAATAATTTCTAAATAAATTAGCAGAATAAAAGTTTTGTGATAAACTATGGATTAGAGAAGAAAATCTTTAGCTTTATTTAGTTAGAAAGTTTGATAAGAAAGAAGAAAATGCTATATTATAAAACTTACCTCATCTGCTGGAAAATGTAATACATCCCTTTATATTACCGAAATAGAATATATGCTAATAGGATGGAATTTCTCTATGGATACACAAACGTAACCTTCAAAAGTGCTTTAGAAATTATTTTCCATTTCAACAATTTATCATTATAGTTTATTTTCCTGGCTTAAGCAATTTGGTGTTTTATCTTTAAAATAAATCTTTATCATAATCAGTTCCTTATAGATCACAGCTCAGAAGTGAATTAAATAACAGTATTTAATTACATAAAACGATAAATTTACAAATACATTTTACTAAATTGGAATCTTAATTAGAAAATTATACGAGTACACATTTAAAAATTACATACGAGGGAAAGTCATTAAGTAAGTTACAAAAGATAATTAAATAACAACTTACAGTGATATTCACTTCAAAACTATTTTTATTTCTCAACATATTCTCCACCAATATGTATGCACTTATATCACCATTTTTTCAGTATCCCAACACCAGCTGCATTGCATTCTTTGGGTTGCTGTCTCAGCCACATTAGGACTTCAAGTTGAACCTTTTCATCATCTGTGAACATCATCTTATTCCAAGATGTTTTTTTTAGTGGAATAAACAGATGAAAATCGCTTGGGGCTAAGTCGAAGCTGTATGGCGGATGTTGGAGAAACTGCCAACCAAACTTTTAAATTGTCTACTGTGTTCAATTTGAAATTCTAATGTGGCTGAGCTGAGATAGTACGTATTCGGATATACGTTGCGTACAAAAGAATGCTATGCAGCTGATGTTGGGACACTTAAAAAATGGTGATACAAGTGCATAAATATTGTTGAAGAATATACTGAGAAATTAAAATAGTTTTGAAGTGAATATTATTGTAAGTTATTATTTAATTATTTTTTGTGACATACTTAATGACTTAACCTTGTACAATCAAACTGTATAGCATCTTCCTCTTTTGAAATATGTTTAAAACATATCAAACCTTTTAAATGTTTATGATCAATTAATTTCGAAATACGTTAGCGTCATATCTTGTAATAAATTATGGATTAGAGAAGTAAATTTTTAGTTTTATTCAATAACAAAATAAGAGAAGAAAATAATACGTTATGAAACTTGCCTCAGCTATTCACAAATCCAATTGCATTTCAAAGATTGTGATACTAAGTTGCTATCTCTTGAGATACACAAATGTTACTTTCAAAAGTGCTTTAACAATTATTTTCTATTTGAACAATTAATCATTAGAATTTTTTTTCTGGCTTAACGAATTTGAACTTTCGTCTTTAAAATTAATCTTTATTTTATCAGTTCTTTATAAGTCACAGCCCAGAAGTGAATTAAAGAATAATATTTATTTAGATAAAATGATAAATTTAAAAATTCATTATAGTAAATCGATGCCTTAATTGAAAAAAATTGAGTGAACATAATTAAAAAGATTGTATACAATCGAATTGTATAGCATGTTTATCTTTTGAAATTGTTTTAAAAAATCCCAAACTTTCTAAATAGTTAAGATCAAGTAATTTCGAAATACAATAACATAACAACATTTTAGTAATTAGCTTTGAATTAGAGCAGAAATGTTTTAGTTTTATTTAATAAGAAAGTTCGATAAGAGAGAAAAAAATATATTAAAAAACTTACTTCAGCTATTTGCAAATTACATTACATTTCCGAAATAGAACTTGTGATAATAACTTGCTATTTCTTCACATATACAAACGTAACTTTCAAAAGTTCTTTACAAATTATTTTCAGTTTGAACAATTAATCACTAGAATTTATTTCTCTGGCTTAATCAATTTGAAGTTTCATCATAAAAATAATTTCGATTCGTATCAGTTCTTTATCGTTCTGTGGTCAGAAATAAAAGTAAGAATGGTATTTAATTAGACGAAATGGCAAATTCGCATTTTCATCTTTCTGAATTAGTATTTGAATTAAAAAGCATGCGATGTGTTTAAAAGACTATATATAAAATCGAACTGAATAATATCTTTAAAATAAAAAATATATTCATATTTAATACTTTGGAAATTTTTCCATAGAAAATTTCTCACGCCTTGCATTCATAATAACCAAATTTTTATTGCTTAATAGGCGTAAAGCCAACATAGTGAAAAAGTACCCAAGCCGGGACTCGAACCCGGGTCATCAGTACAGCACAGTGACGTTCTATCAACTGAATCACTTGTGAGCGATACTCAGCCTGGAACTTTCTCACTATAACTTGTTGGCAAGGATACAAACGCAGCACAAGGTGCAATGTTTTCCGCCTATTAAACAATCAAAAATTGATTATTATGAATGCAAGGTGTGAGAAATTTTCTATGGAAAAATTTCCGAAGTATTAAATATGAATTTATTCAATTATAGATGCTGGATTTTCTTTGATTTCGTGTTTGCCCCAGGGTTGGTGGCTCACGGAAAACATTCCACCTTGTGCTGCGTTTGTAGCCTTGCCAACATGTTATAGTGAGAAATTTCCAGGCTGTGTATCGTTCCCAAGTGATTCAGTTGATAGAACGTCAATGCGCTATACTGATGACCCGGGTTCGAATCCCGGCTTGGGTACTTTTTCACTATGTTGGCTTTACGCCAATTAAGCAATTAAAATTTGATTATTAAAAAATATATAAACTAAAAGTGATTATAGAACACAAAGACTTAAAAATCTTTTAATAAGCATTCATATTAGTTTCGTACACACAACCAGTGGCATTCTTAGGATCAGTGAAGATAAAATAAACTATATTCTCAAAAAAACAAATTGAAATATTAACTTCATAAACAAACATCCCGAGATCTCAGGAATCGTGAAAGCAGGGAACTTTCATAAAAATGATCATCTGTAAACATGATTTATTTTGTCTTCTTTAAAACTTATTAATCATCTCTTGCTAAATTATAGGTAACTCAAAGAAGGCTAATTCGTTGCATATACTCTCGCTACGAATATAAATTTCTATTGATTCACGGATAATGTATGCAAAATAAAACCTTGATGGATAAATTATTTTATTATTTCAAAAATAAATCCGTTAAGGCTCTATGTTATGTAGCCTGGTTAAATCTGTATTTTTCTTGTTGCCGAAATGCCAGTTGAGGCTCACTGTGGAGACCCGAAAAGTTTTTGGTTTCCGTCTGTTTGTCTGTCTGTCTGTTTGTCTGTTTTTCTGTCTGTCTGTTTTGCGATAACTGCCGCAAAAATCGTCCTATTAGGTTGATTTTTGGTGGGTATGTTGGTGAGGTACCCGGAATTAGCTGTATAGTTTTTAGTTACATTTGGCTCATTCGTTCGAAAAATATAGAACATTTATTTTAAGGTCATAATGCTTTTCAATGGGAAGTCAGACGATTTTTTAAATTTTTACGTTCAGCGAAAAGAAAATGTTGGGATAGTTGTAAATGATAAATTTACGAAATGGAGATCTGAATTTAATTCAGTCACTTTGAAAATTTGCCAATATATTTATTAGAATTTCGAAATTAATTGTATAAATTATCGGAAAAATTTATGCATTAATTTGAAACATTTTAATTTCTCATTTTTTACAAATATTTTCAATGCATTTTTTTTTCTCTTTCATTAATTGGTTGCTAAGCAACTATATTTCAAAAAATATCAAGAAAGAAAAATTCAAGTGAATCGCATTATTTTGATGCGAAATTTTATCAATAAAATAGCTAACTTTCGGTTGATTTAAGTTTTCAATATGCTTTTTTAATGAAATAGATGAAAATTTATTTTAACTACTAAGGAAAGGTTACTAAATGAAAACAATAAAAACGTTGAGTGTGGTAAATTGAATATAGGTCCCATAAGAGGAATTTACATTTGTATAAGTATATTTTATACACGAAATTTTATTCAATTTCAGCAACATATGATGTTTAGTAGTTGAAATATAAGTATTTTTTTTAAGGATGGGATAAAATCTCTTGCACAAAGAGATGGTTATTCTAATGAAATTAAAATAGTGAATTTCACACATATACTCAAGAAATGAACTATCGCAATTACTGGAAAATGATAATATAAAATTAAAGAGAGGAGCACCCCCTGAAGTAATGCATTGTTATTCTGAAAAAATACAGTGCTAAGAAGTTTATCCTATAATTGCATAACATTGTGTTTAATGCAATACTTTTAAAATTTCCGGAACTTTCGATAAATTTTATATTTTTATAAATGTATAAATAATTTTAAAAAATTTAATTTTAGGATATCAAATATTATGCAGGTAATGCTAAAAATTATTAAGATTAATGAACAATGATTTGTAGAGCCGACGTTAAGGCCTCTGATCTGTAGATTTACTATTGTATTTTACATCTGATATACGTGCTTTCACCCTCATTTTAAACTTTCTACTCGTCACTCCTGTACAGTATTGCAATGATCCATTGGTTTTGGTGAATGGGATTTCAGGTACATCCTAAAGTTGATCAGGTTCTATGGAATCTATTTTCTTACGACTATGATTTTTCTTTCAACTTTATGGAAGGTTTTGCAATGAAACAGATAATTAATTTGTTAAGTTTACATTTCAAATTTTCAAAGAATCAAGGAAAGCATTGTAAAGTGAATATCATGTTATTTTGCTCATTGAAGTTCCCTTTCTTCTTATTATATTTACTCAGAATTAATCTATTTATAGTACTTTCATTATATCTGTTATTTCTTGCGATATCAAGCATTTTATTTAATATAATATCCATATGAATATTATATTGTGAATAATATCCTTCATTTTTTAAATTAATCAGTTTCGAAAACGAAAGACGAAATATTATAATAATAAAATCATTTAAGTTACCTGACTCCGTTTAAAAAGTGGTTTTCGACCAAAATTGTCAAAACAACTGTAGTGCATTTTATTAAAGCCCAACTTTGTAACTTTCAAAAATTGTATTTATTTTTTTGTATGATAAATAGAACCGGAGTTATAGCGGTTTTTAAACTACTCAACAGCTGTTACTCAAACCGGCAGTACTGTTTAAAGGACCGGAAGTACTATTCACAGGTACTAACTGAGGGGGCGGGGGGGGGCAAAAGTATGGCCCTTCTAGAAATAAGAAAAGGCCCACTACTTAAAAAAAAAGAGTATGGCTTACAAAAACAGTGAAGGTTAGATGCATATTACTGTGTAAATTCTTGTAGTAAAGAATAAATATAAACTTTAAATGCATTTTTTAGAAAACGTAATTGTTGGTGAAAATTCCATAATCAAAATACAATATCTCAATAAGTTATTGGCATATCACTATGAAATTCAAATTGTCTATTATTTAAACTATTGTGAAGGCAATGAACTAAAGATTTAATTTTAGAATAAATATTTTTTTGTTTTATGGATGTTTTCGTGGAATGACATCGATGAATTTTCTGAAAATCAGCATGTAAACAGGTGCGATATGCTAAGTTTTGAAACATTTAAACTAGCTCTTAGATTTTAGTTCATTGACTGTACCAAGGTCATAAGTATGAAGTGTAAAAAGGAAATTGGGATACATGCAACAGAATTTTCTGTAGAGCGTTTTGTGTATTGGACCCAACTTCCCTAAATTTTACTACAAATTCCTCCATTTACCAAAAATGTATCATTAAATGAAATATTGTTTGCTTTTTTCACATTTTCTAGTCATAATCTTAATAAAAATAAGTCAAAAAGTAATTAAATAGCTCTTTTGGAAAAAACTGCTCCATACGTAGTCAAGCACCTTAAAGTAGTTTAATATTCCATAGATTAAAAATCGGCTCGCAAAATAAAATTTTTGTAAAAAGTTGTAGTGTGGAAATGAAAATATTTAGGTTTATTTAATAATAAAATGCTATAAACGAAAAGAAAATATTATATTATAAAAGTTTTCTCAGACATACACAAACACTATTATCTTCCCAAAATAGAATTTAAAATAATAAATTGCTATTACTTCACATACACAAACGTAACTTTCACAAGTTCGTTAAAAATTATTTTCTGTTTGAACAATTAATAATTAGAATTTATTTTCTTTGCTCAACCAATTTCAACTTCCTTCTTTAAACATAAATTTGATTCTTATGAGTTCGTTACCGTTTAGAGACCAGGAAGGAATTTAAGATTGAATTTAATTGACACAATCATAAATTTACATTTCCATTTTACTAGTTTATTTATTTGAAAATTTATCCGCGAACACGTTTAAAATTCAACATACAATCGAATATAAGAGCATCTTTCATTTTGGAAATCGATATGTAACATTTGAAACTTTAAAAATGGTTAAATTTAAATAATTGTACGAGAGATTGAAATTGTAACAATTTTATAATAAGCTATAGATGAAAGACGAAAAATTATAGATTTAATAAGTAGCAAATTTTGAGAACACAGAATAAAATATTATATTATACAACTTGCCTTAGTTTATCACAAATCCAATTAACTTCCAGAAATAGAATTTGAGATAATAAAATATTTTTTTCCAGATAGACAAAAGTAATTTTCAAAACTCTTTATCAATTATTATCCGTTTGAATAATTATTCACTAGAATTTATTTTCCTTGCTTGACCAAGTTAAACTTTCACCTTTGTATTTAATACTGAGTCTTATGAATTCGTTATCATTTAGTGCCCATAAATGAATTTAGGAATATTATTAAATTAGGCAAAATGGCAAATTCGGAGATTCATTTTTTTAAATTGGTGCCTCAATGAAAAATACATTGCGAGATGTTTAAAAGATGGTATACAGTCGAACTGGATATTATCCTTCATCTTTTTAAACTGGTTAAAAAAAATAAAACTGTTTAATTTTAGACACTTATAAAATCGACTTGCAAAGTAACGTTTTTGTAATATATTGTGCAGAGAAGATGGAAATCTTTAGCTTTATTTAATAAAAAAATTCTATAAACGAGAAGAAAATATTATATTATAAATCATTCCTCTCTCTCTGTCATCTGTTGGCGCAGCTTGTCCCTAATGGGACCCTGCGCCATTAAACCCTATACAACCAACCAACTCTTTGCCATCTGCAAATCCCATTACCTTCCCAAAATAGAATTAAAAATATTAAATTGCTTCTTTTCCAGACATACATAAGTAAATTTCAAAAGTTTATCAATTATTTCCTGTTTAAGGTCCAATTAAGGTTATAATTTATTTTCTTGGTTTAACCTATTTTAATATTCCAATTTAAAAGTAATAATGACTCTTATTAGTTTGTTAACAGTCGAAACCCAGAAATGATTTTAGAAATAGTATTTAACTAGACAAAATGTCAAATGTGCGGTTTCTTTTTCTTTTTCTTTTCTTTTTTTTTTTTTTTTTTTTACCAAATTGGTGTCTTGAAAAAAGGGGGTTATACGTGAACATGTTAAAAAATATTTACAAGCGAATTCAATAATATTACTAACTAGAAGATAGCCCGTCTGAATGACGTGTTTGAATTTTTAAAAGAATGATATAGCATTGCATTATAAAAAGAATTATGAAGTAATAATTTAATCTCATCTGATTAATAGGATCATGTGGGGTAAAATAGTTATAAAAACAGCCCATTCTTCCAAGCTTTCTTTTTCTAATTATAAGAAATTGAAGGTTATAGATTTTTTAAATGCCTGTGGGCAGAAAAATGCAAAATAAATAAATAAATAAATAAATAAATAAATAAATAAAATAATAATAATAATAATAATTTTGATAGCGTAGCTGCGGTATATTATGATTACACTTTACTGGCAACAGAGGTCGCCACATGGAAACAAATTCGATTTAGCTGAAGTAAAATAGTTATAAAAAATCCCACTTTTTCAAGCATTTATATATATATATATATATATATATAAGAAATTGAAGGTTATAGACCTTTTTAAATACCTGTGTGCAGAGGAGTGAAAAAAAATTAATATCGATAACGTAGCTGCGGTATATTATGATTATACTTTACTCAACAGATGGCAAGAATTATGAAGTAATAATAAATTTTATCTTATCTGACTAATAAGATCATGTGGAGGTAAAATAGTTTTAAAAACAGCCCATTTTTTTCAAGCATTCCTTTTTTTATTTTTTATAAGAAATTGGAAGTTATAGATTTTTAAATGCCTGTGTGCAGAGGAATGCAATAAAATATTTAATATCGATAACGTCACTGCGTTATGATAACACTTTACCGGCAACAGATGGCGCCACATGGCAACACCTTCGATTTCGCCTGCTAAAAATTGGCATTTTAACAGAAAGTTCCATGGAGTTCGTTCAATTTTTGCATCGATGGTCTATATTTTAATGAATCTCAAAGGAATGATTTACATATTGTTTACTGTCGCTGGATGGCTGTACGAAACAATTTTCAACTCAAGCTATATCGAAAAACATGCATATTTCGATGTAGCTCATTACTCAAGATGTTTTTGTTTTTTCACAATCTTTCTAAAAATGTCAATCTTATGCAGCTTTATTGAAAAAATTAAATCTCTGAAAATTAAAATAAAATGGCTGATTTTAACGAAAGATTATCTGGATCCGGATGAGTTCATTCCAGAAGTGTCATACACATAGCGCTATTATAATCATTTTGAACTTTCTACTTTGAAAATAATGTCGATTTTTATCAGTTCGTTATTGGTCTGTGACCAGAAACGAATTTAGGAAAAGTGTTTAATTAGACGAAATGACAAATTCACAGTTTAATCTTTGTAAATTAATGTCTCAATTAAAAAAATCATGGAAGATGTTTAAAAAATTATACATCCAATTGAACTGAATAACATCCTTCATTTTTTAAATTAATCCATTTCGAAAACAAAAGACAAAATATCAAACAATTAAAACTGCTTAATATGCTATAGATTTAAGATCGACATTTTTGTAATAAGTTGTAGAGTGGAAAAAAAATCTTAAATCTTAGGTTTAATTAATAATAAACGAGAAGAAAATATTATATTATAAAACTTTCCTTGGTCATACGCAAACACCATAATCTTTCGAAAATAGAATTTACATTATCTTCCTAAAATGTAATTTAAGATTACAAATTACTATATCTTCGGATACACAAAAGTAACTTTTACAATTTTTTTTAACAATTATTTCCTTTTTGAACCATTAATCACTAGAATTTATTTTCCTGACTTAACCAATTTGAACTTTCATCTTTAAAAATAATACTGATTCTTATTGGTTTGTTATCGTTCACAGCCCAAAAGCTCATTTAAAAAGGAATTTAATTTGAAGATTTATAGTTTAATTTAGTAATTGAGTGTCTTAATTGAAAAAATATACGCGAACACGTTTGAAATTATATATACAATCGGAATGAGTAGCATTTTTCATTTTGGAAACTGATATGAAAAATCTCAAACTTTAAAAATGGTTAAATTCAAATAATTGTAAGAGAGATTGGCATAATAAAAATTTTGTATTGTAACAAGCTATAGATCAAAGACGAAAACTTTTAGATTTATTTAATAGCAAAAACTAAGAACGTAGAATAAAATATTATATTCTAAAACTTACCTCAGGTAATCACAAATCCTATTACCTTCCAGAAATAGAATTTGTGATAATAAAATATTTTACTCCAGATAGACGAAAGTAATTTTCAAAACTTCTTTATCAATTATTATCCGTTTGAATAATTTATCATTAGAATATATTTCTCTTGTTTAACCAATTTGAACTTTCACCTTTATAATTAATACTGATTCTTATGAATTCGTCTAGTGCCCATAAATGAATTTAGGAATATTATTAAGTTAAACGAAATGGCAAATTGCGGGTGTTTTTTTTTTAATTGTTGCCTCGGTGAAAAAGACCTTTTGAGATCTTTAAAATGAGATATACAATCGAATTGGATAACATTCTTCATTTTTGAAATGGGTTAAAAAATCTCATACAATTAAAATTAAAACATTTATTTTTTAATAGTTATAAAATCGATTTGCAAAGTAACATTTTTGTAATAATTTGTGGAGCGAAGATGAAAATCTTAGATTTATTTAATAATAAAATTCTATAAACGAGAAGAAAATATATTATAAATCATTCCTCTGTCATCTGCAAGTCCCATTACCTTTTAAAAATAGAATTTCGAATAAATATTGCTTAATAAGAAATAAATAGAATAAAATATTGCTGATTTTCCAGGCACACAAAAGTAAATTTCAAAAGTTCTATAAAATTTATTTCCTGCTAAAACTTTTAAGCGTTAGAATTTATTTTCTTGGTTTAACCTATTTGAACACTCTAATTTAAAAATCATAATGACTCTTATTAGTTTATTAACGGTCGCAGCTAAGAAAGGAATTTAGAAATCGTATTTAATTAGAGAAAATGTCAATTTACAGTTCCTTTCTTTTATTTCAAATTGGGGTCTGAATAATAAAAGGCAGTTTTACGTGAGTATGTTAAAAAAATATTTACAATCAAATTCAATAATATAACACACTTTTAAAAGTAAATTAAAAATTTTAAACGATTAAACATCGTTAAAATTAGATAATTATTAAGTAAGCTTGTAAAATGAAATTTTTTTATAATATGTATGTATCGTAGTAAAAACTCTTTAGCTTTATTTCATACCAAAGTTTGATAAGAAAGAAGAAAATCTGATATGATAATGCTTACATCAGTAATTCTCGATTCTCATTACCTTCCCGAAATAGAGTTTGATATTGTAAACTGTTATTTCTTCAGATACACAAAAAAATCGTTACCGTCCAGTGTCTAGACATAAATTTAGAAATAGTATTTAATTAGACGAAATGACAAATTCACAGTTTCATTTTTTTTTTAAATTAGTTCCCTAATTATAAAATCATTCTGTATAGTTAAAATATCAGTTACAATCGAATTGAATAACATATTGAAGGACATGTTGAATAACATGTTAAATAATATGTCAATTTAATAATATGCCTTCTTTTTTAACTTTGTTAAAAAACTTTGTTAAAACACTTTGTTAAAAATAATATTTTTTTTTATAGTAATCTGTGCAGTGTAACAAAAAACTTTTAACTTTATAGTATAACTAAGATCCATAAAGGAGAAAAAGTATTATATTATAAAAATTAACTCACTCGTTCACCCAATCTAATTATCTTTCCGAAATTGAATTTGAAATAATAAATTGCTATTTCTCCAGATACAAAACAATGATTTTTCGAAATTCTTTAACAATTATTTTCTTTTTCAATAATTAATCGTTAGAATTTATTTTCCTTTCTTAATCAATCTGAGCTTTTTTCTTTAAAAATGATACTTATTTATATCAGTTTGTTATCATTTGCTGCCCAAAAATGAATTTAGGAATAATATTTAAATAGACAAAATAATAAATTTACAGTTTCAATTTTCTAAAAATCGGCTTCTCAGTTGAAACATCATGCAAAAGCACGTTTAAAATAATAGTATGTACAATCGAATCGAATAACATCTTCTATTTTTGAAATTGGTTAAAACTTCTTAAACTTTAAGAGTGATGAAATTTAAGTAGTTGTAAGAGATATTATGATAATATTTTTTTTTATTATTATCTGTGGGTTAGAGACGAAAATTCTTTAACTTTATTTAGTAAGTATGTTGGATAAGAAAGAAAAAAAATATTACATATTTAAATAGCTTTATAAACTATCTCAATCAATCGCAAATCTCATAACCATCTTAAAATAGAGTTTAAGATAACAAACCCCTATATCTCTCTATATACACAAAGTTAACTTTCAAAAGATCTGTAACAGTTATTTTCTATTTTAACAATTAATCGTTAGAATTTGTTTTCGTGTCTTAATCAATCTGAACTTTCTTCTTTAAAAATGATACTAATTTTTATCAGTTCCTTAGCATTCGCTTTCTAAAAATGAATTTAAGAATAGTATTTAATTAGACAAATAATAAAATTGCAGTTTCGTTTTTCTAAATAGGTTCCCAGTTGAAAAATTATGCGAACACAAGTTTAAAATAATAGTATATACAATCTAATTGAATAACATCTTCGATTTTTGAAATTATTAAAAGTTATCTCATTTAAAAAGGATTAAATTCAAGTACTTGTAACAGAGATAGTAATAATAATTTTTTTGTTATTATCTGTGGGCCATGGATGAAAATTCTATAGTTTTATTTAGTAATTATGTTGGATAAGGAAGGAAAAATATTATATAATATAACATTTACCTAAAGCATTATCCTAAAATATATTTTAAGAAAACAAATTGCAGTACCTCCGGATACACAAAAGTAACTTTCAAATGATTTTAAACACTTATTTTCTATTTCAACAATTAATCGTTAGAATTTATTTTTTAATCTGAATTTTTTTTTTTTTTTTTTTTTATAAAGATACAAATTTTTATCATTCTGTATCACTTGCTTACTTCAAAGTGGTGAATTTAGAAATAGTATTTAATTATACAAAATGATAAATTTAATGTTTCAATTTTCTAAATATAAAATTGTGGAAAATTATGTGAAAACGCTTTTAAAATAATAATATATACTATCGAATTGAATAACAACGCTTATTTATTTGAATTCGTTACAAAATCTTAAACTTTAAAAATGATTAAATTCGAGTATTTGTTATGACAATGATATTTTTGTTATCAGTGGGTCAGAGAGGAAAATGTTTTAGCGTTATTCAGTAATTATGTTGGATAAGAAAGAAAAATGTTATTATATTATAAAACTTACCTAAATTATTTCTAAATCCCATTACCACCTCAAAATAGAGTTTAAAATAACAAATTGATGTGCCTCCAGATACAGAAAAGTAACTTGTTCAAAAGGTCTTTAACAGTTATTTTCTGTTGGAACAATTAATCTTTAGAATTTAATTTTCCGTCTTAATCAATCTTAACTTTTTCTTTAAAAATTATACTCATTTTTATCAGTTCGCTATCATTCGCTGTTCAAAAATTTAGAAATACTATTTAATTAGACAAAAGGAATTAAATTAAATATACAGTTTTGTTTTTCTAAATCGATTTCTCTGTTGAAAAGTTATGCGGCAGTTCGTTTAAAATATTAACATTTGAAATCGAAAATCATCGAAATAAAATCATTGAAAATCGAATCATTGAATCGAAATCGTCGTTCATTTTTAAAATTGGTTAAAAAATCTCAAATTTTAAGATAACGTTTTTGTTATTAGCTGCAAGTCAGAGATGAAAACTCTTTAGTGTTATTTAATAACTATGTTGGATAAGAAAAAAAGGTATTATGTTATAAAACTTACTTCAGTTGTTCCCAAATCCCAATGCCATCCAAAAATAGAGTTTAAGATAACAAATTGCTGTATCTTCAGATACATAAAAGTAACTCTTTCAAAAGATCTTTAACAGTTATTTTCTGCTTGAACAAAAAATATTTAGAATTTATTTTCCTGTCTTAATCAATTTGAACTTTTCTTCTTTAAAAATGATATTAATTTTTATCATTTCGTTACCATTAGCTGTCCAACTATTATTTTAGAAATACTATTTAATTAGACAAAATTAATTAAATTAAATTTACAGTTTCGTTTTTCTAAATCGATTTCTCAGTTGAAAAGTTATGCGGCAGTTCTTTTAAAATAGTAGCATCATATGAAATCGAATTGAAAAGCATCGTTCATTTTTTATATTAGATGCAAAATATCAAACTTTATAACATGTTAAATTCTAATAATTGCGATATTAATGGCATTTTTAGGTGCGTTCATAATTATATAAATACGTAGCACCTATAGTCGTCGTCTGGTCCGTCCGTCCGTCCGTCTGACCGTCTGTCCGCATATAACAGCGCAAAAACTACCCAACCGAATGATTTGAAATTTAATATATCTAATCGTTGCAGAATTTTGTCGAGTCATCTCAAATTTTATGAAAATCGAATCAAAGTTGAAACATTTAGTAATGAAAGTTTTTTTATTCTGTTAAATTCTATCATACGTAATCTATATAATAAAAGCACAGGTTACGTGACTGAGGAAAACAAATACGGGCTAACCACCTCTTTTTTCATATGCCAAGCGGCCATTTTTATTAAAAATTATTTTTTAGAATAAAATTGCATAAAAGTTACATTTTTAGAAAGATCATTAAAAAAAACTGTTTGCTTGAGAGATGAGTTACATTCAACAATGTATAGATTCAGAGATAACTTCAGTGGAAATTAGGTTAACCGAATATCTCAATCCATTAGAGTAAATAAACACAGGAGATTCGTTCATTATGAGTCATAAAAATATTAAACCATGGAGGTAATCAGTCGCAAAGCAAGATCTCCATTGTGAAAAAAAATCGCACTTGTAAACGTGGCATACGTAATAAGAAAAATAAATGAATGCTCATTTCACTCCTAGCAGACGACATAATTCATTTCACTCCTAGCAGACGACATAATTCATTTCACTCCTAGCAGACGACATAATTCATTTCACTCCTAGCATACGACATAATTCATTTCACTGAAATAATGAGGATATTTATTTTTATTTATTTTTTTTTTTTTACATTGTGAAACTAGTTATAAAACGAACGCACCTCATAAGTCACGTTTAACGTACAATTTCCAACTTGTTGTTATTAGTTGTGAGCCACAGACAAAAATTCTTTAGTGTTATTTAATAACTATGTTGGATAAAAAAGAAAAAATATATATATTGTAAAATTTACCTCAATCATTCGTATTTTCCATTACGATCCCAAAATATAATTTAAGATAAGAAATTTCCGTATACACTAAAGTTACTTTATAAAGATATTTAACTGTTATTTTCTGTTTGAACAATTAATCGATAGAATTTATTTTCATTTCTTAACCAATCAGAACTTTTTTCTTTAAAATTGATACTAATTCTTACTTCTTTGTTATCATTTGTTGACAAAATATGAATTTTGAAATACGAGCTAATCAGACAAAATGAATTAAATTTAATTTAACAGTCTCGTTTTTAGCACTTTCCAACCTAGTTGAAAAGTGCTTATGACTTCGGTTTGTCTGGCCGGATGGCCGTCTGGCCGTCTGGCCGTCTGTCCGTGCTCTAACTCCCGTAAATATGCTCGGATTGCTCTGCAATTTTTATATGTTATTGTCGTTATCTATGGCACGTTCCCTATTTCAACTGAAGTGTGTAGCACTTATAGTTTTCTTACAGGGGCACTCAAAAGAATTCCGTTACATTGCGGTCTATGGGGAAAAATCATTTGCGGTTTATTTTAAAAATGTTTCACTATTGTAAACGCATTGAAATTTATATAGATCACTAAGATGCATTAGAAGAAGCTTAATATAGAATAGTAGGTGTATAGCACTTAGAGTTACTTTACAGGGACAGTCAAAATAATTCCGTTACATTACGTCTATGGAGAAAAATCGTCTGCGGCTTATTTAAATAATGTTCCACTATTTTAAACGCATTGAAGTTTATATATATTACTAAAGTGCATTACAAGAGGCTTACTACAGAATAGTGTGTGTATAGCAGTCATCGTTCATTTACAGGGACACACAAAAGAATTCTCTACTGTCTGTTAACAATAATTCCTGGAAGTGCGTTTTAAGTTACTGAACGCGATTTTAATCTTAACTAGCTTTTTGTCTATTACGTGGTGTGTATAAATTCTGTAGATCCTATACAGGGCAGCACAAAAGTTCGCGAACACATTTCCGTTTATTGACAGAAACTTCAGAAGGAGAATTTAAACTGTGCTACGCGTTTCCTAACTAAACTAAAATTTAGCATCCTATGTATATATACAAATCTATAGATCATATACAGGGCTACATAAAAGTATTCGGATATTTTTCCGAATATTGTATATATTGAAAATTCCTGAAATTACGTTTTTAAATATGTTATGCGTTTTCCAAATTGTTTACTTAGATGTCATCTTTCAGCTTATTAAACGGTAATGATTTGTAAAATTATTTTAGAAGCGTTGGAAAGTGCTACATAATCTATGCTTGACGCATGATTTTTCGTTCTTGTTTAAAATTGCATTGATTTCTCACTTGAAAAATTATGCGGCAACTAATAAATATTAGCATATAAAATCGAAATCAGGTCACCAAATAGAAATAATCGTTTATTTTTTTAATCGATTAAAAAAATCTCAAAATTTAAAAAAGTTGCATTCTAGTAATTGTGAGATTATTATAATGGAATTTTTATTAGCTGTGAGTCAGAAACGAACATCCTTTAGTGTTATTTAATAATTATGTTGCATAAAAAAGAAATTAAAATATGTTATAAAACTTTCCCCAATCTTTCGGAAATTCCATTATCATCCCAAAACAGAATTAAAGATAACAAATTGCTATTTCTTCAGATACACATAAGTAACTTTCAAATGTTCTTTAACAATTATTTTCTGTTTGAACAATTAATCATTATAATTTTTTTTCCTTTCTGAACCAATTTTAACTTTTTTCTTTAAAAATAAATTTGATACTTATGAGTTCGTTATCGTTCAGAGACCAGGAAGGAATTAACGAATTGTGTTTAATTAGGTAAAATGATAAACTTAATATTTTATTTTACAATATTGGTTATTTAATTGATAAAAATATGCGTGAATGAATTTAAAATAATTGGTCTTCAGAGACCAAAGCTCGCTTGTTAATTTATTCTACGTTCATAATCTATTTAACTGAAGGTACAGTGTTATTATGTGTTTTTCCGTAAAAATATCATTTGTTGTTTCCAAAAATAATGATAATAATTGCT
The DNA here is from genome assembly GCA_963931845.1 of Maratus michaelseni. Classification (NCBI taxonomy): domain Eukaryota; kingdom Metazoa; phylum Arthropoda; class Arachnida; order Araneae; family Salticidae; genus Maratus; species Maratus michaelseni. Next base: position 36,900,258 of record OZ007595.1, on the reverse strand, counting down.
TATGATTCATTTTTTATTTTATTTTTACATATATTATTCTATATCCAAGCTCTCCATGTTGTGCAGATAACAGTTATTTTTATGTTATATACTTGAAGAATCGTTAACTATAAAATTGGTTGATTGCATGGGTTTTTAACACTTCTGTCATACAATGTTCGGGTTTGACGAGTATATTCTGTAGGCAGAAGTACTTTTAAACTATTTGGCCTCGTGGCACTGGAAATAGCAACGTTGAGCATTACATTCACAAAAAAAGATATTTGTAAATTGACACCCCTGAATTCGAAGGTATGGCCTTGTACTTCGATTATAGTTATTGCAAACACCGGCTTTCCAGGAAATTTGTGCATTTGCATCGTACATTTAAGCTGACCTTTGCTTGAGACAAGTGTAATTTGTGGATTCACAGATGTTCCTTGTTGGTTTGAAGTCTTTTGTTAACGGCATTTTCAGAACATAAACTATACATCTGGTCATACTGCGGTTGTTTCTAATCCCCTTCGTTGTTTTGTGTCGGATGAAAGGCCTGTTAATTTTGTTATAAACATGTCCCCGGGCAACAAACTGTAAACACTATGTCTGTTAGTCATTCCATCATCGTGTACCTTAAATGAAGCGAAAGCAAAACACGAAGTTGAATTTCTGATATTTTGTGGTATTCTTCAGTAAAGGAATGACATTATAAGAAGCGTGGAACGAATTTATTTGGAAATTTGGGTGTTCAAATTCAAATCGTCAATGCAAACAACGACCAACGAAGGAGTTACAGTTAATTTGAGTAGACGCGCATTCTTAAGGAAAATGAATCGTTTTGTAATGAATGCATCCATCGTTAAAAAATATCAACTTTGATGCTTTGCATATTTTTCAGCTACACAAATCCACATTCACATTCTATTCTAAAACTCGTAGACACTTGATGTTACAATCTTTGTTGTTCTACTTGTTCTTGCTCATCGGTTTCGTTTTCTGTGAATTGAATTATAAGGCGTTCGTGTTTCATATCATATAAGCATCGAATATAATGCCTTTTTTGCATGTTTTGGAAGCTCTTCTTGGTCTACAGTAGATTCCCGTTACAACGAATTCCATTACAACGAAAAATCCCGTTACTACGAAATTTGACAAATCCCCTTTTCAAATTTCATTAACCCCAATGTATTAAGAATTCCGATTTAACGAAGTGCATTTTACTAGCAATTCCGTTACAACGAAAAATCATCGAGCTTTTTTTTCTTTTTTCTCAATTGCTTAACAGAAATGAAATATACTTCGAATAGCACGTCGAAGTTAAAAAATAACGTTGTTTTGGGGACAGGTGCTATTTCATATTTTTCTCTCCTTTGCTATTTTTTCGTTTGTTTACTTCTGTTTCAGAATTCCTTTTTTTTTTTCATTAGCCCATACGCTTCAAAATGATCACGTGACAGACAGCAGGTGCACTTCACTGTGAAAGAAGTGTTTGTGCTTGTTCTGAGATATCTTTGTCGCCAATACCTGTTGCAGTGTGTTTCTTGCTTCGTTCATTGATAAAATATGGCTTGTGTGAAACGAAAACAATTTTCGTTGGAAGAAAAGAAAGCTATAATTTCTGAGATTGATAAAGGATTGCGGAAAGCTGATGTGGCCAAAAAATATGGAATAACACCATCGAGTTTATCGACATTTCTAAAAGATAAGGAAAATATTGACAGACAATTCCAAATTGCAAGCATTTGTTCCCATAGAAAACGAATGCGACAGTCCCAATTTCAAGATGTCGATAAAGCCGTGTTCAAGTGATTGTGCCGATGTTCGTTCACGCAATGTGATCCTCTGATAAGGCAAAAAGCTCAAGAGTTCAGAATAATGCTTGATATCGAAAATTTCCAAGTCAGTGTTGGATGACCCAATCGCTTTCGTACTCACCATGGAATTGTAATAAAATCAATTTGAGGCGACGCAAGTGATGTACCTACCTACAAAGGCTGTAAATGAATGGAGAGCTGGAAAAGAAACTGCCCTTATAAAGACATACAGCTCCGATGATGTTTTTAATGCTGACGACGATGGAATATTTTATCAACTTGAACCGAGAAAAACATTAAAATTTAATGACGACAAATGCATTGGAGGGAAAACTTCAAAGAAACGAATTACAGCACTTTTTTTTGTAACAAATCTGGAACCGAGAACAGAAAAATATTAATTGTTGGTCACTCTGGCAAGCCCCGTTGCTTTAAGAACTGTCATTCGCCTTGTGATTATAAATTTAATAAGAAGGCATGTATGACACAAGATATCTTTAATGATTGGCTAGTGCAATTTGACAGAGAAATGAAAGCTAAAAAACGGAAAATTCTTCTCCTGATTGATAACTGCATGCCTCATGATAATTCAACCAAATTAGACTGCATCCAATTTGAGTACTTCCCGCCAAATTGCACTTCTATTCTTCAGCCTCTAGACGTCTAGACCATGGCAACATCCGTGCTGTAAAATCTCGCAACTGAGCTCTTTTGCTAAAAGAAATTCTTTGCGGCTTAGAGAATGGCAAAAGACCAAAAATAAATCTCAAAGAAGCTATTGAATTTATCTCTGGTTCGTGGCAAGAAATTAGCCAGAAAACAATTTCTAACTGTTGGAAACATGCCCGATTAACTGACACCGAAGAAAATTAATGAGAAGTTTTAGATTTGGATATGAGTCTTCTGAGTTAAACACAATTTGGAAGGCTACCAGAAAATTAACATCAATCCCTGATCAGGTGGATTGGGAGGATTTCTTATCTGTGGATGACAATATTCAAACATGCTCTGAAGTGACTGATGAAAATATCATTTTAACCATTAAAACTACATTAGACCAACAAAATGACGAAAATAGTGATGACGATATTGGTGTCACCGACGATTCAAAAGTTACCTCTTCGGAAGCTTTCTCATGCTTGGAGAAAATACGTGCTTTTGTTTCTCATCAAAAGAATGTTCTAGAGGAGGTATTTTCTCACATTCATTCGTTGCACACGTTTTTGTTATAATCACCTACACATTCCTTTGTACAAATTAAAATTACAGATTTTCTGCAATAATGTATTACTAAATAAAGGTTAGTCCGTAATTTTGTAATTTTAATATTGAATTTTAATTTACTAACTTTTTCTATGTTAATTTAACTAGTCTTCCATTAAAATCCTCTATAATGAAAGGTACATTTTCTTAGATAATTACTTTCTAACATACATCTTACATAATTTATTTACGTGTACATGTAATTCATTAGATGAATAGGAGTAATTCCGTTACAACGAAATATTTTAGTGGTCCCGTGGCGTTCGTTGTAACGGAATTTTTCTTGAAATTGCAATTCATTAAGATAATTCATTATATACGCGATGCTTTTAATGCTTCTTTCCTTAGCTGCTCGCGTTAGTTTAACGTTGTAGGCTGATTATAAATGCTGACTGGCCACTGACGGTAGTTTACTAATTATTCAGGTTTCATTCTTTCTAAAATAACTTACACATAAAGTTGAAATCTCAATTTTTTTAATGCCTCGAGCAGACATAATAAATTTTAGCAACGATATTTACTAAAATGACTGAAATAAATAAATGAAAACGAATGAATTAATTTTACCCGATCAATACTTGAAATACTTGTTTCTTTCTAACAAACATAGAAAAGAGAAATTTAATATCTCTAAAAGATCAATATGTTTTGGAGGGGGTATTTATATCAAGGCTCCCGCATCTCAGCACGGTAGAAAACGAAAGTTTTATGAAAATGATGTCATACTGACGCAATAACGTAGTACGCTTCACTTTTGTAAATGAGATGTAGATCTCAGATTTGGATCTCAAAATCATTGGAGTCTACACGTTAAAAAACATTTTTTTTTTAAAAGTTTGGGAGAAGAGAGATGGGGAAAATTAAAACTTTGCCCATAGCAAGACATTTATTTTTCCATTCTTAAAAAAGAGTTCTGTGGGACTCTGAGGATAAGCATGCAATATATGCAGGTTTATCCTCAGAACTTTTCTCTGTGTTTATAAAAAGGAAAATAAATGAAAATGATTTTTCTTCGAAAGTCTGTGTCCACGTCGGTGTGGATAGCAACGAACATAAGCGAATTCGACAACAATGTGATATGTTTGGCAGAAAAATTTACTTAGTTATAAAACAGCTGCTAATTGTAGGCCAAACAATATATGCTGAACTATACTTATTGTCGAGAACACCGATTACAAGAGAGTAATCATCAAAATGTAAAAGAAAAAATGTATAAAAAATGGAATTGTTTCATTTTAATAAACTTTTGCAGGCTAATTATTTAATTAAAAACAGGCTATTTATTATTTTGCCATATGGGCATTGTGAAACGCAGGTAATCAAAAGCATGATTACTGATAAGTTTATTTATGTTTAACAGAATACTATTCCATCACATTTTTCTGTCATCTACAATCTGCAAAATTTATGCTTGATAGCTTTTTCTCCACTGTAAATAAAAGCAAGTCAGCAACATTTTTACATGTTAAGTTTGTCTTAACCTATCAAAATGAATTTTAAAAGAGACGAGACGTAAATGATCATTCTCTTGTATTCATATCTGTACCCAAGTCTTGTTTTATGTAAATTGTATTAGACCGAAAGACGACCACAGAAAGTTCTAAGTCATCGAACATCTTCACAATTCGTACATCATTCGAAAGACAATGTTGTCTGTGGAATGGAAAACAGGATGTCTTCCTGAGAGCAATTTATCCTAAGACTACGACAGACCGATCCAAAGTTCGACTTTCATTACGTCTGACATTGAGTAGACATCACTTCGTAATCGTGTTGTTGATCAAGGACGAAAACTTCGATGACAAAAGATTTAGTACAAAAGAAAATTAAAACCTATCAAGAATTTTCCCCTAAGTCAAGACCTATTGGGACGGTTTTCTCGTGTTCCTAATTAATGTACAAAGCTTATTTCATGAAAACCTTCTGAACAGTGTGCGATTTATAGCAGCATTTTCTGTACTGAGTTTGCTTTAACCTGTCAAACCGAAATTTTCTAATTTCGGAGCTTATCTAGATAGTTTTCTTATTCTCGAATTGGTATAGAAAAAACGTTTCGTGAAAATCGTTAGAATATTTTTACATTTATAGCAAGCAGCATTTTCAGTGCTGAGTTTGTTTTAACTGGTGAAAACGAACGTTTGCTAATTTGGGGCCTAGCTGGGGCCTTTTTTGAGCTCGAATTAATATGAGGGGCAAATTTTGGGAGAGAGAGTGTTAGAGCCATTTTCGAGATCGTCCGGACATTCAAAATTGTTTGCTCTGTTAATACATATGATATATAAAATATAATGAAACTGAATAGCATCGTACATTTATGAAATTGGTTACAAAACCTGAAACATTTAAAAGGGTCAAATTTGAGTAATTGTAAAGTAAATTAGCATAATCACATTTTAATAATAAGCGTTGGATCAGAGACGAAACCTTTAGCTTTACTTAATAACAAAGTTCGTTAAGAGAGAAGGAAATTGTATTACAGTATAAGAATTGCCTCATCTATTTGCAAATTTCATTAGTTTCCCAAAATAAAATTTACATAATAAAATACCTTCTCTAAATATATACAAAAGTAATTTTCAAAAAGTCGTTTTTCAATTATTTTCCATTTGAACAATTAATCATTAAAGTTTATTTTCCTGGCTTTATCAGTTTAAAATTTCTGTTATAAGAAATAATCTTTATTAGTTTTTCTCATTTTCTTATCGTTCACAAGTATAAATTTAATGATAGTATTTAATTAGATGAAATAACAAAATTTACAGTTTCATTTTTACTTTTGTCATTTCTTTTATTTAGTTTTTATTGATAAATTTATTTCCATTGGGTTTTAAATTATAGTTGTACACCGAGAAAGAGCGATTTTATTTGATATATATCATACTATTCTTGTTATTACTTATTAATGATTAGTATATTTAAAGATGTATTATACAATCCATTCCATAGGATAAGATGAGACAGAATTTCGATCAGTGAAATGGAAAAAGTAAGCTGATTATAAAAATATTGATGAAGAAAATTAGAGACAGAAATTGACAATTGGAAACCCAAGGGCGGATCTAGAGAATCTTCAAGGGGGGGGCGATATCAGAAATTTGGAGGTTAATATCCGACCCGCAATCTTGGTCGGGTCGGGCCTAATTTTTTTTAATTGCGGGTCAGGTTTACTTCTACTTTTTTGCTACGGGTCGGGTTTGGAGCGGGTTGACTCCTACTTGCTTACTGCGGGTCGGGTTTGGGTCGGGTAAACTTGTTTTTTGGTAGGAAAAGGGTTCGGGTTGGGTTAATTTTTACTTTTTTCGCTGCGGGTTGGGTTGAATTCTACATTTTTTCTTCGGGTCGGGTTGACTTACATAATCGGGTTGAGTGTTTTCCTTCTTGCGTGTCGTGTTCGAGTTGACCCGATTTTTAAAAGAATGTCTAAAATATTCTTCCGATAAAATCTATATGAGTAAAAATTTTGTAACGGAAACTCCCAAATAGCGGAAAACTTTTTGTAGGGAATACATTTTAAATCTTTTATTTAGTAAAACCCCCGAATTACGGACACCTTGGAGCCGTCGAATTTATCTGCAAATTCAGAAGTAATAGTATGCACAGTAAGACCTCCGTACGGTCACTCTTGAAGAGCGGAGTGACCCCAGGACATAGGAGCAGTCTCCAATACAAATATTTGCATATTTTTGCGCACGCCTCCGAGTAAGAGATACAGTGGTGGCCAAAAGTTTGGACATTTTTTGAAAGTTTCATGTTTTTCAACTTTGTGTGCTTGTAGAATATATTAATTTTCACTTAAATACAAACGTTAATATCAAATTGAAGGTAATTTAATGTAGAATTTAATAATAAAAACAGTATTACAATATCTGTATTACAAAAAAGTTATACTCATTTTAGTAGAACAAACAAACACAAATCGTTTTGAATAAGGACGTGTTTTGTAATAAAAGCGTACTAGCCAATCACAAACACTGCTCTGAGGACTAATCAAATGTCTGTAACTATAGTTTAGGTTATTTGGATGGTAAAAGAGTTATTGTTGTGGAAATATTTTGCGGAATGATGCATACTAGTACAATTAAATAGAGTATTGCTGTTTTTGAATATTTAAAGTCCTTTTTTTTAATTAAACTAATTTTAAACAATGTCATCAACAAGAAGAACTATTTGGACATCTACAAAAAGAAGCCAAATTGTCATATTGAGAGAAAAGGGCCTTTCTTATGCTGAAATTGCAAGACAAGTTAGTGGTTCAGTGACTTGTTCTGGTGTACGAAAGTTCTGTTTACGTTATGAAAAAACGAAATCAGTGGAAAATAAGGCCAAATCAGGCCGAAAAAAATGCACAAGTGCTACTGCCGATGGAAAAATTAAACGGCTATGCATTCAAGATAGAAAAATTTCATCAGATGTCATTAGATGTGAAATGAATGCAGCGGGTATTGCAGTAAGTTCAAGAACAATAAGAAGAAAGGTTATCAGGATTTGGACTACAAGCTAGAATTCCAAAGAAAAAACCATATTTAAATCAAAAGCAACGCGAAAAACGAGTTAAGTGGGCAAAAGAACACATTAAATGGTCAGAAAATCAATGGAAGCAAGTAATCTGGAGCCACGAGAGTAAAATATCGCTCTTTGGTAGTGATGGTAGAAAATACGTGAGACGTAGAGTAGGAAAAGCACTTCATCCTGATTGCATTGAAGCAACTACAAAAAACCTAACAAATGTCATGATTTAGGCATGTATGCCTGCAGATGGTGTGGGCCGAATTCAAGTGATTGATGGCATCCTGAATGCCAAAAAATACATCGAAACTGTCCTGGAACCAAAATTGATACCTTCCATCAGGGATCTCTTCCCCAACATCGCACCATTTATTTTTCAGCAGGATTCAGCTCCATGCCACACAGCAACAGTATGCAAAGCATGGTTTCAAAATAAAGGCATAAATATATTACCATGGCCAGGAAACAGCCCTGATCTCAATCCAATTGAAAATTTGTGGCGACGTTTGAAAATTCTTGTGCGAAAAAAACGTCCATCCAATAAAAGACAACTTATTGAAGCTATAATTGATTCTTGGCACCAGGTGATTACGAAAGATGAACTCCAAAAACTCGTTCACTCGATGAAAAGACGCTGTGAAGCTGTCTTAAAAAATAAGGGTTAGCCTCCTAAGTGTTGATTGTGTAAGTATTACTTTAAAAAAATGCAAATCTAAGATAGATCTTACTATTAGTTGCATAATTTTTTTTTCTAATACAGATATTGTAATACTGTTTTTATTATTAAATTTTACATTAAATTACCTTCAATTTGATATATAAACGTTTGTATTTAAGTGAAATTTAATATATTCTACAAGCACACAAAGTTGAAAAATATGAAACTTTCAAAAAATGTCCACACTTTTGGCCACCACTGTAAATTCGATGGCTTCGAGGTGCCCGTTATTTAAATGTTTTACAGTATTTTAATATTAATGAGTATATATATATATATATATACTATATGTTTATATTTCTATATAAAAGAAAATTGAAATTAGTGATATAATTGCATACTACATTTTATAATTCTATTAAAATATGGATTATTTTCTTTCATTCCGATTTCGGGAGAACGAAGATTTTTTTTTTCCGGGGTTTGGGACAACCCGATCCGCGCAGGTCTCTAGATAGAATTTTAAGTTGTATGTTCAAAAGGTGGAGTTATTTTTTATGGGATTTTTGTAGTACCTTAAAAATTGCCCAGTGCGCTAAATTTTTTAGGAACTCCAAAACCTCGCTGTATTAAAAATTACGGTATAAGAAACGACAGTAGTCTCTAGGGAGCGAGAGCAAATTTTTGAATTGCTACGGGCGCTTAAAACACAGCCTATATGCTACTGATCTTGTATTCTTATATGTGTATAAGTAGGATGATTTTATTTTATAAATGTGTTAGAAGAAAGCGAGTTTGTTTTTGAGAACTAAACTTACAATTAATTAAGGCTTATGGTCTATAGTACCGAGCCCTGTTATCTTTACTATGGACCCTGGGGTGCTATAGAGCATATGCCCCTGTCAGGTTGTCAGCCTAACGCGGGACCATCAATGTTTAGTCCCCAAGTAAGCTTGGTACTCAATTTATAGACCCCGAATGGATAAAGGTCTGAGTTAGCCTTGATCTGCCCACAGTCAAACTGGGGACCTGTAGCGTGGTAGCGAGAAGCGCTGACCATTACACTACTGAGCTTACTGTTGTTAAGAGTATTAACGAATGTTGTAAATGCCCTTACCTTTTTAATCTTTATCATCCTTTTTTAAGCCTATTTTTTTTATAATGGAAGCTGCGCAATTTACTTCGAAATTTCGTTCTTTGTTTTATATAATGTGATCCTTGTTTTTTCTTTCAAATTTCCCCTGAATCGCATATGCTGGAACGCTAGTTTTTCTCACTTTTCGCAACAAACACCTCAAACTTTGAATGTGAATCTCTGTTATTTATCACTTTGCCCATTTTTTTTTTACTCTCACTGCAAGTAAATTATGGAAAGTGGGGGTAGGAGAGAGCAAAGATTATCAGAGATGCGAACTTGAAAGTTGTCGCCAACCAGACAGATGTAGTGGGGGGGAGGGGGTATAGTGAAACTGAGCGTCCTCCTTGTAAAATCGCCTATGACTCAATGGGCGAACTGGACATTGTAATAAAACGCCCAAAGAAACAATGAACACTTCGGAGATAGAACAATAGGGAAGAATGTTATCATATTACAGTACTAATAAAAATTATTGTTCGGATTTTTCTTAGAATTATATAGTGGTAGGACGAACAATATACAAAGCATTCATACAAAACGTTTTTTAGTGGAAATGTGCATGTCTGGGCACTTGGAGAGATGCCTTCCAGAAGTCGCACAAAGGCTCAATATAATCATAGAGACAATTTTAAGCTTTGATTGATCGCCACATTTCAGAATTATGTAAAAAAATACTAACTGGGTATAAGACTGCTTGTTTCTTCATATCAAAGATCAGTTCTACTTCAGTAAAGACTGTTTTGAAACTTATTAACGAAACATATATTCAGTAACTAATGGGACGCTGGTTGAAAGAAGCATTTAGAAAAAACGTTAAAATTAGCTTAGATATCTAGGTTAGGGGTCTATACTTGCCGCAATTTCCAGTCTCAGGCCAGGCCCGACTTGTACAAAAAATATTGGCCCGACCCGGTATAAAAGCCCGAGCTCGGCTCTGCCAGCTCCACTATAAAAGCTTAAAGTTTCCCCCAAGCCTGGATCTGCCCGTACAAAAACTTGATTGGTACTTCACCGCCAGACTTAATTTCTATAAAACATGCCGATATTACGAAAGCAACATTATTCTACAGTTAAAATTATTCATAAAGCCCACTTACTTATGCGGAGATTTTTTTATTTTTCAGATTATGTTCGAAATTCATGAAATACAGAATGACAACAATATTAACGGCAGTTAGATAATCGTGTATATAAACACTCATTAAATTTATAGGAACCAAGCCTGGCTATGGCTAGCAGGTTGTACTTAAATTTGGGGATATTCCGCCGGATGGGGGCTCTGTAATAGCGATTTTTATGCCTATTCCCATTATTGTATCATCGGAATTATAATACAGATCTATTTATGTCAAGGTAAAACATAATCTAAAGTTTAACGAAATTCCGTGCGTGAATTCTTAAGATTAGCTATCGCAAAAATCGCGAAAAATGCAGCATAGCAGCACCACCTGTCGAGTAATTTAAACCAAAACCTCATCAGCACCAATTTATGTCAAGGTATAACTGAATATGAATTTTCATTAAATTCCGCGCATTAATGCTTGAGCTAGAGCGACCACAAAATTTGTGTCACATAGATATAGACAGACATTTTTCTAAGAACAGTCAATTCGAGTTCAGGACCTCCTAAAATGTAGAAATACGTCAAAATATTTTACCAATCCAATACTTTGTTCTTGTAAAGATAGAAGAAATTAAAAAAATGCCACCCGAATACAGGCTTGAGGGGAAGAAGTTAGAGGTATGCACGAGCCAATAATGGTTTTCATACGGTTTGAGTCAGACACGAGCCGAACTCTTAGCTTTTATACCGGGTCGGGCCCGGGTCTGGAAATTTCGCCTCGTGTAGATCTCTAAGAAGAATGAATTCCATGCCAAACTCGTACCAGAAAGGGAAACAACAAGTCTAGCCCGTCTCGGCTCGAGTCTAGAGAAAAACAGAATACCCGGCCAGGAAAGAGTGCAGAACAGGCAAGGTCCGAGTTTCATGAATGAAAATTAGCTCGAGATTTTTATTTGGACGAGAACCTTTCCCGCACAGACCTCTGTGGTCGGTTTGCAGACCTTTTATTAGCGCAAGGAGTGTAGGGGGCGACCTAACCGCCAATGGTCGCAACCGAGCCGAATTTTCAGGTTTTATACCGGGCCCAAGCCTGATAATTTTAGCCCGTGCAGACCTCTAGAAAGAATGAATTTGGGGTCAAGCCCGAAAAAGTCTGGTCCGGCCCCAGTCTCCAGAAAAGCAAGACCCGGTCCCGGCCCGACCCATAAAGAGTGAAGACCAGTCCCAGCCCGACCCGCGGGTCGGGCCGGACATCGTCAGAGACCTTTTCCTGTGAAGGCCTCTAATGTCGGTTTACCTACCCTTTTTTGGCCCAAGGGGGGGAGGGCGATCGCCCCATCACCCCCCCCTTAGATCCGCCATTGTAGAAACCTCTTGTCTGTTGTGCGAGTTTCATTTATTCACCAGCAGGAAAAATATGTCTTTTAAAATAAAAATAATAAAGCACAGATTGTTGTTAGCCTGGTCTGAGGAATAGACATAATCTGCCAATAAAGCAATTTTTTTATATTTTAACTCATTTTACTATTTAATATAATTTTACGTGAAGTATCAGTGGGGAAATCTAGAACAGTCACATATAGACAGTTATTCATCTTTTTTTTTTTACAGTGCCATTTTGCACCTCACTTTCACCTTCATATCTATCTTGAACTCTGTTTTTAAAAGGATAACTTTCATTTTTACCTTGATTCACGGTTGTCGAAAGATAGTACGTTTCTCAAGTTAACAGACTTCGCTGTCATCTCAAATTTCTCAATGAATGGATTATAATCATTTTATCCCCTGTCCTTTCATTTACTTGACGGATTAAAACTTGTCTTGTCTTCTTACCAGGAAACTCCAGATAAAAATGGTGATATTTGGAACGTATTTGTTCTTTCTGTTTTCAGCTAAAAAACGGCAAAAAATTAGGTGGGGCTGTATCGGAGAGCATGGCCGTTGATTCAACATGGCCGAGAGTCGCTTTTAGTGTATTGGATTGAATACAAAACGAGACACTGACTGCGTGCCACACTTTATTTTAAAATAAAACAGACACTGGACGGTACATGATATTTATTTCGACTAGTATTTAACGACAATTTTGTTTAACATTAGCCTGTGATATGAGAAGTAAGCGACATAATATCAACATGGATGTGCCTAGTGAACGAACAAGCGATCGTGGTATTGCCCAGTGTTGTTGGTTATGTAGGCACGTAGTTGAGATCGAACCTTTTTGAAGCGTGCGTCTGCTACACGCCAAAGGTCCTGCATTGCATGAATTAGACCGATGTTGATACCCATCTGCTAGGACACGTCTTCGACAGATGTGTGAGTGTCATTTTCATTCGCTATATCCATCGGTTCAGGTACAGCAGCGGTAAATGGTTTCACGCCGTTGTTCAACAAGCACTGCGCAAATTTTACAACGCTCCCGAAATAGTCTTGTTCGCTCGGCGCCAGGCATTGGGATACTTGTGTGTGCCCCATAACCTCTTCTTTTCAAATATATCTGTGATCTGTAGTAATCTAGACTGGCTCTTGCGCGGACTGAGACCGTCATATTGAATTTTTCGCTTTCTCGCACACTTTCTTACGGTGTTAATACAGGGATATTATCCAAAATGCACTTATCCTCTTTAATAAAAAGCTATGCGTTGCTGACGACTGGGATTATCGATAATCGTTGCCATAGATTAATCTCGGAAAATAAAACATTTGAATTTACTGAAAAAATTAATAGCTCGAAAAGTATTTGTTAGAAAATTGTTAGACAAACTTCGTTAGAAAGGTAAAAAATTGTATTTTTCTTGATATACATTTCAAATCTAATGATTGTGCTAGAAAGATGTAGTTTATAGATTTTTTTTAAAATCATCATAGAGTTATAAAATAATATCTGTTAGGAGTTTATCCGTTAATTTCTAAAAATAAAATTAAGATCTTAAACTGAAAAATACCTAATACAATGATTTTCCAGAAAAATTTACAAAATTTTTATATATAAAATGAATTTGTATGTATTTTTTAAAAAAATCTACAAGTGTTTCCGTACGCTTAAGATTTCCTAAGATTTTTTTTTTCTGTGGATCTTTTAATAGCACAAGATAACCCCATTAGATCGTCGAAGAGTACGATTTATCTATATCTCCAAAACTAATGAATCGAATGAGCTGCAAAGTTATTTACATACCGATGTTTTCGACAGTTCTTATTCCTTTTATGTAATAACACTGTGCAACATAAATCGATAAGGTTAAAGCTTCTGATATAAAAATACTTGATTCTTTTTGAATTCGATTCGCTGAACATGAATATGAGCATAAAAAAGCTGAATTGACTATATTTTTAAGTAATCTACAGATATATGTACGTCTTAATACCGTTATTAAACTATATACTGCCTGCATCATGTTAGACTTCTTTATAAATATATACAATCAGAAACAATCAAAGTATATGAATGTATAAAAAAAGAATATTAACTATGATAATTATCGTATATATTATTTTTGTTGTCAACATCCCTTTTTCTAAGAAAATACAAAACGCAGAACGGTGAATGAGATGCCATATGACAGGATTTTGACTGACATCTGACATTTTTGCTGACATCGTACACTTACATTTCTTTAAAACATGTTTTTTAATTAAAAATTGCTGTTAATTAAAAATTAAATTGACATTGATCTCATAAATTAAATGTTTTTCTCACATCAGTGTTGCCACAAAAATAAAATACTGCATTATCAGATGACGTCATTCTATAATGCAATTAAAATACGATTGTTAATTTATTTTTTGCGATTATTGATATTTCGAGCTTTTAATCGGGTTTTTATTTAATTTTTACGCGTGCATCACGTATTGTTTATTTGTTTTCTTTGTTTAACCATGACTGTGTATGGCTGTTTATGTATATGCGTACTGTATCGGAGCACCAGGAAGTTATGTAATTTAAGGATTATCTTCCATTTAGATAAACAGTAAATTAGGATTCACAAAAATTTTAAGTATTTATTTTTAAATATTTCATTAAGCTATTAATTACGCCGTCGAAGTCTGAAGTCACTTAAATGGCTGCTGGACCACAAAGTTTGAACATCCCATGTTTAAGTTCCCATAGCCTTGCAAATAAGTGGTGTACTAAATATTGATTTATGTATTTAAGACATTTCTGAACCAGTTTTGCAAAATCTGAAGAAATGCTTTCATATGAATTCAAGAAAACGTCTAATTCAGTGTTTAACTTTTTTTTAAACTTTTTTTTTATAATTTGGTTTTTTTTTTCATTATAGGGGTCTTGGCAACCTAGAAAAATGACCTTGGTGAGAAAAGAAAATTTGGCAAAAAAATTTCTGGCAATCTATTCTTCTTTTCTTATACACAAGAAATGATCACATATATATATATATATATGTGTGTGTGTGTGTGTGTGTGTGTGTGTATTATTTATGTTGTCAACATCCTTTTTCCTATGCAGATACAAAACATACAACGATGAATGAGGTATCATTCGAAAAGCTTTTGAACAAGTTTCTGAGATAGTACACCAACATTTTGTTTAAACGCGTTGTTTGATATTTAAAAAGTCAGTTAATTAAAAATGAGGGTTAAAACGTACCAGGAAATAATCTCAAAGATTGCAGTACGAAAGCTTCACACGGGTCCTCCTGGTAGAATTAAAATTATATAGTTTGATGCTTTGACTATGTACAGACATAAAAAAATAAATAAACAGTATACATTTTAATCGCTAAACTATCTAATAGAAAAAAAAAATCATTATTCGATTTAAAAAAAATGATTTGTTTCGGTTTATGTTTAAAAAATTAAGCTTTGAGGTCCGTCTCCACGTTGAAATTGTACACTGTTAAAAATTAGCAGCACACTGTCCAGTCATTTGACCGTTTTTATGGAAAATGGCTACATAACTGTAATTTAACTCTTTTCTGACCATAATATAGGCAATAATATGGTCAGAATAGAGTTAAATTAAGGTTAGGTAACAGTTTTCTATAAAAATGGTCAAATGACTGGACAGTGTGCTGCAAATTTTTAACAGTGTATCAAACGTCTGAAATGTTCAATATGAACACCCAGTTTACTTTTTTTCTTAATAACTCCCTAACTATTAGCCTCAGAGGCGTAAGTGTGGTGTCGTGTCTTAACATATATGGTCAGCTTGGTCCGTTTCAATCGCAGGCGAGCGGGGAACAACTAAGCGGCCGAAATCGGCATTTTAATTTCCATTCAGTGTAACTCACGACTCATACGTAAAAACGCGGTGATTCGGATGTTTATGTATAAAGGTTTGCCGAGATCGATCTATTTATATTAAAACTAGCTGACATGCCCGGCGTTGCCCGGGCCCGTGATAATAATCTTAAAAATACCTAAAATCAATGTTGAATGATTTTATATTTTTAAATGAAAGTATATCCAAACGAACTGAAGGGCAGTCATGATAGTTATTTTCGATTTAATGTCGATTTAATTTCTGACGTTTTGATATACAGGGTGTTTTTTTTTTAAACTGACTCTATTCAGAGCCGTCTGTAGCTCGTTCTAATAACTGGATTGACACAAAATTTTGTGAATGGACTAAGAAAACCATGGGAAAAAAGATTAAAAAAAAAAAAATTAGTTCCAATCACCGCCGATAGGGGGAAATGTGGCGCTGTACATTGAAAAAAAACCATCACAAACAGACAAAATTAATAATTTGGATAAAATGCCACGTTCTATTCATCATTTACACTTTCCCTTTCGTTGATCGCAGTTGAAACATCCATTATCACTTTTTCTGCCACCGGTTTACGCCCTCTGCCTGGGTTGGGTTGGGTTGATTATTGACGGCCAATTATCTACACTAGGGATATAGGCCCGGGGGGAATGCCCTTCGTGGGGGTCTTTCTAAGGGAACCTAATCCGTATTTACGCATGGATAAATCCACGGCTCGAAGAAAACCACGAAAACTCCGAACGATTAGGCCGACGGGCGCGATTGGGATCCAACCCAGCACCTCCCGTCTACCAGCTTCGAGAGCACAACCTCTCAGCCACTGGTGGGGCCGCCCTCTGCCTGACCGAACTGCTAGCGAGCCTGTTTCTTCGAATTTCAGAATCATTGCTTTCAATACATTAACGGATAAAGGTCCTTTGCGCAGTTTATGGCGTGTTCTAAGTAAACGAAGAGCGGCTGGTGCATTGTACTGGTTACAATATAAGAACTTCACAAGTAACGCGCGCTGCGGTAACGTGAGATTCATTTTCAACCTGAGCGGAAATTGTTTTTCGGTGTTTTTCGCATGCATTTATAACTTAAACTATTGGCGCTACTGTCGCTTGCGTAAGTAAAAATTTTCATTTTCATTTTTTGCCCGTATTTTATGCTAATTCCCAGTTGCATAAATGACCACAGCGCCACATTTCCCCCTATCGGTGGTGATTGGAAGTAATTTTTTTTTTGTTGGAATCTTTTTTCCCATGGTTTTCTTAGTCCATTCACAAAATTTTGTGTCAATCCAGTTATTAGAACGAGCTACAGACGGCTCTGAACAGTATCAGTTTTAAAAAAAACACCCTGTATTAAACCAAAAGTTCCTGAGGAAACCTAAATAATATAAGGCGCTCCCCCACCTTTCCTCTTTTAAACTCAAAATACTATATAGTATTGGCCAATTTATTAATTATGCATTCGAAAATAAAAATAAAAATAATGTACTCGTGGCATCATAATTCACTTTTATATTTTAACAGAATAGTATGGCTGCTATAATTTGTGACTCGTGCTATAGCCAGTATACGTCAGGACACATGACCGTTATCATTATCTTTCTACGCGTAAAGATTTCGCTATGGTACTCCATTGTGAAATTTGGTAATTTTTGAAATTCAATATTTGAAAAACGGCTTAATCATTAGATTTGAAATTTATATAAAGAAAAATACAATTTTTTACCTTTCTAACGAAGTTTGTCTAACAATTTTCTGTCAAATACTTTTTGAGCTATTAATTTATTCAGTAACTTCAAATGTTTCATTTTCCGAGATTAATCTGGGGCAACGATTATCGAAAATCCCAGTCGTCAGCAACGCATAACTTTTTATTAAAGAGGATTGGACAAATTTGGGCTAAAAGAAGAAACTCATTTAGTTGATCATTTATAGTAGAGTTTGGTACGGAAATGAGGCCATTATGAGATTATGACAACAGGAACTAACATGTTCTCTAGTCAACATACTACTAAAAGAAAAAGCATTACAATGATTGCATAGATTGACCATTGAACTTAAATAATGTTCGGCTGATTCATTTTCGTCTGTAAGTTCTTGAACTCCGTCCCTCTTTTTTGTCTCCATGTGAGATTCTGGTAACGTAAGTACAATCTCACTCTATATTACATTATATTTCGCAATATACATCCTCTTCTGGCAAATCTACTACGGTTTTTCATCTTTCGATTCCAGCAGAGTAAATACAATGAAAATTGTAATAAATTGTTTACACATAATGAGCAGTGTATTACATATTTAAAAAAATGGTGAAACATAAAAAAGTGCATTTTTAAAGCTGAATATGAATAAAATTAAAATGACACCATTTTCACTGTCTTTCCATTTTGTAGACCAGTTGCATTCGTGTAACCGTTAATCTGAAAAAAAAAACCAATAATTAACTCTGGTCGAAGAATAAACCTCTAGTTTGTATCCAATAAAATCATAAAATCTTCCTAATCTTCCATAATCTTGCCGATATCCAAGTTTGACGTCAAACATTAGAAGTGCATGAAACGATATGGTTACTAATGTACCAGAGTTAGTTACAAAACGAAGTTAGTTACGCGCCAAGCTATGTTTCATTAAATAATGTCAAATTAATGTTAATTCAATTATAGATCTTTCATTAACAAAATTTCATACCTTAAATAAAACTGATAATGATAAAGTTAGTTATGCAAAATGTTTAGTAATATTATTTTTTGTGAATATTTAAACCGAAGATTTTTTGCATTTATCTAAAGAGTATAATAACACGCAGAAATAAATTCATTTCTCACTATGTTTAGTTGCTAGGGCTGTGTGTAGGTCGAAAAGGCTTTATAATGATCGAAAAATTATCTAATCAGAATTTCAGCTACTCGTTTTTTCTTATGCAGCCTGAAATGATAAATCGACCAATATTATTTATTCCATTCGCCACCATTAACATTACAAAGTTTTTTCGTACATTGAAAGCGCCAAAACAGTGACTGAGATGTTCTGATCTCAAAGCTGGCATACGGGAAGTGCTGGGTTCAAACCCCTGTCGCGCTCGTTGACCTAACCGTTCGGAGTTTTCCGTGGTTTTCTTCGAACCTTGCCGTAAATACGGGTTAGGATCCCTTAGAAAGACCCCCACGAAGGGCATTCCTCCCAGGGTCTATATCCCTCGTGTAGATAATCGGCCATCATAAAATCAACCAACCGTACATTGGAAGCATTGCTTTTTTGGTAAAACTTTGTTTCATAATGAAAAAAACCCATAAATTTAGCAATCGCTAATTTCAAAAGTCGTCTAATCTTCTGTAATCTGAATCGTCGTCCAGAGTAACCTTCAAACATAAACGAAACATCCAACAATATAGTAAAAATGGCATCTGGCATGTGACCGGAATATGGACAATTAGTCCAATGTCTTTTAAAAACCTTCCTGAAAGAAGAGAAGAAAGATATGCAGAAAAAACTAAAAAGAAATGACGAATCAAAATAAGAGCATCGAAAATTTATTTCAGCAAATAATTTTTATTGCAAAATGCAGCCTTTTGTGATAGTAATAACGCATAAATGCACACATGTCCTTAAGAATATTCTTTGGTTCCTAACTTTTGAAACAGTGAACATTTCTATAAGTGAAATTGGTGATATATTAAAATATTCGCTGGTCTGAGTTTGAGGAAATAAAAATAATATGTTTGGTGAAAACAAACCAGCATGTTTCCGTAGTAAATTTTTAAATGTCTAAAATTTAATTATTTTACAATATGTGTTTGAGTGGCAGACATTCACTAAAATTTAAATATTTGATCCCATATTCATAACAATTATTGCTATTTACATAATTTGCATTTGAATATAAAAATTTACTCTAAAAAGGATCTTGTATACACGAAAAACACTATTATTGCTAATACCCCTCAAGCTGATGTCACGCTTATGCATTTTTGGCTTAAAATC
This sequence comes from Maratus michaelseni, assembly GCA_963931845.1. Lineage (NCBI taxonomy): Eukaryota > Metazoa > Arthropoda > Arachnida > Araneae > Salticidae > Maratus > Maratus michaelseni. The sequence goes on along the minus strand of OZ007595.1, from coordinate 36,880,636 downwards.
ACATTGCTTGGCGACAAAAGTAAAATCAAAACCATAAATAAACAAATAACATGTAACTCATAAATGCAGTCATTTTTACAATTACACATGATAGGGGAGTTACATAAAAAAAATAACAGAAAGAAAAAAAGGAAAAAAATTACTCATATTTTATTAAATTAAATTATCAGATGCATCTTTGTTAACCTGACGCAAACGATAAATCGCCAAATATTGACTTAATCTGAATTGCAATCTCATGCATTGCAAATATTTTTAAGCATTACAAACTATTACAAATTACATTACTAAGTATATTTTTAAGCATTAAATTAAATATTATGATTCATTAAAACAGTTTTTTTCCTTTCTTTTTCTTTTTTCTTTTGCGGGGAAGGGGGAGGGGATTTTAAATAAAATTAATAACAGAATTTTTCTTTTATTTTTCTATGTGTTTGAATTATTTTCTGATACAGCCGTTTCAATTATTTCGCCAACGATAATAGTCGCCAAAAAAATGACCTATGGTAACCTTATCGTCCAATATAACAGAACTTTCCATCATAATTCTATAACTAATACACGTAGAACGTTGTTTTATATACTAAAACCTTTCCTGAAAAATTATATATCCAACAGTGCAAGTTCCATCAAATTCCATTCAGCAGAACTCGAGTTATAAAGGAACGGAACGAAATTTCCGTTTGTGTTTTTGTATATTTAGTAGATTTATTTATTATTTTTTAGGTAGCTTTCAATACAAAAAAGTCCTTCCGGCCTGTACCGGGAGGAAAAGGTAGCTTTCCTATATCTTAGTTTTAAAATTTTAGCTAATGTTACACGAAAACAGCAAGTTAAAATGCAAAGAAAACGTTTACAAAGAATTCGTTAATACTGAATCTGAATAAGAAATTCGCCAAATTATTGAGCAATAGCCAAATTGGCTTCATTTATGAAGACTTATTTTAGTCGCCAAATTTGGCGCTAACGGATATGAATATATAGTTTTATGCGTATGATTGGGAAAATGATTACAACAATGAAAGAAAATAATTTGAGAGTAATCGCGTTAATGTGCTGTTTTGTTTCAAAATGTCAGCCACCGTAGAATTTCAAACTGCTCTATCTCAGCCATTTTTTAAGATAGAGGTAAACCAAACAATGCTCTGGAATCCTCGTATCAAGGCCTAACACTTAATTAAAAAATAAATTTAAATTTTTAACTTTTTTGTATATTTATTTTAGTTTTAAATTTTTAAGTGGCCGCCATCTTGAAACAAAATGGCGGACCAAGCTGGCCAACGAACTCGGTCGAGACATGGGTGAGATTAATACACAGAATTAGTTTCATCAAAATTGATTTATAAATACGAGCGTTATCGTATGACATAGGTCAGATATATATATATATATATATATATATATATATATATATGGATATATATAAATATAAATCAACATTTGAACGGAAGGTGATTTTGGGGTCTGGGGGACATGATCGGTGAAAATATACCAAAATTTTCCGGAATTGCTTTCCTCCGAACGGCTGCAATAGGTAGCTTTATACTTTTTTGTATTGAAAGCTACCTAAAAATGTCAGCCACCCTAGAATTCCAAACTGATCTATCTCAGCCATTTTTTAAGATAGAGGTAAACCAAAAAATGCTCTGGAATCCTCGTATCAAGGCCTAACACGTAATTAAAAAATAAATTTAAATTTTTATCTTTTTTGTATATTTATTTTAGTTTTAAATTTTTAAATGGCCGCCATCTTGAAACAAAATGGCGGGCCAAGCTGGCCAACGAACTCGGTCGAGACATTGGTGAGCTTAATACACACAATTAGTTTAATCAAAATTGGTTTATAAATACGACCGTTATCGTATGACATAGGTCAGATATATATATATATATATATATATATATAAATCAACATTTGAACGGAGGGTGGTTTTGGGGTCTGGGGGTCATGATCGGTGAAAATATATCGAAATTTTCCGGAACTGCTTTCCTCTGAACGGCTGCAATAGGTAGCTTTATACTTTTTTGTATTGAAAGCTACCTAAAAGTATAAAGCTACCTATTGCAGCCGTTCGGAGGAAAGCAGTTCCGGAAAATTTCGATATATTTTCACCGATCATGACCCACAGACCCCAAAACCACCCTCCGTTCAAATGTTGATTTATATATATATATATCTGACCTATGTCATACGATAACGCTCGTATTTATAAATCAATTTTAATGAAACTAATTGTGTGTATTAAGCTAACCAATGTCTCGATCGAGTTCATTGGCCAGCTTGGTCCGCCGATTTGTTTCAAGATGGCGGCCATTTAAAAATTTAAAACTAAAATAAATATACAAAAAAGTTAAAAATTCAAATTTATTTTTTACGTGTTAGGCCTTGATACAAGGATTCCAGAGCAGTTTTTGGTTTACCTCTATCTTAAAAAATGGCTGAGATAGAGCAGTTTGAAATTCTAGGGTGGCTGACATTTTGAAACAAAACAGCACATTAACGCGATTACTCGCAAATTATTTTCTTTCATTGTTGTAATAATTTTCCCAATCATACGCATAAAACTATATATTCATATCCGTTAGCGCCAAAATTGGCGACATTGGCGACAAAATAGGCAAAATTGGCGACAAAATAGGCAAAATTGGCGACATTTGGCGAAATACCGCCAAATTTGGCGACTAAAATAAGTCTTCATAAATGAAGCCAATTTGGCTATTGCTCAATAATTTGGCGAATTTCTTATTCAAATTCAGTATTAACGAATATTTTGTAAACGTTTCTTTGCATTTTAACTTGCTGTTTTCGTGTAACATTAGCTAAAATTTTAAAACGAAGATATAGGAAAGCTACCTTTTCCTCCCGGTACAGGCCGGAAGGACTTTTTTTAATTAGGTCTATACATGAAAAAAAAAAATCTTGATAAGTGAATTTTTAGTATTTTTTGCGCGTAAATTATGAGACTGAAATGCAGCTATAAAGGAAATAGGAAAATGTTTTTTTATTTTAAAACACACATAAACAACGCCTGCATTCAGCAATTAAAGATATACAAATATTATAATACAGACATACACACAATAAATACAATAATCCAACATGGAGTGAAAAATTAGCCAGAGCCAGCTAATTTTTCACTCCATGTTGGATTATTGTATTTATTGTATGTATGTCTGTATTATAATATTTGTATATCTTTAATTGCTGAATGCAGGCGTTGTTTATGTGTGTTTTAATGTATATTCGTAGATCGGTGGATTAGTAAAAATCTAATACCGTTGTCCTGTCATCAAGGCTATCTGTTAGATGGCTGGTGACTTTCTGTCCAACATGGTTTATTAGTGAGAAATTGCAGACTCGGGTATTGGCCGGAATAGCTCAGTGGTTAGAGCGATAGCCCGGAAGCTACATTACAATCCAACAAAACTTGGGAAGGATTTGGCGGGTTTGTATTTGCTTGGTGCTTTCGTTGCTGGGGAGAAACCAATTCTTAGGGTGAAACGGAGCAGGAGAAACGTATTGTAGTTTTGTATCTTGTGACACGGTACTGTGTTATGTATTGTGAAATGCTTTGGAAATAAAAAAACATTTGTGTGATTTAAAAAATATAATAAGACTCTGCTTGTCCTAAAACACGTGATAAATTTTACCATTTTTTAAAGATAATTTATAATTCTTATTTTATTTATGCAAATTATTTCCTTTATACAGGTTTCTCAAATCTTATCACATTTAAATTTGTGTTATTACGCATTGTCATTGGTTTTTACTACACAAGTTATAATTTTTGTTATCCTAAAATATGTTATTATTTTGTTTTGTCTACATCTATTTTGCTTCTTCAATTTTCTAAAATCGCAAAAAGTCTCAAACCAAAATCTAAAACCTGTATGTATTTTATAATGTTGTTCTAAAATGGGTTTTGGTGGTTTAGCAGATACTAAAAAATGGCCAATCAGTAAAAAGGCTCATAAATTAAAAGTTAAAAATCAAATTGCCTCCGAAAAGATATTGTGAGCCTCATAAACTTAGTACTTAATATTAAAGTGCAAATTTATTAATTGTGCCGTAAAAATTGCTTACATAAAGCTTATAAATTTTGTATGTAAGGTCAGAGAAGGGCACCCCTCTGGCTTCACAAAAATATAATCAACAGCTAACGACGATCTATAATAAAAAATGTATCAGATTTACAACTGAACAGGTAGAAAAATATAATTTCGAATCTGTGTAAAATAAGTTAGATAATTTTTGTATGCATAAAATTTTTTTGTAAAAAGTTTATTATAAAGGAAAATTTGGTCTAAATTAAAGTACATAGCCAAATTCAGTATTTTGTGTGATTATATTCATATTTCAGTTTGCTAACCCTTGTAGATTAGCAAGATTCTATTTATGTCCAGAATGATTTTATTTATATCTCACGAATGAGTGCATTCTGTCAGTAAATAAATTTTATAATGGATTAATTTAAACAATAATGATTAATATTTTATAAGCTAATAATGTCTTATAAATTAAAATAAATATTTGAGGCAATCTGCTAGAATAAAGACAGTATAACTTTTGTAACAATAAAACATAATTCTTGGATCCACGAGGATAAAAGGATACTTGTTACGTTTTTTTAAACAAAACTTTATAAAGGATATTTGTAATTTGGATGGTCGGATGTGCCAATCCCGAAACTTTCTTCTCTCTCATGCAGGTTAATACTTGAAAATTCGCTACTAACTAGGTCTTGGCGTAAATTGCCCAACAGGTGGAGCTGCTATGCTGCATTTTTTAAGATTTACATGATTTTAGCGACAGTCATATCTCAAGAACTAGTACTCGGAATTTCATCAAACTTCATATTCTGTTAGACCTTGATATGTCCATCACAGTTCCAAAATGAAATGACAATCTATGCCCATCACGAGGATTTTAATAGTATAGGTTAGTTGAATTGTGTGCATGTGAAAAAGAGATATAAGCATAGCATTTTTCAAACAAATCATTGAATTTCGGCACCCGCCCTCTCAGATGTCTGTAGTTAAAATTCTTAACGCTAAGGGCATAAAAGCGACACCTGTTGGGCAGTATAAACCAAAGATGAATAAATATCTATTTATGTGAAAGTGTCACAGAATATGAAGTTTGAATAAATTCCGTGAATTAGTTTTTGAGATATAACTGTCGCTAAAATCGTGAAAAATGCAGCTTAGCAACGCCACCTGTTATATGATTTACATGAAAGCTAATTATCTCCAACTTATCTCTAGGTCTAACAGAATATGAAGTTTGATGAAATTACGTGCATTAGTTCTTGAGATGTGATTATCGCTAAAATCGTTTAAATCCTGTAAAATGCAGCATAGCACCACCCCCTGTTGGGCGATTTACACCAAAAACGATTTTTTTTTCAAACAAAATTCGCAGACATTTTCTTTGAATTTTTTAACAAATCATTAAGGGACATTCAATCATTAAAACATAAGACCTCACACCATGCCATTTTACTAGATAATCATCATCCCATATTTTTAAACGGGAATAGTAATTATAAGTAATAGTAACTATAGTAAACTGTAAGACATATAATGTTGTGTATACAGGACATACACTTAAAAAACAACGACCAAACAAGCCCTCTAACTCTTAGATTATATAGGCAATTTCCATAAAACACCAAAATAAATATCATTTTAATTAAGACATTAGTGATCATAAATTGTTAGTTGAACTTTATTGATAAATCGTGGCAGCACATTTTTTTCCAAAAGTTAATCGTGTCTCTTTTTCCACAGCCACCCTCTTTCACGAACAATAGATTAATTAGAACTGCACAAATGGGTTACTGGAGTAAGGGGAAAGGGTGAAGATTTTGAGCGCTCTTGGCTGATTACATTTTCTCTCGCCAAGGTCTTCAAGTTTTGTTGGATTGTAATCTCGCAGCCCGGAACGCTGTGGACCCAGGTTCGATTCCTGGCTCTGGCTAATTTTTCACTCCATGTTGGATTATTGTATTTATTGTATGTATGTCTGTATTATAATATTTGTATATCTTTGAAAATGTTTTTGTTCACTAAAGAAAAAAAAATCAAATTTCTTTAAATTACTTTACTTAAGGAACAAAGATTATATTTTCTCATTTAATATAATGCATTTTATAACACTCACGCCATAACTTTTGCAATATTTTTTGTAATATATTTTCACCATCCTTTCTATTTTCAGCTTCATAAAATTAGACTGAAGCTTTCACTTCTTTCCCATGAGATTTACCGTAATTTTATGGTTATTTCCGAATCTAATAAACAGTTTTCAGAAAAATACATGCGACTTTCAGTACATCGTTTCGCTTTTAAAGTAAATTTCCTTTAATAATTGTATGTTTAATATCTATGTTTACAATGCTTTGCGAAAAATTTTACATTTTATTTAAATACAGAGTTCTTTATTTACTTGTATTTATAACTTTAAAGTAAATATAAGAGTTTTCGTTTACGAACAAAGGATGTAAACAATGCAATATAGAGAGAATTTTTTTTTGAATGATTTCAAACAACTTTTATACTTAATTTAAAATGGGACGATTGAACTTTGTGCCATTATATTAAAAGTAAATGAGCAACGCAAAAATAGCACAAATGAAATATATGTGAAAATGGCATACAGCTGTTTCGGAGTTTCTAAAGCTCCATCATCAGTGCCAAGGTTAAAAACAGATGTAAGTGTTTAAGCCATATCAGTATGCAAGCGTAACCGCTCGCTACCAAGGTTGGAATGACGATGAGTGTTGTTTTTCAACAATCATCGCCATTCGTTGCGTTCACTCATCACGTTGTTTTTCAACACTCATCACCATTCCAACGTTTGCAGCGAGCGGAGACCCTTGCATACTAATATGGCCTAAACACTTATATCTGTTTTAACCTTGGCACTGATGATGGAACTTTAGAAACTTCGAAACAGCTGCATGCCATTTTCACATATATTTCATTTGTGCTATTTTTACGTTGTTCATTTATTTTTAATACACTTACTTCAAACTACACGTTTCTTTACTTTATAAATTGATTTCTTTAGCCCAAAATACTATATTTTTCACTTTATAAATTAAAAGTGTCTAACAAAGGTATACAATTTTAATTTTGGTTTTTGCATATGTATATATACACTATATGGCCATTAATGACCGACAACTTTCAATTTTAGGCATTTTGTGGAATAGTTAAAGATGTACTTGTCAGATTCTTCTGGAATTTTAGGATTGAAAAGAACAGGTTTGACTTCATATTTATCAGCGTCGATTTGATAAGGAGGACAATTAGGGGGCCAAAAAATAATTATAGAAAATAAATAATACTTGGGATCACCGTGTAAAATAAAATGCACGAAATGATCTATCGTTGCAGAATATACATAGGCAGACATTGTAAAATATGTGTATTTATTTGTATAAGAATAGCATGTGTATTAATAGAGATATAGCGATTTTTTTTAAAAATTAAAAAAATTCTTGCATATTTTTTGCTCATAACATACAGGGTTTTTAACCAAATTTAACGCCAGTTTCAGAAAAATTGACAAAATATAGTAGAAACAATACAGTGCAATTGGATTGTAAATATATTAAATATTTAAGGGAATATGGGCAGTTGTATAAAATATTTTTTATCTGCGCATGCGCAAACGATAACAAGGAACTTTTTGCATAATTTAATAGTCAACTCTATGGAGCAACTTATTAAAAAAAATCAGTCAAATATCGTAAAAATTCAGAGAGATATCGGCGTTAGAGTGAGCTTTTTTTAGTTTCTCACTAAAACTCGCTGAATGATAAGGGATTGTTCACAAATTGTCATGTTTAATTTTTATTTCATCTTTTATTGATACTTTAGTTCACCTTGGAAAACTTTATTCCACCAGGTTATGATACTTTTGGAACGAATCCTTTGATTTTTTTTTTCTTTGTTGTTCGAATAAGCTCGTTAGGGTAGTTTTTCAAAGAGAACTAAAGTATCATTAAAAATTGGAAAATAGTATAAAATAAAAAATGCCAATTTGTGGAAAATCCCTTATCATTCAGAGAGTTTTCGTGAGAAACTAAAAAACAGCTCACTCTAACGCCGATATCTCTCTGAATTTGTACGATATTTGACGGATTTTTTTTAATAGATTGCTCCATAGCGCTGACTATTAAATTATGTAAAAAGTTCCTTGTTATCGTAAGCGCATGCGCAGCTAAAAATATTTTATACAACTGCCCATATTTCCTTAAATATTTAATATATTTACATTCCAAATGCACTATATTGTTTCTACTATATTTTGTCAATTTTTCTGAAACTGGCGTTAAATTTGGTTAAAAACCCTGTATGTTATAAGCAAAAAACATGCAAGAATTTTTTTAATTAAAAAAAATCGCTATATTTCTATTAATATACATGCTATTCTTACACAAATGAATACACATATTGTACAATGTCTTCCTATGTATATTCTGTAGCGATAGATCATTTCGTGCATTTTATTTTACATGGTGATCCCAAGTATTGTTTTTTTCTATAATTTTTTGTTGGCCCCCTAATTGTCCTCCTTATCAAATCGACGTTGATAAATATGAAGTCATCTTTTTAATCCTAAAATTCCAGAAAAATCTGACAAGCATATTTTTTAATATTCGACAAAATGTCTAAAATTGAAAGTTGCCGGTCATTAATGGCCATATAGTGTATATAATATATACATATATATGTTTCTAAGATGAGCTAACGGGAAAATTTGTTTTCACATAGTGAAACACATGCCGTAGATAACGGTGCTAAATGATTTGTGACGAAAATGTTATTTTTTTTAACCCCTAATTAATTTGTTCACTTTACACAGAGTTATCTTTTCTCATTTTATGTAGTATTAAATTTATTATCTTGCTATAAATTTGTAAGAAATTTTAACCATCTTTCCCATTTATAGCTACATAAAATTAATTTAAAGCTTTCACTTCTTTCCCACGAGGTTTATCGTAATTTTACGATTATTTACGCGTCTAAAAGACAGTTTTCGAATAAATAATTTGACTTTCATTATGTTGTTTTGCTTTTAAAATCAATTTCACTGCATAAATTTGAAATTAACATTCTTGTTTACCGTGCTTAGCGAAAACTTTTACCTTTTTAGTATAGAACTTCTAATTACACTAAACAAGAATATTCATGTTCGAGAAAAGGATGTAAACAACATATTTTAGAATGAATAATTTGTTTGATAGTTTAAAATTAAAGTTTCTTTGGTCCATAGTAGTATATTTTTAGGAGGTACTTCCGCATTATAAATTAAGGATACTTAAGACTTATGAGACTTTATAAATTAAATGTCGAGTATAAATATATATTATTATAATTTCTGTGTTGGTAATTATTGTGCTAAACAAACTGAGCAAATTGTTTTCATAATTTGTTTAACACTTGCGACCCTAAATGATTTGTGAAGAAAATATATATTTTTTAAATTTTGAATTAATTTGTTTAAATATATAACAAATTATAACATCTTGTAATAATAGACTTATTTTAATTGCTAAAAGGCGTAAAAGAAAAACATTACACTGCAAATCTTGATACACTTTTCAGAACACTTTTTAGAACACTTATTTTGTCACCTTTTTTAGAACACTTTGAAGCGCACTTTTTAGAACAGTTTTTAGAATGTTTCTGAGAATACTTGTTTTGTTCAGCACACTTTCTAGCAAACTTTTTGAAAGTGATGATTTCACAAGTGTGCCCATATGTGCTCCCAATCCGTTCTCAAATGTGTTCCTAAGTTTAGATTTAACAGATATCCTGAGCAGAACACTTTCGGTAGACTTCCAGAACATTTTCTATATAGCGGAGCATATTAGGAACACATTAAGGAAACACATTCAGTACACATTAAGGTAACTGGAACACATGTTTTGAATCAAAATGTTCCAAATGTGTTCCTAATGTGTACTGGAATTTGCAGTGTATAAACAATAAAATAAGTTTTATTAGACTGCTGACATGTTTTGGCTCAATATGAGCCATTATCAAAACAAAAAAGAATATTCTATAATTGCACGGTCTATGAAGTTGTTATTTAAATTTTCGTGTACTTTTTCAAATTACGCAATTTTAAAAAATACGTGAGAAATTAAATGATACCGTTTCAAATAATAAGTTCATAGAGCATGCAATTGTAGAATTCTTATTTGTTTTGACAATGGTTCCGGATGGAGCCGAAACATGTCAACAATATAATAAAACTTATTTTACTGTTTATAATGATTTTATTTTACGCCTTTTAGCAACTAAAAGAAGCATATTAATTTATTTATTTAACGTAGAGCCAATTTTTGTCATTTTTTATCGTGCATTATAGTACACTTAACATATAATTTTTCCAATAAATTTTAACCATCTTTCCTATTTTAAGCTTCATAAAATAAGGCTGAAGCTTTCATTACTTTCCCGTGAGATTTAGCGAAACTTAACGGTTATTTCTGTCTCTAATAGACATTTTCCCCAAAATACCTTTGTCTTTCATTTCATTTTGCTTTTAAAATAAATTTCCGTAGATAATTTTGAAATGAACAATTTTCAGAAAATTTATATGCTTGTGAAATAATTATAGACGAATCAGTAAAATATGTTCTTTTACGAGAGGAAAAAAAAATTATTTTACTTAAATTTGTTCTTTTAACATAAATAATCAATTTATATATAGTAAATTATATAGGGCACCCATAATTTACTGTCCGGGTTTCCTTACCTCTTAGCTTTTGATTTAAGAACATGACGAAAAATATTATTACATGTTCGTAAAGTACAACTCAAAAAGTTTTTTTAATAACACAAACTAAGTAGAATATGTGTAAAATTGTAAATCAAAAGGTTATTAATTAAATAACGATTATAATCGAATAATAAATAACAAAATATTATATCAAATTTATCAAAAAGAGATGTTGGAAACTATCTGCCTTTGTGCTCATAATTAATTAATTAATTTTTGACAAATTTGATAAAATTTGAATATTAATTATTCTTTGATTATAATCGATATTTGATTAATAACGTTTTGAGTTGCAACTTTACGCATATGTAACTTTGTTTATGTTTTTAAAAAATTTTTGAATTGTACGAGGGTGGTTCGAAAAGTTCTCGGCCTGACAAAGAAAATACAAGATTTTTGACAATATTTCATTTTATTTTTCAACTTGCAATACAATACATTTCAGAACAGTCTTGAGAAATGTTCATGCCTGGTCATTTCTGTTCGACGTTCAACAAACATGGCACGCATCGAGCGAAAAGCTTTTTCATACACAAAATATCGTGTAAAATGTAGTAGACACGGTGTATCGAGATGTTTGTAATGTCAGCAAGTTCGCGTAAGTTCAATCGGCGATCATTCAATACGGTACTGTCAAATTTTTATACCATTTAGTTGGTCGTAGTGGTTTCTTGGGCGTCCTGAGCGTTCATCATCGTGAATTGATTTCGTACCATGTTTAAATTCGGCAGCCCACTTTTTTATCGTCGAATAGGAAGGACAAGAATCCTTTAAGGTGGAATGTAACTCTTTTTGTATGTACGTGAGAATTAAACCTTCATTTTTAACCTTCATTCTTTCCATTTTTAGAAAATGTCAAAAGTTGTTTACTTTACTTTATCGCCCAGCAATAACTAATAAACTCACGCGTTTGAAACTCGGCAGCATGTCATCTAAAGGATCATACTTTACAAACATCATTGTCATTTGGCCATACTTGTTCCATCTCTGTGTCAGGCAGAGAACTTATCAAACTACCCTCGTACTTTACGAATGAATATGTAGTGACGTTTTCTGTTTTGTTCTTAAATCAAAAGCAATGATGAAGTATTGGTAAACTCCTACAATATTTTATGGACATCCTGTGTTACATTTATGCCATTATTTTGACTATAATTTTGTTAATATTCAAATTTTAATTGCTTAATAGGTGTATAGCCAACATCGTGAAGAAGTACCCAAGCCTGGACTCGAACCCGGGTCATCAGTATAGCGCATTGACGTTCTTACTTGGGAACTATAGCCTGGAACTTTCTCACTATAACATGTTGGCAAGGCAACAAACGCAGAACAAGATGGAATATTTTCCGTGAGCCACCATTCCATCTTGTGCTGCGTTTTTAGCCTTGCCAACATGTGATAGTGAGAAAGTTCCAGGCTGAGTATCGTTCCCAAGTGGTTCAGTTGGAAGACCGTCAATGCGCTATACTGATGACCCGGGTTCCAGTCCCGGCTTGGGTACTTTTTCACTATGTTGGCTATACGCCTATTAAGCAATTAAAATTTGATTATTATGAATGCAAGGCGTGCGAAATTTTCTATGGAAAAATTTCCAAAGTATTAAATATAATTTTCTTAATAAAATTTAACCATTTTTTTTCTATTTTTAGCGTTATAAAATTATAGTGTAACTTTCACTTTTCAACCATGATATTTAGTGTAATTTTATACTTATTTCCGAGTATAATAGACAGATTTCACAAAAATACCTTTAACTTCCGTTACATTGATTTGCTTTGAAGTAAATTTCCGTCAATAAATTTAAGATTAACATTATTCTTTACCGTGCTTTTCGAAAACTTTTACTTTTTGTTTACGACTAGAGTTCCTTATTTATTTATAAATTTCGAACAGTAAAAATATTCGTTTTCGAGTAAAGGATGTAAACAGCGCATTTTAAAGTGAAAAGCTCTTTTAGTACTTGTTTAGCTTTGAAATTAATGTTACTTTATAAAATCAATTTACTTGGAGCAAAATACTTGATTTATAGAAAGTACTTATTATGCGAAAGACTTTGTAAATTAAACGTGACAATAAGAAATATATTCTTAATATAATTCATTTCTGTATATTTATAAACTTCTAAGACAAGCTAAACAAAAAAAAAAAAAAAAGAAAAGAATTAAGTTTCACTGTAAAAAAGTCATTCCGGCCTGTACCGGGAGAAAAAGGTAGCTTTCCTATATCTTCGTTTTAAATGTTCAGCTAATGTTACTCGAAAGAAGCAAGCAAAAATGTAAAGAACCGGATTATAGAAGATGAGTTAATACTGAATTTGAATAAGAAATTCTCCATTAAAACAGGCATTCAGTTACTAATATGTCTCTATATTTAATTGTCTGAGTGCAACGAAGACTCATACACAGCGCAGTATTACTTTGCCCCATATATAGCTACGATGCATATTAAAACCTTTCGTCAAGCATAACTCAAAAAATATTTAACGGATTTCGTTCAAATTTTTACAGCAGGTACCTATAAAGGTGACAACAACGTCTATTTATTACCAAGAATAAATGCTAAACCGTTTGGAAATTATATTAAAAAAATAGATAAAAAAGCACAATTAAAGTACATACGTCACGAAATTTTGTGGTACGTCATTTTCACCGGCGCGAGATTTTCGTAGACAATCGGAATTGAAAAGTTCAGGGAGTACAAGGAGCAAAAAAAAATATGCACGCACTAATATTCAGCACAATAAAATATATTTCAATTGAGTAGAAATCGAAAATTAATCTGGATTTTTTTCTCTTTGAAAGAAAACCCCCGCAATAACTTAGTAGACTTGGTATTAGAGATTTGGCGCAAATCTCAGCAATAGCAGCTTTTTTTATTTCTCATGTGTAAATAATAAAAAAAAATTCTTTGGTGTTTAAATAAAAGGTTTCGATTTATGGCATTATTTCTTTTTTTTTCTCTTTTTAGCATTTTAAATGGGATTAATGAAAGGCATGTATTTTAAATTAAATGAGTGAAAGGTTTATATTTAAATGAAATGAATTCAATATGAAAATGTTATAGGAACAATATTTGGCGATTTATCAACTGCGCCAGGATAACATAAAAGTACCAATATATCAAACGGTATGTAGTATGTGAAATGAAACAGTTATAATCACCCATCGTACAAGAAAAAAAAACTAATATTCTGCATTCAGAGGGAAAAATCCATCTCCTGTGCCGTAAGATTTGGCGAGTTCTTTTTTGGTGATAAGTATTTCGATGTGATTGTTGGGATCTGAAGGATTTGGCTTACTTTTTCTAAATCTTATTTTTTTGCAGATGTAGTATTATGTAAATATATTTTTTAGCAGATATTTTTCTATTTTGTATATTTGACATTCTATTTTGTATATTTTCTATTTGGCATTTGGAAAAGAGATTTTTACCTTTTTATCTGTGCATTCGGAAATATTAAAAAATAAAAAAAGATTTACATATATCAAGCGCTTAATTTTTATACGGACCACTTCTCCATTTTTAGATTTGGTACTTTTCGGTTAGCCGGGCGCCAGTGAAATTTATATATCTATGTATACATATATATACATATATCTATACATACACACATTTATATATGCATGTATGTATATATACATCTATATATACACATACATATATGTATGTATGTATACATATATATACATGTATATATAGATATATACATTTCACTGGCGCTCGGCTAACCGAAAAGTACCTTAGATTTTAAATGCTATTTATTATTTACTAGCCGTTTATTAATTGTTTACAATTTAACCCCCTGACAATAACAATTATTTATCACAAAAATGCCTCTTAGGTTTGTTATATAAGTTTGTTTATGTGTTTTCATTACTTATTAAAATATCGAATATGGCGATAAAATTTCATTTTAGCATCGTGCTTAAATTTTTAAGATGGTGCAAAAACATGCTTTAATAAACGTATGTTTGTAAATATTTGAAAAACATGTTTTACCGCTCTCTTGAAAAATTTTGTAAGTTGCTAAAACTACCTTTTGGCACCATTTAAAATTTTTTTCGCCAACCGACATAGGATACGAAACTTTTTCCCATTCAGATACACATGCAAGGTTGGTCTCAAACAAGAGTAAAGCTAGCAACAATATTGTTTTAACTCTATAAGAGTTACAATAATAATATTAAATACTCCGATTGGCTTTGGGCCCAATTACGAAAGTTTCTCCTACAAAAAAACTGTAGAAGAAGTCTTTTACATTTGTTTCAAATGAAGCTCGGTCTACAAGGTATTAGTTAATAATACAAACAACACTAATGGCATGGAGGCAGAAGTTTTAATTTAAATGTATATATTTGAAACCCTTCGCCCCTACCCCCCCCCCCCCCCAAAAAAAAAAAAAAAAAAAGAAAAGAAAATAAAAGAAAGTTACAGTAATGAATTTAAAATGGCGTTAAGCCACGCTTTCTGACATAAGCAATTGGCTGCAAACGCGATAACGAAACTTAATAACATGTAGCTAATATAGCCCTCAGGGTACTTTGCAGTTATACAGACCTTGTGGTTTTTTTTAAAAAGCTTGAGATAATTCAGGTTTAAGAAGTTGAGATTTACTGTCAGATGATATAAACAACTATGAACACAAAACTGATGAATTATTATTCAGGTTTATGTATGTATTTTAAAAAAATGCATCTGATTACACTTATTAGATAAATTACTTCTGTTTGCACTTAATAACTGATAAACGGCTTCTGTATAATAAATGAACTGTTTAAATATTGGGAAGAGGTGGCGAGAGGTAGAAAGACGAGTAAACAAACGGGTAGACAGACGGGTAGTGAGATGGGTAGAGAGACGAGTAGCGACATAGGTAGACTGACGGGTAGCGAAACGAATAGACAGACGGCTAGAGAGAAAGGTAAAAAGAGGGTTGACAGAGGGGTAGCGAGATGGGTCTCGAGACGGGTAGCGACACCGGTAGACTGGAATGTAGCGAGAAAGGTTGTGAGACGCGTAGCGTGGTAGATAAAGAGACGAGTAGAGAGATGAGTACAGAGACGAGTTGACTGACGGGTAATGAGATTGATAGCGAAACGGGTGAAGAGTCGGGTACAAAAACAGACGGATAGTAAGACGGGTATACAGACGAGTAGAGAGACAGTAGATGGGTACGGAGATGGGTAAGAAGATGGGTAGAGAGGCGTATAGCCAGACGGGTAGAGAGACAGATAGACAAATGGGTAGCGAAGTGGATAGAGACACGGCTAGACATACAAGTAGTTAGACGGATAGACAGACGGTTAGAGAAATAGATTGGCGGGTAGCGAGACTGGTAGAGGAATATAGAGACGGGTAGCGAGACCGGTAGAGAAATATAGAGACAGGTAGCGAGACGTGTAGAGAGATAGACAATCAGTTAGAGAGACGGGCAGAAAAACGTATAGGGAAACCGACAGATTGTGGAGAGACAGACAGACAGGCAAAAGAAAAGTCTGCGGATTGGCGCTGTAAAGGCGCATTAAAGGCGCAGCGGGCGGAGCCTCCTATAGAATAATCAAGAAGTATCTGTTAAGCTTAACTTTGTAATATATAAAATTTTCAATTTTGCCGATATGGAGATTTAATGTAAAAGTTATTTTACAGAAGTCATCGAAAGATTTTTTCTATACTTTAATAGTAATTTAGACTATAGTTTTGCAATCTGGTTTGTAGCAAAACATGCTATCAATGTGGTTTGAAGTGTAAGAGTTTTTATAAACAGTTATACAAATAATAGATATATAATCAAGGAAGAAAAATTTTAAATTCACACACAAAAAAGGTGCAACAATAAAATTAAATTTTCGTTAAGCCACGCTTGATAGAATAATCTATTGGCTGCAAATCCAATTACGTAACTTTAAAAAGCTTGGCGTTTTAAAAGATCCGGCGTTTTTTTTTTTTTTTTTTTTTTTTTTTCAAGTTTTGCGCGATACGCGCTTAAGAAAATGAGATCCTTTGCCACATGTTAAAAAAAATTATGACAACACATCTGATGAACGGTACTTCTTTTCTATTTTTTTAACAGTGTATATGAATTTATATATGATATTTTGTAATTCTATCATTTAATTTGCTCTTTTTCTTTATATTGTAATTGTTAACCCTATGTTCTCAGCAATATCACTCAGACTAATCCCTTTGAGGGAAGTCCTAGTATTTATTCTTCATATTACCAATTTTACACTCAGACATTATCTAAAAAAACATGGTTAAAAGTTCCATGAAAACTGTCCTTTATAATTAAAAATATTAAAAAGTTTCACATAAAACTGTCACCGTTGCACAAAAAGGCTTTCACGCCGGCTAGAGAATCATCAGTTGTAATTCTCAAGCATCCGACTTTTCACTATATATCTGACTGGGGGTTGAAGAATTCCCCCTTTTTTCCGTTTTCTTCACACATCATTTTCCAGCAGCAATCTAGCATTGCGTGTACCATGTCATTGCAAACGTCTATTTTGGATGTATTAATCTCTGTTGCTTCCCTTATTCGCTCTAATAAGGGATAATCTGTCACCAAGCTTGGTCGAGAATTTGACGCTAACGGATATGAATATAGTTTTATGCGTATGATTGAGCAAATGATTACAACAATGAAAGATAATAATGTGCGAGAAATCCCGTTCATTAAAGCTCGTAAATTAATCCCAGATTTGTTTTAATTTTGTATCCGAGATTTTGTATTATATTGCACTTAAGGTATTATTTTACCTATAAATTTGTAATAAATTTTTACAAGCCCTCTTCACGTAGTATCAACTGCATAAAATTAGACTGAAACTTTCATTCCTTCACTTTGGGATTTATCGCAATTTTACCGCTATTTTCGAGTCATAGACAGTTTTCACAAAAAATATTTTTGACTTTCATTACATTATTTTGATGTTAAAGCAAATTTATGTCGGTAATTTTAAGGTTAACGAC
This sequence comes from Maratus michaelseni, assembly GCA_963931845.1. NCBI lineage: Eukaryota > Metazoa > Arthropoda > Arachnida > Araneae > Salticidae > Maratus > Maratus michaelseni. The sequence continues at coordinate 36,862,866 of OZ007595.1, read as the reverse complement.
TTTGCTTACCGTGCTTTGCGAAAAATTTTACATTTTTTTTTAAGTATAAGTTTGTAATTTGTTTTTAACGTTAGAGTAAATAAGAATATTCATTCTTTTAAGAAAAGGATGTAAACAACGCATTTTGAAATAAATACCTTGTTTACTATACTGCTTTGTTTTGAAACTAAAGTTATTTTAAAAATAAATTTACTTGATCAAAATACTACATTTTTCGAGGGTACTTCTTCTGCAGAAGACTTCATAAATTAAACATGGCAAATAAAGATACGAGGCGGATTTTGCAATTAACTACCCTTTTGATATTAAAAAAACACAAGGCTATATATTTTTAATTTTTTCTTTTTACACGAAAACCTGGACCTTAATCTGCAGTTCAAGATAATTTCCGCCTCTAATAAGGTACTTATTGTATTGTACGACCAGCTTTTGTATCCCATTCTCATAGAAATCATCCGCCTGCTGTGATAACCATGTGATAGCCATGGTGTTGTTACAATGCTCACCACCAAGGCGCTTCTTTAAGTGTAGAAACTTGTGGTAGTCACTGGGCGCTAGGTCAGTGCTATACGTAAGGTGTGAATTTGCTCTCAACCATATGACCACCAGATCCTGAATTCAACGAGACGTGTGCAACCGAGCATTGTTATGAAGCAAAACGTCTATCACGTTTTGGAATTATGGGAAATTATGTTGCAAAGTTGATTAAAGTCCATACTTTCATGTAAAAATTAAATGTTTAAAAAATGATCTTGTATTTTTTACTTTCTTCTATCTATAATAGAAAAAAAGTATTGTAATCGAAATTGTTTTCGATTTCCGGTTTTCGACGGATTTACACTTTTTAGGGGTCAGAGATTTCGAAAAAATTTGTTTTTACAAAATGTCATTCTGTCCGTCCTCATTGTATCATCGAAAAGTGTATGAAGTTATGCTTCAAATTGAACCAAAATTGTTTCCTATGTTTTTGGCTATGGCCAGCAGGTCCTACTTGAATTTGGGGATATTTCGACGAAAGGGGGCGCTGCGATCTCGATTTTTGTTCGATTTTCACTATTGTATCATCGAAAAGTGTATGAAGTTATGCAGATATTTGAACCATTTTTTTTCTTTGTTTTTGACTATAGCCTGCAGGTCCAAGTTGAATCCGGAGATAATTCGACGAAAAGGCGCGCTACGATCGCGATTTTTGTTAGATTTTTACTATTGTATTATCGAAAAGTGTATAATGTTATGCAGATAATTAAACCATTTTTTTGGCTATGGCTAGCAGGTGTTCTACTTGAATTTGGGGATATTCCGCCGGAAGGGGGTGCTGTGATACCCATTTAAAGATTTCAAATTCAAAAAAATGTACAAAAAAATTAGAAATCCTAAAAGTTTTTTTTTTTTTTTTACCTTTAAATGTTCGGCCTTGATCCGGAGAATCCGGAGCAATTTTTGTTTTGCCTCTATCTTAAAAAATGGCTGAGATATAGCGGTTTGAAATTTTTGGGTGGCGGACATTTTCAAACAAGACAGCAGAATTCATCCATAAACGGGTTTAATTTATGAGTTTTAGTTAACATTTAGTTAACAATTTTTCTTTCAGTGTTGTAACCATTGTTCCTATTCTTATATGCTTAACACTATATATTTATATTCTCCAACGTCAAATTCTCGCCAAGCTTGGTGACAGTTGGCGAAATATCGCCAAATTTTGGGTAGCCATAAATTATAATTTAAGTAGCCCTAAATGAAGCCAACTTGGCTGTAGAGGACTAATTTGGCAATATTCTCATTCAAATTCAATGTTGACGAGAACTGGGAATGAATCTTCTTTAATTGGATTCCACGCATTTTAACATCGTGCTTTCCAGTAAAATTAGCTAAAATCGTAAAAGCAGGGAATAGGGTGACTATCTGTTCCTGTCGATACAGGCCAGAAGGACTTTTCGTAGTTTAGTATACATCAGTTGATCGCATCCCGGTAACCCGATGATTCGCAAGCAGCTGACGTGCAACAGAATGACGAAAAATACATTTATTTTATTGGCAATGTGATGGCGAATTTTGAAGTATTAACATGACTGAGATAGAAGAAAGTTTTGGGATTGGCACATCCGACTAGTTTAATTTCAAAATGGTACTAACTTAAAAAACACATCTCGTATAATTATAATTTCGTTGATGTATTGCTACGGTCAAACTAACTGCGAAATTTTCAAATAATGTTTCTTCTTCTAGTTGGTGATCCACATGCAGTAAAACGCCATGGTTAAATGATTTCTGAAGGAATAACACTTCAATACATTTATTTACTTAAAGAGGGGGGGAGGGGTGTAGGTTACCGTTCATCAGCCCCAAATAGAGGTCAACTACGGATTTATTTTTTTATTTTTTTTTATTTTTCAAAGAATAGAGTAACACAAAAACTTAATTTACCCACTCATTATTCATAGTGTTTACTACAAAAATAAATTTATTACACTATAATTATTAAAATTGATGGAGATATTATCAGTTACATATAGTTATTTCAGCTAAATATATGTGCACCCACCATCTTGCGCTGTGTAGTGCACGGCTTGTCGCTTGTCAACACCTGAAATAAAGAAAATATTTTTTTTTTCAGAAATCATATTGAATTTGGGGAACGTGGACCTACTTTAAATGAAACTGTACGAAATTTAGTAAAATGGTTGTCGTTTAAAAAAAGTTTCATTTTTTCCGAATTTTTTTCTCTAACTTCAACGTGGCTTAAAAATATTGTTACTATTATTATTATTACATATGAAAGGGTATTGACCCCACAAAATAAATAATCTTTATTTTCTTTTATTTTTTATATATATTGCTTGATCCATTTAAATGCTACTTTACATGGCGCACTGAAAAATGTCGGGTACAAATAACGCATTTAAGGTTTTATTGACGAAAAAGCGTATGGAAATTTTTAGTTAATCTTGATATTTTGCAACTTACAGTTAGTCAGCGATTCCTGGATTTATGCCTACGAAGCACAGAATTCGGCACACTTGCAGCTGTGTCTCATCGGTCCCGTAAAGCTGTTTTTCAGCGTTCGCTTTCAATAGACTGTAAGTTCTGAAATATTCCGAATTTCACCTAATCGTTCTAGGGGCTTATTCTACACTCTATATAGAGATTAAAAACATATGAAATAAAAAGATTTTTAAAAAATAAACCCTTAATAATAGATTATTTTAACCCTTTTTATTAACCCTTAATAATTAATAACCCTTTGACTCTAAAAACGACATTTTCAAAACTGAGCAAAAAATACTCAAATCTGAGTATGTTGCATACTCAAAATGGTTCCGAATCAAAATTACTCAAGTTTGAAACATATATATACTAATTTCTGAAAACATGCACACACTCAAGAATAAAACATCATGTACTCATATTTGAGTATATCCATGTTTCAAAAACGAGTTTGAACTGATTTTAATCTTTTTTGAGAATGTCCATGTTTCAAAAACGAGTTTGAACTGATTTTAATCTTTTTTGAGAATGTCCATGTTTCAAAAATGAGCATGAACTGACCACTATGTGCTCAGTTTTGAGTGTGTTATTTGTTTCAATATTCTGAGTATTTCTGGTATTTCAGAATTGAAAGCATTGAGTCGTCCTATTTGAAACAAAAAGTTTCATAACAAAATGAAAACATCGATTTACTCAGATTTGAAAGTGTCATTTTCTCAGTGTAATAATAGATTTTTTTTAAAAATAAACCCTTTTAATAAGCCCTTAATAAACTTTTAATAAACCTCCTTTCAGCGCAGAGTCACCTTTCTCATTTTATACAACATATTATGTTACACTTACGTCATTGTTTTATTTATAATGTTCTTAATAAATTTTAACCATCCTTTCAATTTTCCTCTACATAAAATAAGAGTACAGTATTCACTTCTTTCCAATGAAATATACAGTAATTTTACGGTTATTTTCAAGTCTGATAGACAATTTTAATCAAAATACCTTCGATATACATTATTTCGCTTTTAAAGTAAATGTCTGACAATAATTTTAATATTAACATCCATATTTACCATGCTTTGAGAAAACTTTTACGTTTTGTTTAAGTACAAAGTTCCTAATTTATTTATAACTTTAAATTAATTAAGAATATAGGTTTTCAAGCAAAGGATGCAAACAAAGCATCTTAAAAGGAGTAGCTTGTTTAGTAGTTGTTTAATTTTGAAACTAAAGTTGCTTTATAAGTTAATTTATTTGGAGTAAAATACTAGATTTATAGAAAGCACTTATTGTGCAAAAGACTTCGTAAATTCATTGTGGTAAAGAGAGATATAATTTTATTCGTTAATGTATATATATATATATATATTTCTCACACAAGTTAACTGAAAATTTTCGAATAAAATTTGTTTTCATAAATTGTAAACAATATGCCATAGAATTGTGCGTTAAGTTATATGTGTAGGAATTAAATTTATTAAAGCTTAAATTAGTTTGTTTACTTTAACGTATAATCAGTTTTTCTCATTTCATACAATACATTATATTACATTTACACCGTTATTTTCCCTACATTTTTTTCGTTATAAACTAATTTATTTGTAGTTAATATTTTACATTTTTAATGTTGTACATCTTCTGCAAAAGGTGTTTAACCTCTTGAGACTCGAAATTAAAATAATACTAGAGATACTTATTCATTGCTGTTGCGTTTCACACACAAAATAACACCACTCTTGCCCCCCCCCCCCCCCAAAAAAAAAGCATGTTTTCTGAAATTGATACTTGATGGGCTGATAACCTATGTTCACAGATTCTATAATGGATCTAAAATTACTAATTCACTAAAATATAGATTTAAACATAATAACATAAAGTCGTACAATAAAATAAATTAAAGGTTATAAATAAGTGAATAATATACAAATCCTCATTTATTTTTTTTTTACAGTGCTTAAGTTAAATAACTATGAAAATTACAAAATTTCTTGGCCACATTGTCTTGGAGGCAGTTTGGAAACTCAGATGAAAAACAACATTTATTTTATGAGAAACTTGATATCGGTGCGGACATTTATTGGTTTTGTTTTAAAGTAAAAATATTCAATTATAAAAAAGTAAAGTCAAAATGTAAAACATTCAGCTTAGGTTTTATAAAGAAAAGAATACAGAAGGTCGTACACACTTTCAGGAAACGATTTTCTCAATTAATTTCTGAACATATATGTCATATTTTTTGCGACATTTTTTCTCTTCTATAGTCGTAACTCGTGATTATAACTCTGGATCGAAATTTCCATCATAGTCGATTTTTCTCTTAGTACAATCATATCAATTTTCCCACACACCTCTTGGAAAACTTTCCAAAGTCTTCGAATGTGTTGTGGATAGCGTTTTCTAACGCTCGCTTTAACAAACACATAGGTGGTGAGACATAAAAATTTATCGTAACACTGAATGAAACATGGCTTTTTTTAAGTGGCTTTTCTTTTCTATCAAAAGAACAGCAATTTTTATCAATTAATAGAAAAAAAATGGGTTTGTGAAGGAAAAGAAAAGTTTCCAAAATAATTCGTGACTGATGCTGGATGTTGTTATAAAACTAAATTAAAGGTACAAAATGCAGTAAAGCTGTAGAGGTCCTCATTTGGATACTCCAAGATTGAAGAGGTTTAACATGACTAATAGAAACATAACTTTAATTTCGTTGCTGCCTATATATATATATATATATATATATTAAACTAATTGGGATAAAAATCAAATAAAGTTTGTCTATGAAACACTAAAAGGGCTTTCGCTGCCGATCTCCATTGCGCCAAATCGCGACAAAATATTTCATCTGACGCGAAAAAAAAAAAAAAAAAAAAAAAAAAAAATTGAATTTGCCAAATTGCGATTTTTTTCTTTCGGGAACACTCTAAATGATATTATGGCATGATTAAAAGTTTTCTGTGTAACTTATTATTTGGACTTTTCTGTTTTGATATTTTTGAAAATCGCTGACATTTAAAAAAAAAAAATACTTATTTATTTGTTTGTATTAAATTTGAAAACATGCTATCCCGAATTTAGAGTTCTCTCTTGGTACCAGATTTTAAAATTTTATGAACGTTCGTATAGTTTTGCATGATTTAAACCAGAAATTTAATTCTATTAAATGTAGCCTCTTTTTATGAAATGTGTATATGAATTTATTTATTAAATTTAAATTATTATTTTCTTTTTCTGTTTCAAAACATAAAATCTGCAAAACAAAAAATAATGCGGCAAATAAGACCCTAATAGTACTTGGAGGGCTAACTAGAGTTTTGTTTCATAATAACTATTTAGAAATAAATCGGGTAACAATTTTCTTTTTCGACTTTGCAAACCATCTACCAGGGTTGTTCAAATGAAAAGGTACGAAACATCGTAATAACCAAACCGGTTCATATTTGAATATGCCACTTTGGGATAACGTAGCGAGATATCTAGGGGCGGGAATGGAGTGTCCGGCATGTGCGGGCTACCTCGCATGACGGAGGAGGGAAGAGTCCCGTCCAATTGATGCGGTAGTGCATATATCACTTCTCACCGGGTCGTTCACCTTGTCAATGTGTTCGGCCGTGTTTGCCTGGCCTGATTCAACACATCCTACAAGAATTGAAATACGATACAACACATCCTACAAGAATCTGGTAGGATGTGTTGCTTGATTTCGGGTCATCACTCAAACATTCCCGGACTTCACGAAAACGGGCACTTTTTCTCACAGACTTGTCCAAAACACAGTCTCCCCCGTATACGGCCACCATTCGCCAATGAATATTGTAAGGTGTAACTTCTTCCGTAGTCAGAAATCTGATAACACTTCGCTGCTCCTCGATCACCGATTTTTGCAATTGTTTTCCTGCCGCGTTAATTGGACGAGACACACAATTGCCTGCTTCTCTTCTCCTTCATGCGCGGGTGCTCGTGCATGCGTATAACCTTGCTTGGCTTGGATGAAATGTAGATAAGAGTTCCAGGAAGATATCCTTCCACACCTCTGGCAGTAGCCCTGTGGAATATAGCAATTCATGTCATAGCCAATGTCCAGTACCCATAGCTCTGGAAACGCGAAAAAAAAGGGAAAAAGCCCAAACCCAAAAGAAGGGGCCCATTTAAGGCATTAAACAAAAAACAATTTAGAAAACTAAACAATATAGAAAAATAAATGAGAGTTTAATTTAGAAGTACTAGCAATAAAATTATATACAAAATGTACAAACAGAAGGAATATAGCGAGTAACCAGGAAGTTAAGCCCTATCAAAGCATGAATGGGAGATTAACTAACCAGGGTCAATATTTTCAGGGAGATGTAGGGTTGTCCTGGGTCTTCGCCAGTGGGTCTTTTCATCATAGTTTTAGATTATTTGGAGCGCAGGATTTGGTATATCCTGCACCTTGTCGAAGAACTTGGTAGCCTGATTTTTGATAGCTGTTCTGATAGGATGAATATTTAGATCATGATGGATAGTCGTGTTTCGACGGAACCACATATAACCACGTATAAGCGCGTATAACCATGCCGGACACTCCATTCGCATCCCTAGATGTCTCACTACATTATCCCAAAGCGGATATTCAAATTTCAACCAGTTTGTCTGTTACGACGTTTTGCACCTTTTCATTTGAACACCTGTATAATACATTTGTTTTATTAGATTCTATAACCGATAGTTCAATTTAAATCAATAACTATTCTAAAAACGATTACAAAATGCTGAAACAGACATTGAAAAGGAAAAGGAGAGTGCGTTAAGAGTTTAAAGAACGGTAGAATCGTGTTTCACGACAAAGCTATGCTAACATTTTTTGATTTTGGCCATAGTTTTTCGTTAATGATTAGTGAAATTGCTAAGGTTAGTCAAGAGCTATTGAGAACCCTGCAAGTGTCGTACAATGCGATGTTAAATTTTTTTTGAAGGAACTAAGTATTTTAATGCTTTAATTAATTTGTTTACTTTCCCATTTTTTTCTTATTTTATATAGTAAATTATTTTGCACTTAAGCTTTTATTTTTTCTATAAATGTTTTTCAATATTTTTTTTTTATCCTTCCTGCACGTAGTTTCAGCACCATAAAATTAGATTGAAGCGTTCACTTCATTCCCATGAGATTTACCGTAATTTTACGGTTATTCCTAGTTTGATAGACAGTTTTCATAAAAATACAATACTTTTAACTTCCATTACATTGTTTTCCTTTTAAAGTAAATTTCCATGAATAATTTTAAAATTAACATCCGGGTTTACCATGCTTAGCGAAAACTTTTACATTTTGATTAAACACGTAGTACCTTATTTATTTATAATTTTAGATTAAATAAGAATATTCGTGTAAGAGCTTAGGATGTAAACAATGCATTTTAAAATAAATAGCTTGTTTAGTACCTGTGTGGGTTTGAGGCGAAAGTTACTTTATAAATTAATTTACTTAGAGCAAAATAACTGAATTCTTAGAAAGTACTTCCGCAAAATAATAAAGTAAACGTGATAAATAGAGGTATGATTTTAAATTCTCAACTACATGCATGTGTTGCTATGACAAGCTAATTCAGTTATTTTCAAATAGAGTTTGTTATCAGAAATTGTGTATGTGGTGTCATCATGCAGTAGAATTTGATTTTAAAAGAATTTGTGTTCGAATTAATTTTTTGCGATTAATACACTGCTTCTTGCTATTATTTTCGGTGAATTAAAGTATTATGCCTGTATTACTGCATTTATTTAAATTGCTGACAAGTGGGTTCGAACTTAGTACCTCCTGTTTTGTAGCATGGTATGCTAACTTCCAGTCACCTGAAGTTTGATTACAACGCCGAAATATTTAACATTTACACTTTATTACATTTTCTAGTGATATTCTCCAAAGAAACGGTTGCAAAATGGTTAAAATACCAAAACCATACGTTGATTTGTATAAAAATGAATACAATTCTTGCTATAGTATCGTTTAAAACAAACTTGTTCAATTTGAGTCACGTTATCATGTTCGCTTACATACATACGTATACATGCATAGTAAAAAAACGATTTTGGGAAGGATTTTGGGGACCTGAAACCGCACAAAAACACCTACGTGCCCACATGCACACAAAATCGTTTTTTTTTTTCTTTTCTTTTTTGTAATCATTACGATATTTTTGTTGCACTATGAGTTCTTTCACAGAAATCTGTTTTTTTTTTTCTTTTAAAATCTTTTGTCGCATCATTTTATATTTTTTTCAAGTATTCTTTCTATGTGGAAATCTATATAAAACGAAGTCAAAATCCATTTGAAACAAAACTCTATCTTTAAAATCTTTTGAATTAGACGGTGTCGAACTCTGTGATTTTGTACGCTTTTACAGAATTCAAATATGTTTATAAAATTTTGCATTGTTTTTTACTCATAAACATACATAAAACATTAAAAATGATCTGCAATTTACACACTTTATGCTAATAATTCATGCAGTTACCGTTTATCTGTATATATTTTTTATTTGAGTACTTTATACAAATATATTATTCAAAATACCAGTTTTTCAAAAGTTATATCTTATGAAGAGAAAAAGATAACAGTATACATGTTAAATATTTGTTATTACTACTTCCAAACATGTCAAAAAAACAAAAAGCAGACTAAAATCTCTCTTCCTTTCTGAATTAAAACAATTTAAATTTGAATTCTTTCAAAAATCAGCATTTTTGACAGCTTGTAACTCATAAGGGAAAAGTAATAAACATATGAGATTTCGCACATAAGGATTTCTCTCTATACTTCTACAATCTATGAGTCTTTTTCTGTTAGTTCAACTGAGATGCGGAGTTTTTAAATTGGAGAAATGACAGCTAGCCTTGCAGACAAAAAAAATTTAGACACAAGGAACATTTTATTGTATAAATTTTCTGCGTTTATTTACAGAAACAGGAAATAGTTCTGGGACCAACTCTCTTTTATGGTAATTAAAGGCTCAAGAGTCATATTATTTAATGCTAACATGTTTGATACCCGTATTAGAATATTGAATATGTGAAGTTATCACAGTTTTTCCTTTTGTCTGTAATTATATACCTTTCCAGCTGGGCCCTTCAACAGCATAGGTAATTTTCTTTAATTCTTATATTCAGTTAGCATCATCTCCATTTTATTTTAATTCTGTTCCCGTATTAATATTGAATATTTTTTTAAGTATTAAGGATGGTCCCAGCTGAATTTAAATTTCTTGTACACTTTAATTTGCTGATATTTTATGCTTGTTTACTCTAGTTTTATTATTCATTTATTATTGTTTATTTAGTACTTATTTCTATCCAATATTATTATCTACTTCAGTTCAGTATTATTCAGTATTATGGTAGTATTATTGCTGTATCACATAGTATTATTTACTTTCTTTTATACTTTTTCTTATATAATTTTTTTAAGTATTAAAAATGTTGTGATCTCAACCGGTACTGTAAAAAGTCACTTTGTACTAATTTTATTTTAATCTGCAATGTAATATTCAGCATCTGTACTCTAAAATATGAATTTTCAATAAACATTTCCCCTCGTGGACAAAAGTTCCTATGCTTAACGGCTGGATCTCCACGAGAGGATGATTTCGTGTTCGTACTAAAGGAGTCCAGGAAATCTCCCTTTCAGAAACACTTTATTAACGCAAAAAACACTAAAGAAAATATACAAGAAAATATTTGATTTTATAGACTCTTATTGTATGAACATGGGGTTATAACTGTAATAACCACGTGCAGGCTTGACAAATGCGGTCGCCAGGTTGAAGTTATTTAATGTGTCTTTTTTATTGTGTATGTGTGTGTATACAAAAATTACCTGGTAAATGAGCACAAGCGTCGTTTTTTCTCTTTTCCAATCCTACTCGTGCGCGGCAAGCAGTGATCTTCTCTAGTACTTTTGATGGAACGGCCAAGTTGAAAAGGCATTTTCCCTTTCATGCACAGCAACGCCATTTTTCTTACTCTAGCCAGCTAGCTTGTTACGCGATTAGAATATGGAGGGGACGGGGAGGGGTTTCAATGATACAGTGATAAATAGTGTCAATCTGGCCTCTGTAGCATGTAAAAGTGGATACAATCAAAGAAAAATGCTCAAGTTTATTTACAAGTTTCAAATCAGATTTTTGTGCTTAGGATTAAAACTTTAATTTATTACCTACATTTTAAAGAATTTAATATATAAGTGATTATAAGTAATTCATTTTAAGTAAATCTATAAAACTTCAAGAATAATTAATTTTAATAAAATTAAAGCCTTATATGCATCTATTAAATATTTCTTCCTCGCTTAAAATGCTTAGTGCTTTTATTGTCCTGGCGCCTGTGTACACTGCACACATTACACAATAGAGGTCAGTTTGGCAAAAATAAGTTCATCAAATGCGAATTTTAAATTAACAGGATAACAATTATAACAAAAGTACAACGATTCCTGAAATATTTCTGTATATAAATACAGAAATTTATAAAATAAAATATTTTTTCTGTTAATCCTTCTTTTTCTTCGTGGCTGGCTGCCATTTCTACAACTTCAATACCCCGTACCTCATTGATAAATTCGAATAATAGTAAAACATTTAACAGATTATAGGCATTATATAGAGATGTCCTTTTTTCCAAATCGCATACGAATAATACTTCTTCTTTCTGAGTTACAAGCTGTCAAAAATGCTACTTTTTGACAATTTTCAAAATTTAATTTTTTGTAATCCAAGAAGGAAGACAGATAACAGTCTGAATTTTTTCTGCACGTGTTTGGAAGTACTAATAACCTATATAAAAATGCATGTTATTATCTATTTCCTGTCATGAGATATAATTTTTCAATAACTGATTGATATGTTTTTGAATGGTTTGTTTATCTGTAGTAGTTAAAAAAACATGCATAATTTTATAAATCTTTAAATTTCATAAAAAGATGCAAAATCACAGTTTTTGCACCCTCTAATTAAAAAATAATAATAATTAAGATTAGATATTTTTCGAAAATGGGTTTTAACTTTTTTCCTATATAACTTTCTACATACAAAGTATGAGAATAATTAAAAATACTGAAATGGCTCAAATGGAAGTGAAAGAATGGTTCAATTGAATGAATACTTTCAATTTTTCATTCATTTCATGCAGAATGCACCATTATCTGCATATAACTATGCAGATAATGGTGTATTAAAATTACAGCAATTGTATACATAAATTACATTCTTCTGTGCTTTTAGTGCCAAAAAATATGAAAATCCAAAGAATCATAATTAGGCAAGTTTTGATCGGGGAATAATGGAATATTTATTGTTTTGCTTTTTAGACCATGTAGAAATATTTTGTAAATATAACTTACTGGATCCCACGGATGGTATTAAAATTAAAGATTCGTAACTTTATATAAAAAAAATAGTAACTATCATGACGTAAGTAGATTTTCATATGATGAAGACCGACATTTGAAATATTACTGCAGTTGGAACTATACCTCTAAGACTAATGATTTCGGAATTAGTTATTGTTTAGTGTTAAGAAGCAGGGAACCCTGTATATAAATTATCATGATGCTAACTAAAGTGCAGAATCTTAAAAAAAATCTTATATAGACTGACATTAGAAATAAATAAAGCATTATTATGTATCGACAATATAAAATAAATACGTTACGTTGAACTTGCAGTAAATTTCAATATTAAAAGAATATCTTTGAAATATCCAATCTTAATTTTTCTGTAACATAATATGACATAAAAGCCTTATCCTGTGACGTAACTTGCAGTTGAAATAAGACAAAAATTTCATTTTTAAGATATTGTAGTAGCAACAACTCGAATGTGAGAGTGACTCTAAGCAGAAAATTTAACCTCAAACAAAACGTTTGAAAAAATTGGAATCAACTCTTATAAGGCTTTTCATAACACACTTAGTTTTTGAGTTATCGCATATCATAGTGAATGACATAAATATTATGTTTATAGTCTTTTCTGATTTTCAGTAGAACAAACATTGATCTTTCAATTTCGGAAATTGCAGGTTAGTACGCGATAAAAATTTGATTGTCACTTTTTCCTGACAAAAATATATGTTTGTTTTTTCTTTTATATGTTGTTTGGAATTCAGAAGTCATTTTATGAAGGTATTTCTTCATATTCCATTTACAAAACTACATACTATCTCAGTGTTTCATAAGTATTTCGGAATTTCTCTTTTCATTGTTGGATCTAATATGTTGATATTTTTCGCTAGAATGAAGCAGAAAATATACCCATAAACAAATTTATGAAAAAAAACTGGAACACAACAGTTTAAATTGCTTACATCTTCTTCGTTGTTTCATAATCGAATATTGAAACGTATTTAGTTTCTGAGTTATCTCTCGTCATAGTGAATGAAATAAATGTTATGTTTATAGTCTTCTCTGATTTTCAGTAGAACAAACATTGATCTTTCAATTTCGGAAATTGCAGGTTAGTACGCGATAAAATTTTGATTGTCACTTTTTCCTGACAAAAATATATGTTTGATTTTTCTTTTATATGTTGTTTGGAATTAAGAAGTCATTTTATGAAGGTATTTCTTCATTTTCCATTTACAAAACAGCATGCTATCTCAGTGTTCCATAATAAAAAATGTACCTGGGAATTTGTGTTTTCATTGTCGGATCTAATATGTTCATATTGGTCGCAAGAATGAAACAGAAAATATACCCATAAACAAACTTATGAAAAAAACTGGACTGCAACAGTTTAAATTGCTTACATGTTATGCGTTGTTTCATAATCTAATATCGAAACGTGTTTAGTTTCTGAGTTATCTCTTGTCATAGGGAATAACGTAAACGTTATGTTTTACAGTCTTTTCTGTTTTTTCGTAGAAGAAAATTTTATCTTTCTACTTAGAAACTGATGAAGTTAGTATAGGAGAAAAAAAATTGATACTCACATTTCCCTTTCAAATAAAGTATGTTTGATTTTTCTCTTATATGATGTTTGTATTTCAAAAGTCATTTTCTGGAGGTATTTCTTGATATTTTATGTCAAGATTTCATATTATCTTATGTCTATAACAAGGAAAGTGTTTGTGATTTTTTTTCTATTTCTCAGCTTTGGATTTAATGTCGATATTGTTCCCTAAGAAATAAAACCAGAATTTCGTATTCAAGATATCATAATAATGTGAGAAATAGTCGTGTGAAAATGGTACTAATAAGAAACTATACCAATCTACCCTATATATATAAAATCCTAATGAAACGAATTTGTGAAACGATTTTATGAAACGAATTTATGAAACGATTTTATGAAACGACTGATTAAACGACTGATTATGTTTCAGGGCTTTTTTTAATAAAATATTAAACGCTTGATGGTGAAATTAATACCAATTGTCCATAAAAATCCGCGGATGTCAAAACTGGTAATAGAATTTTGAAATTGGAATTAGTTTTCGAGATATTAATTTTTTTCTAATTTTAATGACATTTCTGTAATGATGGCAACTAATTACTCAGTTTTTTGTGACAAAAAAGGGAAAAAAATTGAAAAGGATCCCGATAGGGATTATTGATTTATTTTTATTCATCATTTTCAAATTGAAATTGAATTTATCTTTTATTTCAATCGATAATGAAGACAAGATTGAGATTAAATTATGTTTTTAAGGAAAATTTGAAAAAAAAAAATCACATTTCTATCGTCAGGATTCAATTGTCTGTCAGCATTTAATTTAATTTATAAACTGGAAATATTTTGAATAAATTCGTCCAAATGACGTCATTTATGTAAACGCAAAAGAAAGGGGGGAAAAGGAATTAATAGTAATTATTATTTTTTGATATCATTTTGTTATTTTATTGTAAAATTTAATTAAACGAATTTATAAAATCACTAATTCGGATATTTGAAACGAATATATAAAATAATAATTGCCCAACTGAACGGAAGGAGAATAAAATATCCTGCTTGGTTTTTTCCGCCAAACTTTTTAAAAAAGCTTCAAGATCCCTATGATAGAAAAACACCAAAAGTTCATTGGGTTTGTTTTCATAACTTTTGGCAACAAATCTATGTATATTAACGAATCTATCCCTTTTTGAAGCTCGAATTACGCCAAACCTAAAAGCAAAGGATCCTATACTGGAAAAGTACCCGATTTTCTTATGGACAATATTCAAGTGACATAGCATTATGTAAAATTATCGCGGATAGCAAATTTGTTTAAATATCTCATCAATTGATGCCGAATAAATGCAGGCATGCATGCACAAAATATTCAATTAATTTTGTAAAATAAATAATTATTAGAAAATTCGTATATACATATTAATTAAAATAAATAATTTACATATTTAAAATAACATGAAAATATGCATGATGGTGCACTAAAATAGAGAGAAAATTAAAACCTGTTACTGAAAATGTCTATAACATAGTACTTTTCATTACCGTGGTTTTTAATGTTATTCACAAGCAGATGGAATTTTTCTCATCCTTAAACGCAAAGGAAGAATCGAATACAGATCGTTGTTATAAAAGTCCGAGAGGTAGCCACAATTTAAACCTAACCATTTTATACAAGCTGGTTTTCAAGTTGTAATTGATTTTACTTATCAATCCCGGAAACAGTCGTCAGTTGTCGCAACAGCCGTGTATGAGGCCATGATAATCAAAAAATGCCCCATTAAAACGTTAAAAGCATGGCAACCCAATTACAGACTTACCAATATTTTTTTAAATAAAGCACGATGTCATGTTTTTAGAGGCCTCGAAGTCTGAGCGGGGGTTGGCGAGTGTAGCTCGCAGGGGGTAGGCCCCCTAGTAATAATAATAAAAAAAATCAGTAATATAACAACATAAATAAAACAAATAGATTAAACTATACTTTCGGAACGTCGTATTCACCTTAAAACTGTATAAAAATATTAAACCATATGAAATGAATATAATTTTAATTAATTGAAAAGGTGTTAAAAGCTTAAAACCTTCTTAGATACAAACACAATGCCAAAATTGACTACCCGAACGCTTTCGACTCTAATAAAAGTTGAAAGCGCTCGGGTAGTCAATTTTGACATTGTGTTTGTATCTACGATGCTTTTAAGCTTTTAAAACATATATGTAACTACTTTTAGAACCTTTTTAGTAAATTAAAATCATTTATTTTGATTTTGTATGGTTTAATGTTTTCATATAACACATAGTCTGCTTAAATCTTATACTTTTTTTTTCCTAACCTGATACCAAACCACGTTTATCAGAGGTAGTTTCTGAGTTATATCCTATCAAAGTAGATGACTAGAATATTATGCTTACGAGCTTTATCATTATCTGTAGAAGAAACAATGATATTTATATTTAAGAAGTGACGAAGTTTATATAATATAAGATAAATGTTTGATAGTCACTTTCCCCTGACAAATAACGTATGTTTGCTATTTCTCCAATATGTTGTTTGTATTTCAAAAGTCATTTTCTAAAGGTATTTCTTGATATTTCATGTTCAAGATTTCCTATTATCTTATGTTTTATAACAGGAAAAGTGTTTGTGATTTTTTTCAATTTTTCAGTTTTGGATTTAATGTTGATATTGTTCAGTAGCAAATAAAACCAGAACTTCCTATTCAAAATATCACAGTATTACCAAAAATACTCATGTGAAAATGGTCTAACGCAAAACATAGACCGTTATACAAACATAATTAAAAATAAACGGCATGTAACAACGTAATCTGCTTAAATAATATACGTTGTCTCATAACCAGATATCTAAATGCGCTAAGTTTTAAAGTTATATCTTGTCTGTAAATCACGAGTTATGGGTTGGAGGGAATTTTTAATAGTTCATGTAATAGTTCATTTCCTTAATAGTTAAAATATATCATGTGGCAAACAATCATGTAAAAAAAAAATTAAACATAGCAAGCTTAACTGTTTAAATTCTATAAATTGTTTCATAACCAAGCATCATAATATGCTTAGTTATTCGAGTTATTCTTTGTAATAATAGAGGACATAATATTATATTTACGGCCTTTTTTAATTTTTGTCGAAGAAAATGTGTACTTTCTATTTAAGAACTGGTGAGTTTACAAAAAGGAAAAAAATTGGTACCCCCTTTTCCTTTTAAACTAAAGTATGTCGATTTTTCCCTTATAACAAAACTAACTAAAAATCAACTTGAACTCAAAAATCACTTTCTGATATTTTATGTTCAAGGTGTCATATTATCTTATGTTAAAACTAGAAAAGCCTTTGGGACTTTTCTTATTTTTCAGCTTTGGATTTTATGTTTTATTGTTCACTAGGAAATAAAACCAGAATTTCGTGTTCCATATATCATAATACTACCAAACATAATCATGTGCAAGTGGTACTAAGGAGAAAGTATACCGATGTATAAACATATTAAAAACTAAACTGGTATATAACAACATAATCTGCTCAAATCCTATAAGTTGTTTCGTAACCTGATATCTAAATGCGCTTAGTTTTTGAGTTATTTCCTATCAAAGTGGTTGACAAAAATATTATGCTTACAACTTTTTCATTTTCCGTAGAATAAAATACACTAGTGTGCAAAACTTAAGCAATAAACACAAAATGCTAATTTCTGAACACGTGAGCAGGCCCGGACTGGCCAGGTCGGCTGGTCGGCGATCGCCGAGGGCCCCCGGCACAAGGGGGCTCCCAAAAATGATTAAACGTCTGCAACTTTATAATTAGTTACATTAGACAAATTTCGCTGTTTCCCACTAATTTTACGCGTTTACAATCAATTTTAAGCAGTGCCCAGTTGTTAGGTGCGTTCGTAATTATATAAATACGTAGCACCTATTGTCGTCGCTTGGTCCGTCCGTCTGTCCGTCCGCATATAACAACGCAAAAACTACCCAACCGAATGGTTTGAAATTTAAGATATATTATCTTTGCAAAATTTTGTCGAAACATTTGAAATTTTATAAAAATCGAATCAAAACTTTAGGAGATATTAATAAAAATATTTATTAAGAAATTTGAATGTTTCTTAAAAATCGGTTCTTTCTTTTTATAGGAGCTTCCGAGGTTTAATCGTCAACCGACCGAGATACTTATTTTATGACAGAAATGAATCTGCAGACGATATAATTCATTTCACAGAATAAAAAATCATCAAGATCTGAATATTTATATAACTAGCTATAGTACGAACGCACCTCATTTGTCACGTTTGACGTACAATTTCCAGCTTGTTTTTTGTTTATGGTAGCCTACGTAGTGGCTCTGTGTCGTGTCGCTGGCCAGACGGAAGAGGGTTGCTGGCTACTAATCGAGCTCTGTGTAGTGCTCATATAGGTTTCGATTCAGGGCGCATTGCGACGTTCATTCGCACAGTCTCGTAGTATGGTTGTAGTTAGTGCAGTGTCACAGTTGTGTCAACATGAAACGTGTGTACCATAGTGGCGCTACGAAAAGGAAAAAAGAAAAGAAGAGAAAATCTTTAGACGTTGAAAAAAGTTCGAAAAGTTAAAATACTTGGTTAACTAGTGCCACTTCTCAGTCGCAAAGTCAGCCTTTGAGGGACAATAGTGATACATTAAATACAGGTGAGGTAAGGTAAATCGAATTAGTTTATTATCTCATAAGTACTTTCCACATACTTAGTATTTTGAGTCGCCAATTCCGTGTTTGTGTTTCTTGCCTATTATTAGTCCAGTCATTTGGTAGAAAATAAAAGAAACTTTTGGTGGAGTTTTGATATTTGGTACTTTTATGTTTTCTGGAGCCGCTGAACACGAATCTGAGGTTATCCAACAAACTTTTTTCCGGGAAATACTTTTCTTTTTACAAAAATGTAAAAAAAAAACGGACTTTTCTCAGTTTTATCAAAATAACTCTAAAACTATGCATTTTACGTGAAAGTCGACAGTATATGAATCAAAGAGGATAAAATTTCATACATTTTATCAATTGAATTTTTTTTCTCTGATCAGAAGTTTAGCCATGAGAGTACCACAGAAATAGGTGTTAAAAGCAAAAAACTGAAACAACGGGAAATACGGCACTGTACATCGATGTAACATGGAAACTAACTATTTTACGCTATAAAGAATCCATTTTTACTTTTACGTGGCGGTGCGTGAGAACCAGTCTTTGGCATCTGAGAGTTCTCGTGTGAAAACTTCTAAAAGAACATTTCCAGCATATTTTCTCACATCGGCGTTTCTTTGAAATAGTGGCAATCCCGAACTTCTTTTGTGAACACAGAAAAACTTTAGAATTATAATTGATAGCATTGTCCACCAAGAATGACAGGACTTACTTTGCTGGTGGCCTGTATTGGTGAGAAAAAGATCTCCGTGAGAAACCAGAAAGTGCAACTACTTATTTTCCCCTTTTTAGAAAGGAACCAATACCGCACTGGTTTGCAGGTGATGTCATGGTCCCACGATACAAGTGGTCCTGATAAGACCCTCCTCGGACAAAATCCACTCCCATTATGAAAACCATGAGCGAAAGGATTTTAATTAAGAGTTCAGATTGAGAAAAACGCTGAGAGGTGCCAGACCTCTATTCGAGAATACAGGGTACGCCAAGTACCCGGGTAACTGCGAGAAAAACGCACAGAGGTGCTAGACCTCTGTTCGAGAATACAGGGTACGCCGAGTACCCGGGCGAATGCTAGAAAGTCCGACCGCAAGAAGCTTTGTGCGGACAGGGAACGAGAAATCTTTTGAGATTCAACACATGATCTGGATAAAAATCATACTAGAGTGAGAGAGAAATCTGAACTTTTCACGAATCGAGAAGAGTGCTAAAACTCTTAATATAAAACAAATCCAACTGTCAATTTTAGTGGACTGAACACAGGGGCGTAGGAAAGCCCCCCCCCCCCCCCCCCCCCCCATTGCAAATCAAGTTTTTTCTTTTCGTCGGATTATAGTGTTCCCTTTAAAGTGAACTTTAAATTATATTAATTAAAAATAAATTTAAAATATTTAAAAAACACGAAAAAATCATTTAGAGCTTTTTTTCTTTTGTGAAGAAAATCCGAATAATTTCAGAAAGCGAACAACAAGAAAAACATTTTTTACTTCCGTTCTGGAAGCCACGATAAAACACGTTTTTTCAAGAGAAAAAACAAATCACTTCTAGATTAAAATAATAATAAAATAAAACAATTTCAATATGTTTCTCCGCTGCACAGACATCATGTGATAAAACGTACGCAAAGCGAGAGAGGCCCAAATTGGGTTGCATTAAAAAGAAAAGAAATTAGTTAAATTTTCACAGAGTGAGTGCAAAGCCCAATCCCCGTTTGGGAATGCGGAAATTGGATAATCCATCTACGATCTCCCCGATATTGTGAATGGAACAGGCTTCTTCCAAGAAGATTGCTTTCAAAGCCATTTTTATTTTGTGTTCCTGCCTTTCGTGTTTGGTTTCGTTAAAGATTAAATGAAGTTTATCACCCTAGGCAGTAAATGATATGACCGTTATATACAATATAATATATAATAAGAAAATTTAGCAATATGAATTCTTGTAAAAGACCGAAAAATACATTGTTAAGTTTTTTCTCTTCTAAAGTTCCGAAAAGAACAGAAGGTGAAGGTTCCGAAGTCAAAGGTGAAAAACATGAAAAAGCAGGTTCTACAGTTAAAGATGAAAAATCTGAAGAAGCGGTTAAAGTTATTAGCATTGGACAAAATGCTGTAAATACACTGTCTAAGTCGTTCTCTGAAAATGATATGGATATAGGATTATTTGTTGGCGACGTCGTTTATCTAGACGAATACCAAAAATTTAAAGTTTTAGAAAATTCGTGGAAACCAGATCCATCCTTTTCTTTCCCTGCAAACCATAAAAAAAGAAAATTTCTGTATCACTGGTTTGAAAAATTTCCATGGTTAAGTTACTCTGCAAAATTTTGATGGAGCATTTTGCAAAATTTGTGTAGTGTTTTCAAATGAACAGGGTGGTCAAGGAAATCAGCGATTGGGTAAATTAGTCTTATCTCCTTTTACACAATGGAAGGATGCTTTAGAATCTTTTACATCTCATCAAATGTGCCAATATCACAAGAATTACATTATTATGGCAGAAGAATTCAAGAAAATTATGAAAGGGCAAAATGTAAGCATAGGAATACAACTTCATAGTAACAGGAATGCGTAAATCTGTAAAAATAGGCAAAAGCTCAAGTCCGTAATTAAAACAGTCATCCTTTGTGGAAGACACGGACTCCCATTACGTGGACACAGAGATTCAGGGAATATTTCTGTTCAAGAAACGGAGAAAAATAACGGTAATTTTAGAGCTTTACTTCGATTTCGATTGGAAGCTAGCGATAAAACTGAAGACATAAAGGAAGCTCAATCAGGTATGATTTCAAAAAAATATACAAACCCAGACATACAAAATGAAATAATCAAAATTTGTGGTGAGACTATACAAGATCACATTGTCCAAAAAGTCAATAAGGCGAAGTGTTTCGCAGTTCTTGCTGACGAGACTACTGATATCTCCGGAAAAGAAGTTCTTACACTTTGTGTCCGTTATGTTGAGGAATCTGATTAACAAATATGCGCGTATTGCACAGACAATCACTTTTCACCGTCATGTCCTATTAAAAATAGAAAAGATAAACACAGATGCATAAACTGTGAAAAAGAGTATGATGAATCAAAAAGGAAAATGCACCGCCATAGTGCAAACTCGAACACATGTGAAATCTTTCAACGTCACCTACAAAGACGACGGAACTCTAAAACTACATTAACTTCATTATTTTCAAATAGAAACATTCAATGACCAGGCAAACATACAAACCTCACATGCTAATTCTTCAACAGAAGTATTAAATTCAGTCTCCAGCAGCAAACTAGAAGACCTCAAAATCGCACAAATAAATCTTCAAAAAATCCGCTCAGCATTTTCCTCTCTCTTTCAAAAACTGCTAAAAGAAAAATACAAAATAGCCTGTCTGCAAGACTGTCCACTCTCTAATAACAGACCACACGGTCTTCCAGGGTCCCTACCATGCTATTCCTCAACGGCAAAAAACTGTTTCATAGTTATTCTGGATACGGAAATTCAACATATAAGGATTAAAACCTCTTTACATTCGGTGTTTGTAAATATCCTAACACAAAAAGGTGACATTACCATAGGCTGTCAATATTCACCACCATCACAAGATATTTATGAAGATCTTCAAGAGTGGCAGCAAATCAAAGGAATGTCACCAAAATTTCTAATGTTGGGAGACTTCAATGCACATAGCCCATTATGGGGCTATTCTTCAAAAGATAATAGAGGTCACCACCTAATACAACAAATAGGTTTACATCGTCTCATTGTAATCAACAATCCTTACTGCAATCCAACCTATGAAAATAAGAATAATAAAGGATGGCCTGATGTATCAATGGCATCAATCTCGCTTTTCCCACTGGTAGCCGAATGGGCAGTCATGGAAGACATGGATTTTGGAGACCACCGGCTCATAACAATAACATTAAGCACACAAATTCCACCTCTCCTCAGAAGGAGATATAGGACAAAGAACGTCTCTTTCAAAAAATTCAATAAAGAACTAAATCAGAAAATCTCAGAAGATAGAATTGACATTGAAAGAATAAATGATAGCAAAGAATTTGACGAAGTATATGAGAAGTTCCTATCAACATTAACAAATGTCTGCAACAAAAACTTCAAGAAAAGAAAATCAAGCTTCTGCCCCTCTCTCAACTGGTGGAATGAAGAACTGCGCAAACAACGCAACTTAACAAGGGCACTAAGAAGGAAGTCAAAGCTAGACCCCTTTTCACAAGCCACTTATGAAAAATTTAAACAAGAACAAGCAAAATACAGAAAACAAATACAAAAGGCGAAAAATGATACTTGGAATCGTTTCTGCAAAAACATGACCAATCCTTTCGGTAAATTACAGAAAGCGGCATTGCAGAAACACTACAGCCAAGAGTCTTACTCGCTCACCTCATCAGAAGCAATCACACATACGAAAAAGCAATTATTTGAAGATCTTACAACAAGCATTTTTGGAATTTCTCAATCATCAACAACAGAAATAACACATCCAGTTAAAACAGCACCCCCATTTACGAAATCAGAACTGAGAGATGCAATATACTCATTTAACGTTAACAAAGCTCCGGGAAAAGATAACATAGATCACAACATAATAAGAAACATCTACAAATCTCAAAGCAAATTTTTACTTACAATATATAATAAGCTGTTAAGCCTAAATTATTTCCCCGATGCCTGGAAAATAGGAGAATTAGTTTACTTCCTAAAATCTGATAAACCTCCAACGGAAACTGAATCCTACCGACCAATAACATTACTTCCGATCTTTGGAAAAATCTACGAAAAATTACTTCTACGTCGCATATACCACAATCTCAACAAGAATGGAGAAAACTTTCCTGGTCAACATGGCTTCACTGAGGGCAGATCTACAGAAACCGCAATACAGGACTTATTCTCGCAACTTGAAATAATAAAACAAAAAGAGTCTTACATCTCCCTACTCTCCTTAGATTTTAAGAACGCCTTTGACAGTCTGCCATGGCGGGAAAGTTTAGAAGCAATGGAAAATCTAAGCGTCGATCTACCATATGTCAACACAACAGGTTCATTCCTATCAAGAAGAGGTGCATACCCAAACTGGCTAGTTCAAGAAATCCATTGGTTTAACAGAGGCTGACCACAGGGATCTTGTCTGGGCCCCTTCTTATGGAAGGTCTTCATGCAGAATTTGCTAAACTTTCTTAGGGAAATAGGAAGTAGGGCTATTGCATATGCTGACGATTTGCTCTTAATCATAGAAGCAGGAACGAGAGCAAAACTAGAAGATCAAGGAAAAACAGCACTTCAGCTAATCAGCAAATGGGCAGAAAAATATAAGCTAAAAATCTCATACAATAAATGTAAATCTCTTAATCTTAGAAGACCAAAATACCTAAAGCGTCCACCAATATTTAAAATAGATAATTATTCACTAAAAGCAGAAAACTCAATTCCATACTTAGGCATACTATTGGATAGTACACTCTCTTTCTTACCACATCTTAAATCGAAAAGAGAAGAAATTCAACGAATAATTCAAAATCTGCTTAAATTTGCGTCAACATCAAGTGGAATTTCAAAGAGTATTTTAAAAATATGGTACAGTGCGATCTTGGAAAAGAAGGTAACATATGCTGCAGCAACCTGGTTTACCAGGCTAGCCAAGTCGCATGGTTATCGCTTAATTTCAGCTATTCAAGCACAATGTCTGTTAATGATCTCAGGAGCATATCGCAAAACATCAACGGCAGCCCTCAACGTACTTACGGGAATCCCACCCCTTCGTTTGCGACTGGAACAGGTATCAGAATTCGGAAGAATTATACGCCTTGGAATCTCATCTCCCCCATATTTTGCAGACATGTTCCAAGCAAAATCGCAGAAAAATCATATGGATACCTCAAGTGATCACCTAAAAATACTGGAAACCAATTCCGATTCAGAAATTCAAGTCTATACGGACGGTTCAAAAACGGAAACAGGGACAGGCTATGCCTTTTGTGCATATAGAGAAACCATAAAAATATACAAACATCAACAACGAATACAAGAAGAAAATTCTGTATATCAAGCAGAACTTCTAGCCATCCTTGACTCCATAATCTGGTCATCCCACTCATCTTATAACTCCTTTACAATCTTCTCTGACAGTCGATCTAGCATTCAAGCACTGGAAGATATTTCAACCAAAATGCAATAGTATAAAACAAATAATACAATATCTTCAACAAACAACCAAACAAATTAACATCAAATGAGTAAAAGCACATGCAGGCCTTTTAGGTAATGAGACGGCGGATCAATTTGCCAAGGAAGCAACCTTCCTATCATCAGAAATTCCACAAAAATTTATCCCATTTTCACCTTGCTATCTTAAGAGGAAACTGAAACAGCATCTTCTAAACTCATGGCAACAGGAATGGAACTTATCGCTAACTGGCCGTTACACCTTCGCATTAAAACTGTCAGTATCAGAGGACTTTCTTCTGAATCACAGATATCTATATATATTTGCAACGAATCATGGTCCATTTCCAACATACTTAGTAAAATTCAACAAAACATCATCCTCACGATGCACATGTGGAGAAAGAGGAGATTCTCTCCACTACATGCTTAATTGCATGCTGACAGCAACTCTACATCTAAGAAAAGCGAACTCAGTGCCACTCCACAACTGGTTCACTCTGATAATTAAAAATCCTGTATTACAACAAAGAATAATTAACTGCATGTCTCTGATAGAAAATAATCAGACATTGTTCCAACTACCACCTCTGGACGCTACGTCAGATGATGATGATGACAATTATACTGATGAGGACTAATCTTGTAAAAACAAAATAAAATGACCTTCAATTTGAAAAACTTAAAAGCTTAGGACTTAAAACAAATTAAAATTACAGAACATTAAAGTAGTACTACCCAACGTAAAACTTTTTAATTCAGGTCTAAAGAACTAGAATTGATTTGTAAATATTTTTATTATTATTTTTATTTCCCTTATTTACTCAAGTAATTATAGACATGTACATAATTGTTCTATTACTCAAGTCCACAAATCTAAAAATTTAAACTCTTGGAGTTATTGTAAAAATACCTTACTCAAATGAGAGTAAATATGTCAAATTGTATTGTATATATAATTCTTATTCATTGTTCAATTTAGTACTATGTAAAAGCCTAATGGCCTCACTTGTATTTTTTTTAATAAACTTGCCAAGCAGGGCTTGTAGAGCTTAAGCCGTATGGTAGGCCTCCCTGCTAGGTTGAATCTGAATCTGTATAATAAGAGAAGATTTTTTAGACTTTATAGAAATTGAAAATTTATCTGGGACTACAATCGCCGATGTAATATTGTCAAATCTCAGAAGACTCGGGGTTGACATTTCTTACTTGCGGGGTCAAGGTTATGATGGGGCCGCTTCTATGTCTAGAAAACTAAATGGAGTTCAAGCAAAAATACTGCAGGCACACCCAACAGCATTGTATGTCCTCTGTTGCAACCATGTTTTAAATTTAGTTTTGTCAAAATCATGTCTTGTCCCATCCATTAGAAATTCTCTTGCAACTGTTCAAGAAATAGTCACATATTTTAGAGCCTCGCCAAACAGAAGGAAAATTTTAAAGAGCAAGCTCCTAGAAGAATTTTTAAGCAGTGAAAGCACAGCCAAAAAAACTACTTGCCTTAAAAATTTTTGTGAAACTCGCTGGGTAGAACGGCATGAAGCCATTTTTACATTATGTGAGTGTTTGGAACCAATAATTTCAGCCTTACTGGAAATCACTGAAGACACGAATTCAGAAACAGAGGCATTGAAGAAAGCGATGCTATTTTACAATGCATTGTGCCAAAGTAGTTTTTTAGTATCTCTTTTCGTGGCAGAAAAATGTTTCGAAATCACCCACAACTTGTCAATAGCCCTACAGAAACCGGGCATTGATTTAATATCCTCTTATGAAACCATTAGTGAAGTGACGGAAATTTTTAGAAAAATGCGTGAAAATTCAGAACCCAAATTTTCAGCCATATTTAAACGAGCTTCCGATGCAGCAACAGAACTTAATTTAGAAATAAGAAAACCTAGACTAGGAAAGAAACAAATGTATAGAGATAATACACCTAGCGAATCAGTGGAAGATTATTACAGAAAAACAATTTTCATACCCTTTTTGGATTTTCTTATTCAAAACATGATTGACCGTTTTGAAAATCAGCATGTAATTAAATAATCATGTAATTAGTAGCTTGCATGCAATTCTGCAAAAAAACATAGAAAAAACTTCAGTAGAAAAAATCATGCAATGTGCTGAATTTTATTCTTCTGATATAAACATTCTTTCGAACATCTTACAAGCAGAAATCGAAATGTGGGTCGAAAAATGGCTGTCATCAGACAAAGAAGAAAGACCAAATACTGCAATAGAGTCCTTATCAAGTTGTAATACGGCTGTTTACCCCAACATCAACAAATTGTTGAAAGTTCTATCAATGCTTCCAGTATCAACAGCACTCCGGAAAGAACATTTTCTACACTGAGAAGATTAAAAACCTACCTTAGGAACACGATGTCAAATTCTCGGCTTTCTGGACTTGCACTAATGAATATCCATCGAGAAATTCTAGTAGATGCCGAATCTATTTTGAATGCAATGGCAGGGAAGCGCAGTTACCTTGTGTTATGATGCCAAAATTTGTAAGTGCATTTTTTTCTTTTTTTAAGTACTAATTAAATATTTCTTTCGTACTCTGCTGTCATATTTCACAAAATTGTAAAACTTAATTTATTCCTTAATGTTTACATTGAAATAATGCGCATACCCTTTTTTAATTATGCATAAAATTAAGTATTAATTAATTTACTTAATTACTTATTAATGGGATGCTTTATTATTAATTAATTTTCTCAGTTTCCCAGTTGTTTTGAGCATACTGAGTTAGAAACTATTTGAGCCCCCCCCCCCCCCGCATAATTTTTAAATTGCTACGCTACTGACTGAACAGACACTGAAGTCTAATAAGCGACAATTTAAAACGAATGATTGTCATATCGACAAACTCATGAAATTTATTCTTATTTTTAATCTTATTTTTATTTTTCATCTGCCAAGAAAATATTTGTTTATTCAATAAAATGATCTTTAGGATGTAAGAAATATTTTCGAAGTTTATCCTTTCGCTACCAAATCATTATTTCGCGGATTATCTTTGAAAGGGTGTTATAACGCAAATGTTGACCATTAATGATGCTAAAAATTATACGATTGACTATATTTTATGCATCTGAGGTTCATTGTTTTCTTCATAACTAAAAAATAAATAAAAATGAGCGTATGAGATCGGATCAAAATCTCAATTTGCTTTTACAAAAATATAGCACGTTATTTTGCCTTTTAAATAACACAAAAATAAAATAACTAAAACACACTTTCGCTAATAAAAGCTGACACGAACTTCAGTTCCTAAAAATTTTATTTTTAGTCTAAACGGATCAACTGCCATAAGTCTGGGTAATCAGGCATTAAAGACGTGAACAGTGTTGTTGTTGGTGACTTTGGAACTGTGTAATTTAAACGGAGCGACAGAATAAAACCTCTTGTTGTAATGAACAGTGTGATACGAGTAGACGACGAATTGGTTTCTATTAATCCCACAACCACAACTTTGTTCCAACGAATTTCGGTTGCAAAGCACTCGGATGAAGATATTGAGGAGTTTTTGACGTACGATCCAGGACCTTATTTGTTTCCCTATTCGACAATGGCTTAAGAAAAAGAACCAAATATATTCTCTAAAAGGCATTTAAACCCCTAACAACCAAGCGGTTCAGCGGCAGGGTTCAATTCGTCATTGATGGTGGTTTATAATCGCATAGGGCTGTTTGGTCTAAAAATCATTCTTTTTCTTTAATATCCGACAAATATGTTGAGTACGTGCAGTCAAAATATCAACTAGAGGCGGTAGTTGCCTTTGATGGCTACACTGATGACGTACAAAGTGGTTAAAAAACTGATGAGAGTATGAGACGATTAAGGAAGCATGCTTTGACTGACGTATTGTTTGACGGCACAACGATACCTACCACGTCCAAAATAAAAGTTTCTTGCTAACCCAAAAAACAAGGGTCGGTTAATATCTATGATGATTGACAAGTTTTCATCATCAGATATTACATGCAAGCAAACAAAAGAATACGCAGTCACCTTTATTGTAAACACTGCTTTGTCCTTGGCTCCATAAAATCAGATCGTGAATATAGTTGGGGGGGGGGGGGGTATGTAAAGCTCTTGGTCATTTTGATAGGTCTCTTCAAAGCTGAAAACGTTTTCTTTTTAAAACCTGGGAAGGACACCGTTTCTCCATTGACATTTTCTCCATCAAATGCTGTGAGTTCAACGGTTGCGGAAAATATCCTCTTCCTACATGCTATGAGCGAGTGCGATACAAAGTCAGCACTGTTTATGCAAGGGAAAATGAAGTTCCTTGAAATTTGTGGGAATAATCCATACGTTGCATATGTTCTTAAAATGTTCAAATACCCGATCGCTACTCCCGATCGCTATTGTAGAGCCATTTTTCTTTTTGTTATAAAACCTATTTTACAATTTGTAACAATTAAATTAAAATTAATGAGGACATTTTTTTTTCAATTTTCTTTTTTTTTACTACCTTTGTGTCCCTTTTTAATATTTACTTAGGTATTACAGAAGGATTTAGATTATTAGAGCTTCAACTTCTGTTATTTGGTTGCCTAAAACTAAAAATATTTCTCACTCTCATTTTTAAGTAATAAACAACTCGTAATTAATTAATATACTCACTTTTTTCTAGCATGGAACTAGTTTAGGTACGGTATATAAAAATAATTGTCTGAGTGCAACGAAGACTCATACACAGCGCAGTATTACTTTGCCCCATATATAGCTACGATGGATATTAAAACCTTTCGTCAAGCATAACTCAAAAAATATTTAACGGATTTCGTTCAAATTTTTACAGCAGGTACCTATAAAGGTGACAACGTCGTCTATTTATTACCAAGAATAAGTGTCAAACCGTTTGGAAGTTATATTAAAAAAAATAGATAAAAAAGCACAATTAAAGTACATACGTCACTAAATTTTGTGCGTACGTCATTTTCACCGGCGGGAGATTTTCGTAGACAATCGGAATTGAAAAGTTCATGGAATACATGGAGCAAAAAAATATGCAAGCACTAATATTCAGCACAATAAAATATATTTCAATTTAATAAAAATGGAAAGTTAATCTGGAATTTTTTCTGTTTGAAAAGTATTAGAGATTAGTAAGAGTAGTATTAGTATTAGAGATTTGGCGTAAATCACACCATTAGCAGCTTTTTTATTTCGCGTGTGTATGTTAGGAACAATTCTTTGATGTTTAAATAAAAGGTTTCGAGTTGTGGCATTATTTCTTATTTTGTTTTCCTTTTTAGTATTTTAAATGGAATTAGTGAAAGGCGTGTATTTTAAATTAAATGAGTGAAAGACGTGTATTTTTAATGTATGTATTTCAAATGAAATCAGTAAGATTTATATTTAAATGAAATGAATGCAATATGAAGATGTTAAGAGAAAAATATTTGGCGATTTATCAACTGCGCCAAGTTAACATAAAAGTACCAATACATATGTGGGTACTTCTCTATTATCCCGTCGACCACTTTTCATAACAAAAAACTATCGCCAAATAAACGGGAGAACGTTGTCATTGAAATATCAAAATACATAAATAAATAAAATATAAGAATTTAAGGACACAGTTGTTATTTTAATGAATGAAATAACTAATAAATCAGTAAAACAAAATGAAAAATACACGCAAATGTCGCGTTAAAAACCACTTGATGACGTAACAAACACGTATAATGCTTCTGATATCAAGTAAATGGGACTGCATTTTTGGCGTTTAATCTAACAGTTTGGCGATAGTTTTTTGTTATGAAAAGTGGTCGACGGATAATAGAGCAGTACCTCTATGTGAAATGAAACAAGGCACAGATGTCATATACGCACCACGTTGGCGCAATTTTCCCCTCCACCAGCTTGGGGAAAACTTTGTTTTTGAATATTAGTTACAAATATTGTGACAAATAGTACACGTGATTTTTTATTTCAATATAAAAATAAAATAACGCAATAAATGAAACAGCTTCTATTATTTTAAAAAAGGAAATAAAAATAAATAAATAATAGTTTGATATAAATAAAGGCGCGGATGTCATATACGCACCACATTGGCGCGATTGCAACAAAATGGCAATTTTATGCCTCACATGGTAACCCGGTTATTTTGTTTCAATTGTTGTTTATTAACTTTTATTTTTTATTTTAATTCTATAAATTGTTTTTATTATATATATCAATATTTATTTATATCAAACTATCATTTATTTATTTTTATTTCTCATTTTTGAATAATAGGAGCTATTTCATTTATTACGTTATTTTATTTTTATATTGAAATAAAAAATTACATGCTATTATTGTATGGTATTTGTAACTAATATTCAAAAACAAAGTTTTCGCCAAATTGGCGGGGGAAAAATCGCGCCAATCTGGTGCGTATATGACATCTGTGCCTAAATTAATATCGATATACCTACATATAAAAATAATCTATAGAATTAAAATAAAAAATAAAAGTAAACAAACACAACAAACAGTTTTCGCCAAAGGGGCGGGGGGGAAATCGCGCCAACGTGGTGAGTATATGGCATCTGTGCCGGGATTTTTACCCTTTTATCTGTGCTTTCGGAAATATAAAAAAATTAAAAAATTCTTATATCAGGTGTATAATGTTTTGCATTTTTATACGGACCACTTCTCCATTTTAAGATTTTAAATGCTATTTATATCAGATATTTCTTTCTTGAGATTCCCACAAGTTTTTTCCGGTAATTTTTTTAGTTCGCTTATTAATTGTTTACAATTTGCCCCCCTGGCAATAACAATTATTTATCACAAAAAATGGGTACTTCTCTATTATCCCGTCGACCACTTTTCATAACAAAAAACTATCGCCAAACTGTAACGCTAAATAAACGGGAGAACGTTGCCATTGAAATATCAAAATAAATAAAATATACGAATTTAAGGACACAATTGTTACTTTAATGAATGAAATAACTAATAAATCAGTAAAACATAATGAAAAATACACGCAAATGTCGAATTAAAAACCACTTGATGGCATAACAAATACGTATAATGCTTCTGGCATCAAGTAAATGGGACTGTATTTTTGGCGTTTAATCTTAGTTTGGCGATAGTTTTTTGTTATGAAAAGTGGTCGACGGGATAATAGAGAAGTACCCAAAAATGGCTTAGTTTTGTTAAAGTTGTTTGTTATGTATTTTCATTTCTTATTAAAATATCGAAAATGGCAATAAAATTTTATTTTAGCACCGCACTTAATTTTTTAAAAAGGCTCAAAAACATGGTTTAATAAACGTATATTTGTAAATATTTTAAAAAACATGTTTTTCCGCTCTCTAGAAAAATTTGTAAGATTCTACAACTGCCTTTGGCACCAACCAGTACATGATACGGAACTTTCCCCTATTCAGATACACAGAAGAGGTTGGTCACAAACAAGAGTAATGCTAGAAACAATATTGTTTTAACTCTATAAGAGTTAGAAACAATAATGATATTAAATTCCCCGATTAGCTTAGGGCCCGATTACGGAACTTTCTCCTAGAAAAAAAAACTGTAGAAGTCTTTTACATTTGTTTCGAATGAAGCTCGATCAACAAAGTATTAATTGATAATACAAACAACACTAATATTAACATGGGGGCAAAAGTTTGAATTTAAGTGTATATATTTGGAACACCCCCCCCCCCCCAACCACCCATCAAAAAAAGAAAAAGAAAGTTACAGAAATGAATTTAAAATGGCGTGAAGCCATCCTTTCTGACATAAGAAATTGGCTGCGAACCCGATTACGAAACTTTCACTTAACTTAATAACATGTATCTAATAGCCCTGAGGACAATTCCCCTTCCCAGTTATACGGACTTTGGGGCTTTTTTAAAAAGCTTGACGCAGTTCGGGTTGAAGAAGTTGAGATTTACTGTCAAATGACATAAACTACTACGAAAATAAAACTGGTGAATTATTATGCTGGTTTATGTATGTATTTAAAAAAATTGCATCTGATTACACTCTTTAGATAAATTACTCCTGTTTGCATTTAATAACAGATAAACGGCTTCCGTTTACTAAATTGTTTAAATATTGGGAAGAGTTGGCGAGAGATAGATAGACGTGTAAACAAACGGATAGAGAGACGGATAGCGACAGAGATAAGATAACGGGTAGCGAAACGAATAGACAGACGGGTAGCGAGGCAGGTGCAAAAAAGGGTTGACAGAGGGGTAGTGAGATGGGTAGGGAGACGGGTAGCGTGGTGGATAGAGAGACGAGTACAGAGACGACTTGACAGACGAGTAGAGAGAGGGGTATATAGACAGACAGACGTGTTGATAGACGAGTAGTGTAACGGGAAGCGAGACAGGTAGAGACACGATAAAAGAGTCGGGTAGAAAGACAGACGGATACTGAGACGGGTATACAGAAGAGTAGAGAGACAGTAGACAGATGAGTTCGGAGAGAGAGACAGCTAAGACATACGAGTAGTTAGACTGGTAGACACGTTTGTAGCAAAGCATGTTATCAATGTGGTTTGAAGTATACGAGTTTCTATAAATAGTTATACAAATAAACAAAGGAAATTTTTTTAATTCAAATATTAAATATTTGATTTAATATTTCAATATTTAATATTTTATTTTTTAATATTTTATTTAGATATTTGTCACAAAGAAAATGTTGCAAAAATTAAATTAAATTTGCGTTAAACTACGCTTGCTAAAATACGCTATTGGCTGCAAATCTGATTATGTGACTTTAAAAATATCGTTTTAAAAGATCCGGCGTTTTTTTTTTTTTAAGTTTTGAGCAATTCCCGCTTAAGAAAATGAGATTATTTGCCAAATGTTATAAAAAAATGCATATGAAAACATAACAGTATATGAATTTATATATGATATTTTGTAATTATATCATTTAATTTGCTATTTTTCATATGTTGTATCTTTATCTATCTCTTGTCTATCATATGCTGTATATTCACTAGATTCTTGTTGATATCTTCTTTATATCATAATTGTTAACTTTATGTTCTCAGCAATATCACTCAGACTAATCCCTTTGAGGGAAGTCCTAGTATAAATATTTATTGTGAAACAAACTACATCAGAGAAAGCTTACTTTTTAACCCAACTATTTTTCAAGACAAAATAGCTAAATGTGGTTTTTAGGCATGTAAACCTAATTTTCAAAAAGTAAATATTCTAATATTCTATGTCCTCTAAATTTCCCGGTAAGGGGCCCCTTTTCAGTCTCTAGCCGAGGGCTCCCAAAGGAACCAGTCCGGGCCTGCACGTGAGTACTCAAAAGGAAATTCTATACAGAGCAAGCGTAGAAAAGAGGTTAGTACCCTAACAGCATGGCCAGTCGATGTGAAGTCCCCTTTACGTCACACATGGTTAGAAGTGTCACAATCGCTAAGGTGAATCAAAATATGGGATATTTCACTGTCTCATTATTACTCTCAAATAATTGTTAACACTGAAAAGTCACTGTGACTGTCGCTTTGTGATGGGTCTCCAGGTGACATTACAATGAAGTCACCCTGTGATTCTCAAGTCACTGTCAGTTGAAGACTGAACTTTGAAGTCATTGTGAGCATTGCATTGTGATGAGTCGCCAAATAATGCCACAATGAAGTCGCATGGTGACTTTGCGGTGATCGACACTCTATTGTGAAGTCATCATTGCACTCCTTTGTGAAAAGTCATCAGATGATTTCCTTTTCTGTCACTTGGGAACTCGTCACAGAACAGCTATCATGATGACAATACAATGGAGTGCCGAAATGACAATCACATGAGAGTCACAAGATGACTTCACTGTAAAGTCACCTGGTGACTCGTCAAAAAGCAGAAGTCATGGTGACTGCTCAGTGGAGTGACCAAATGGGAGTAAAAATGAGACGAATGAAAGATATCACATTTCTTTTCATTGTAGTGACTGTGAAAACTATGACCATTTGTGATGTCAAGAAGACTTCACATCGAATGTCTGTGTTGTTAGGGTAGTACCTATTTTCTACACTTGCTGTTTATAGAATTTCCTTTGGAGTACTCACGTGTTCAGAAATTAGCGTTTTGTGTTTGTTGCTTAAGTTTTGCACAGTGTGTGATCTTTCTGTTTAAGAACTGACGAAGTTTGTATAAGATAAATGTTTGATAGACACTTTTTCCTGACAAATAAATTAGTTTTTCTCTTATACTGTCTGTAAATCAGGAATTATTTTCTGAAGGTATTTCGTAATATTTTATGTTAGGGACCGCATATTATCTCGGTGTTTAATATAAAAAAAATACTTGCGTTTTTTTTTTTTTTTTTTTTTTTTTTTCGAATGTGATACGTTTATATTGTTTGCCTGAATTAAATAAAATATTTCACATGACATACAATCATGTGAAAAAATTCAAACAGCAAGTTTAATTATTTAAATTCTATAACTTGTTTCATAACCAAAGATCGTAGTTATTCTTTAGTTATTCTTATACTTACGGCTTTTTGATTTATTGTCGAAGAAAATGTCATATTGATATTGTACATATATATTGTAATTGTAAATTGATATAGTAATTTATATTATTATATTTATGGCTTTTAGATTTTTTGTCGAAGAAAATGGGATATTGTAAATTGATATAGTAAATTGATACTCACTTTTCCTTTTCAAATAAACTATGCAGATTTTTTTCTTAAAACAAAAGTAACTAAAAATCAACTTGTAATTCAAAAATCATTTACTGAAGGTATTTCTTTATATTTCATGTTCAAGATTTCATATTATCTTATGTTAAAACAAAATGTTTGCATTTTTTTGTATTTTTCAGCTCTGGATTTAATATTGTATTGTTCACTAGAAAATAAAACTATAATTTCGTATTCAATATATCATAATAATACCAAAAATAATTTCATGTGAAAATGGTACTAAGCAGAAAATTCACCAATATAGAAACATATGAAAAAAATCCGGAATACACCAATATAATATACTTAAATCCTGTGCGTTGTTTCATAACCTGATAATCTGAATGCGCTTTGTTTTTGACTTATATCATATCATCTTAGTTGACAAAAATATTATGATTACAAATTTTTCATTTTCCGTAGTAGAAAATATGATCTTTCTGTTTAAGAACTGGAGACGTTTGTATAAGATAAATGTTTGATAGACATTTTTCCTAACAAATATATTTGTTTTCTCTTATGTTGTCTGTAAATCAGGAGTATTATGAAGGTATTTTGGAGTATTTTATATTAGAAACTAGATATTATTTCGGTTTTTCATATCAGAAAGTACTGGTCTTAAAATTGACTAAATTGACTGAATACTAAATTTGTCTTTTCAATTTCGAATCTAATATCTTCATATTGTTCACTTGAATTAAATAAAATATATCATCGAACAAACAATCATGTGAAATAATTGGAACACAGCAAGTAAACTTCTTAAATCCAATAAATAGTTTCATATCCAAGTTTCATGCGCCTAGTTTTTTTAGTTATCCTTTGTAATGATAGGTGACCTAAATATTGTATTTACAGCCTATTTGATTTTTTGTCGAAGAAAATGTGATATTTTTATATTTAAGAACCTGTGATGTTAGTATTGGATAAAAGCTTGATAGTCACTTTTCCCTGGCAAATAAAGTATGTTTTATTTTTCCCCTTAATGTTGTTTGTAATTCTTAAGTCATTTTATGAAGATATTTGGTTGATATTTCATGATATTTCATGTTAGAAAAGAAACTTAATGTTTCATATCAGAAAAATACTTGTGTTATCGTATCAAAAATGGTACAGAATTTTATGAAATCGATTAAACTTTTCAGGGGATTAAATATGAAGAAATACAAAATTAAAATTTTTATACGGCTTCCGTACAAAATCATTCCCGATGAGTAAAATGTGTCCCATACACTAATAAGGTCATGTCAAAAATTTCAGCATTTTATCATAAAAAAGTTCCAGAGATACGTTTAAACAAAGTTGGCGAGGAGTTAATCATAATTTAAAATGTAAATGTTTACAGCTAGAGTGCAGATGACGGGACGCCGACGTGGGTCATAAACAAATAGAATATGGCTCTTATCTTTAGTTTCATTTACAGATTTACAAAACTATACTTCTGGAAAAATATCTTAAAATTTTACATGATTAATTACAGAATAAAACTTAGAAATGGCACAGTCAATAAACATTAAAAGAACTTAGAAATGTCTACATATGCAAATATCTGCCTCCGACAAACTTTGTGATCTTTGCGTGAAGTTATTATTTCTACACAGTTGAGATACTTTTGCAGCAATAAATAGCACAATTATTATTTATTTCTGCAATCATCGTTTTCTTTCGTAATTTGTGTACAATCTCTGAAACGCGATCATCCGACATGATTTTTCCTCTTTGTAAACTTACATCCAGGCATCGAAAAGTGGTTTAAGTCAATATTTATGTATTTTCTTATCTCTGTGACTTTGTATGATAAAATGCTGAAATTTTGTACATGACCTTGTTAGTGTTTGGGGCACATTTTACTCATTGGGAATTTTTTAAGGAGGCCGTATAAAATTAATATTTTACGAGGGCCGTATAAAAATGAAATTTTGTTTTTAAATTTAATCTCCTGAAAAATATTAATCGATTTCATAATATTCTGGAATTCTAGAATGTACATAATTTCTAGAATGAAGCTGAAACTATAACCATAAACAAATGTATGAAAAAAGTCGAATACAATACTACTTAACTTAAACTGCTTAAATCCTATAAGCTGTTTCATAACCTGAAATCTAAATGCGCTTATTTTTTGAGTTATCTCTTGTCATGGAAGATAAATATTATTTTTATAGTCTTTTTGGTTTTCCGTAGAAGCAAATATGATTTTTCTTTTAAGGAACTTCCGAGCTTAGTAAAGGATAAAAAGGTTGATAGTCACTTTTTTTGGGCGTAAAGCATTTTTGAATTTTCACTCATATCTTGTTTGCAATTCTTGTTTGCAAGGCATTTATGAAGGTATTGCTTGGTGCATCATGTTCAAAATTATATATTATCTGCGTACTTCAGAACAAAAAGATATTGGTGAATTTATTTTTTCATTTTTATTCCTTTCCGATAAAGTTGATAAATGTTTATGAATTCCGGTTATTTGTCTGTCTTTCTGTCCACCTGTCCATACTCTAACTCTCGTAAATATACTCGTATTGCCATGTAATATTTATATGTTATTGAGGTTTAGTATAAAAGGTAGTCTGTAGAAATTTAGAGAGACACACAAACATTAGCACAGATGGACAGCAATTGCTGAAGGTGGATTTTTACTGAATTATGTGCTTTTTAAATTGCTTATTTAGATACCGCATTTTATTAATGAAGAAATGAAATTTTTAATAATATTCTGTCACTGTTGGAAAGTGTTTCATAATCTATGCAGGAGGCGTGATTTTCCGTTCGTGTTGGATTTGTGTTCATGTCGGACATCATCGGGTTCATAACTCTTAATTCAAATGTTGACTGAATATCTCATTTTTGTGTAATGCGATAGCACTCGTATTTATTACTGATTTGGATGTGATTGATCCAAATGTGATGGATTTGGATGTGCTGTACCTATTTGGATGTGACTGAGCATATGTACAGGTCTTAATATTGTTTTGTTGGACGCCACTCTCCTTAGAGATTTCAAATTAAACAAGTTGGAAATTGTACGTCAAACGTGACAAACGAGGTGCGTTCGTACTATAGCTAGTTATATAAATATTCAGATCTTGATGATTTTTAATTCTGTGAAATGAATTATATCGTCTGCAGATTAATTTCTGTCATAAAATAAGTATCTCGATCGCTTGACTGTTAAACTTCGAAAGCTCCTATAAAAATAAAGCACCGATTTAAAAAAAATCAAATTTCTTAATAAATGTTTTTATTAATATTTTCTAAAGTTTTGATTCGATTTTTAAAAAAATTGAAATGTCTCGACAAAATTCTGCAAAGATAATATATCTTAAATTTCAAACCATTCGGTTGGGTAGTTTTTGCGTTGTTATATGCGGACGGACGGACAGACAGACGGACGGACGGACGGACGGACAGACGGACGGACCAGACGACGGCAATAGGTGCTACGTATTTATATAATTACGAACGCACCTAAAAAGATGTCCGAAATGAACGGAATGGAAGATACCAAAATAATTCAAATGTCTTCATCACATCAAATATATAAAAGAAAACGTGATTTTAGTGCAAGAAAATGCTAGAAATACATGAAATTGCAGATAATGTAACTCGATGAGTATTGATCATAGAGGAATAGAAATTTTACCGCTATATTTGTTAGATCACGACGAAAGTTTTTTTTATAAATATAATTTAGAGAAACCAGGAGCCGAATTTCACAGCTTATAAAATACCTTGACGTAAACGGTTTTTAAAATGATTGAAAACAGCATTTCAATCATTTTTACAATTAGAACTATATTTCGACAGCTAACTGTTTATGAATTAGTTATTGGATAACGATAAGAGAGGGCATCTTGTTATACTATTTATATTTCATTTACTTTTTAGTTTATTTGCGGGAATATATGAAAAAAAGACGTTGCTGATTGGAACGCGCAAAATACACAGGCCTACATTAAGACCTATAAACCTGATAAATTAACAGCAGTAACATTAACGTTAAAATTAAAGGTTTAAATATGGGCACCCTCCTTTGTTTTTGACTTAAAGTGACTTTCCTTTTGAAAAATTCTAGACTTTTTACCTTTATTAACAACTATAACAAGTTTACTAAATGAGAGAAGGCAAAACAATGATTAATATCAATTATTTAAATTCGAAAACGAAGATGTAGAAAAAGCTTTAAAAAAGGCACCAGAAAAAATGAGGTACAAATATGGGCCCTCCACAAAAAAGTCCCAAAAAATAGTTTAAAATGTTTTAAAACAAAATAAAACAATACAAAATGGTAGAGAATGTATTTATTACAGAAGAAAATCATTTATAGAAATCGCAAACAAAACTGGCCGCAATTTAAGTGTGCTCAAATGAGGCACATAACACATTTAACCCACATTTCTCCGCGAGTGTCTTCAGGGAACTTTCCATTAGAAAAGATGCAAGTTGCAATCTTCGTTGCTGGTTTATCCGTATCGTTGATATCCAGGTTGATATCATCATCGCTGTCCACAATGAGAGGTTCACAGTAATCTGACGAGTCCTATGAGCAATCGTATCGTTTCGCGCGTCGAATTTCCTTTCTTTTCTTGAAGTCCTTTGGTCTTCTTACCCCTATCTCCTGACATTATGCCATTATGTTAGATTACTCACATTATCAGATATATTATAAAATAAAAATAACGAATGCTTTCAGGATTTATAGGTAATAAAATGGCCTTATAATTATTTATAAAGTTTTTATTATTATCTACATCTAACAGGGTTCGTACGGCTCCTGGAATTTTGCAACCAGGAAATTCTTCGGTACCAGTATTTTGTTACCGAAAACCTCTCCTTAAAAAAAGGCGAAGTTTCGCGAGTTTAACATACATTTCTCTTTCTATAAAAAAATACTGGTGAAACTCCTGGAAAATTCCCTGATCCGTACGAACCCTGTCTAAGGTAATATTACAGTTCTTTTACTTCAAAGCTTTTGTTAGGTTTATTTTATAATACATTTGGTAATGTGTATAATATAGGTAATTGCTGTTTTCCCGAAAAAAATATTGAAATAATTTATGTTGTTTAAGAGAAAAGGTGGTATAATTAATGGCTCCTTTTAAATGGGGGCCCATATTTGCACCATCTAAGAAAGATGACTACTTTCACATGTAACCTAAAGGTGCGCGTGAGTAAAGGTGTGCTTCTAACAGTAGCTTAGAATCTCCGCTTTCAGGATATCACTGTGAAATTATTTTAAACTAACCATAAGAACATGAAAAGAAAATGATTTCAGATAGCTGTCAAAAGTTTGCGGTCCAGAACAAACACCAATTACCACAATAACTCATGCTGCATCCACACTACTTGAAAGAACGGTTCCGACTGCTCTCTGCTATCTCATATCAACAAATGGCATCATTACAGTACTGGCCGCCAGTATTCAGCACCTGCAATAGCCACTTTGACAGGGGTGCCCATATTTACACCCGTTCCCGTTTTAACACCTTCTCCTTTAATAGAATTCACATAAAATTAACGCTATTTTGTTACTCTTGCATTATAAATACTGCTAAGCAGCTGAAAAAGAATTGATAGCATCCGAAAAACGATATTCCGTGTAAAGAAAACTGATTAATACACTGTAAAAAAAAAAAAGAAAAAAGAAAAAAAAAAAAAAAAAAAAACTTTCAAAGTGTTAAGATTTGTTTATTCTGTTAAAAATATGGGATGTCCAGTTTTCATTCATAACTGGAATAATAATGAAAATATTTTAGAGAGACTGATTACGCAAACGGATTTTTCTTTGTGTAAAATAGGGGACGTCACGGGAAGTGCAGGAAATGCATTGTAATTTAGTAAATGACGCCGTAATTATAATCAGCTATACATACTTAATCTGTGAGAAATCTACAATATCTCATTCAAAACCCTCGCATACTACTGCTCAGAAAACCAACATAGGAAAACCAATGTAAAAGCGACTGTGCTCGGATTTTCGGCTAAGTCAAGAAATTCGCCTTTAATGATCAAAAGAATCGATCAGACTTCCCCTATCATCGCGGTTACAGGTAGAGTGACAACTGATTTCTGTGCGAAGGGCAGAGAAACCCCTTGTAACTTGCCGCAGACCACCCCGTGAGATCCATCAAGTTAAAAGCGAAACTTTTTGACTGTGAGATCATGACGTATTCTTTCATCCTATTACAACAAAGCTTGTTCGTGAGATCATGCACTAAGGCTCTAATTGGCTAGAAATAGTCTCTGTTATCTGCGGCAGATGCAGCGTGATATAAGCGAATGCAAGGATATTCTAAGTAGCTTATGAATGGAAATGTAAATCCATTTCTCTTTCAGAGTCACATTGTTCTTCGGGCAATCATAAAAGATTCTCGTTGGTTTGATCGCGAAAAGCCGGTAAGGTTTACACTTCTAGGTAAAGGTCATCAAAAGTACGGAAAATCAATATGTTCCTCACGGACTCTTAGAAATAGATGTAAATTAACTTCCTGCAAATTTCGTAAATGTTATTCACCCTGAACGGTGTGAATAACGTTAACGTTGTCACGCAGATTAGCAAAAAGAGAACTGTTTTTCTGTTAGAAGTTCGTCGAGACTCTGTTAGATTTTTTGTGCCCTAATTCCAGTGGCGAAATTGATTACGTTTACATTGATTATACGCTAAAAGTGCCCCA
This sequence comes from Maratus michaelseni, assembly GCA_963931845.1. Lineage (NCBI taxonomy): Eukaryota > Metazoa > Arthropoda > Arachnida > Araneae > Salticidae > Maratus > Maratus michaelseni. The sequence goes on along the minus strand of OZ007595.1, from coordinate 36,820,772 downwards.
AAACTAATCATTGTGAACCTCATCTAACAAGAAATTGTAGTGTGTGATCATATTTTCGAATTTAATAAAAATATCTCTGTTTTAATAAGAGCGGATCCATGAAGTCCCTCGCCACCACTTCAAACAAAATCATAGTCACAAATCATAGAGTCTAGCTCAGCGTTTATTAAACGCTGACTATGTCCATTTTCAGCTCTTTTGGTGCCATCACATTTCCAAGAAAGCAAAATAAGTTTCTTGAAATATTGTTACAATATCTTTATTATTGGTAGAAATGTGAAAATACAGAATGGGCTCAGAAAAAGACACCCTGTATTAATGACAGAATGAATAGATTACAATCCTAATTTCCTATAATTTTTTTTAAATTTATTTTTTTATTCAACCTTAAACGATTTTGGTAACACATTTAAAATACTTTGTATATTACGAGTTGTATTTTTCCCACTGGGTGAAAAAGTGTCCAGGTCGGAACCAGGAACTTCCTGACATAAATTGCCAGTGCTCTACAACCGGAGCTACCTGGAAAACATCTTGGCTGACACAATTCACTCAGACAAAAACATTTTAATTATAATGGGTCTTTTTGGTCTGTTGATCTTTCACAAATGGCAGAGAAGATGAAATTTCCAAAAGTTATATGAATGAATTGTGTCACCCGGGATGTCGAGCAGGTAACTCAAGTTGTTGAGCTTTGGCAATTTAAGCCAGAAAGGTCCTGGGTTCGACTCTCGGTATATACACTTTTTCTCTTAGTATGAAAAATCACAACTCGTATGATTATATACCAATCAGTTTGCTTGTTTGAAAATAAATAACGTACTTTCTGTATAGTGTTAAGGTATTGTTGCGTTTAGAAAAATGAATATTAAGAAGATATTTTATAAGTAATGAGCAAGATTATGATTTAAATTATACTAGGTTAGTTAACATAAAATATTAATTTTTTTCTCGAAAATATTTTCTTTCAGAATTATAATATTTACTCTACATGATGTTAGTTAAACTTAGTTTATATATATGTGAATAAATCCCGTTTATTATCTGTAGCATATAATTTAAATGAGGAACAAACAGTGTATAATAAGATTCAGATGCTACAAAAAGCAATTTTTGAAGAACTAATTTGAAAATCGGTAATTAAAAATACCTAGATTACCTTCCAAGCCTTATATGTAATATAATGAACAAAGTTCTGATTGAATTACTATGGCGTCATGCTTTAATTTGACGAAGGAATAAAATTACATTTCCTTTTAAATCTTGGTTCGCTGTTTAATTTATACAGTAGGAAATTGGACTGTCGGTGTTTTCTCGTTTTGGTTAAGAACATAAATTATTCAGGTGCTATCATTATAAAATGCATTGTTATGTGAGTAAAATAGAAGATTTTGTTTTGTAATGAAAATTAACTCTTAACTAATGTGTCAAAAATTGTCGCATAATTACTTTGAGTGGTTTTTGAGACCTCTTGATCAAAAAATGAATGAAATAATATCGCACTAACAAAGAAGGTCTCCATAAATGCATAAACGCATGCTCAGTAAATTTTGAAAAAATTACAGAATATGCAATTTATGAGGATATGTACGTTTATAAAAAAAAAATTGTTGCGGAGCCTCGATATAACGTCCGTAAAAAATTATGAAAATTTCGTGATTTTGGCGATTTATCGCCAGTTGGTGACACAATGAAGTAAAAAAAAAAAGTACGATTTTAGGATAAATACTCTTTTAGGAAAAACCTTTTCATACTGACAAGTTAAAGTTAAGTTTAACTTAAATAAATATACTTTTATAACTACCGTTTTGCCATATATATTTATATGTAATATAAAGAAAATTAACGATCGTATTCAATGGCTTAGAACAAACTTTAAATTGATTAAAATTGTTTAAAACTCAAACTTAATGTTCGATTCTGAGCACTGTCAATTTGACTTCCATATTGTTAGTGGCTTTGGCAACAAGAGAAAAGTATTGTAGTCATGGAAACAGTGACTTATTCAATATCGAAAATGTATTATGAGAGCTTTCTTAATCGGGCAGTTACTGTTAAAATACACTTAAAACTTATCCAGCTGGCGAAACTGTGTGAAAATAAATAACTTCAGTAATACGCAATTTGCATACATATTATATAAGCTTATAGAAAAAATAATAATAAACTATTTAATCGTTCAATTTTAAATTCCTAAAGTACTACGAATTTAAACACTCATTTAACCAGAAATTTTCAAATGCATTAAAATTGCTTGCATTTGGCGAGGAAAAAGTGCTGTTCACCAAATCGCGTCTTTTAGCGCCAAATACTCTATTATATATATATATATATATTATTTTTTTTTCACAGATTTTCTACTGGGGTTCTGCAGTTAAATTTGACTGATCCTTTATACCGTACATGAGTAGTTTCAAGTTAGCATTTTATTTTTCAAAATATTCTGAGTATGCACTTTAAGGAGACCTTCTATAGTTAAACTGAAAGTTACAAGTTAAACTGTGAAGATGGAAGAAAGCAACGGTCTGTGAGACCGTTAACAAAACTTAACAGGTATTTTATTCTGTGTTTTTTGGAGGTATTTCAAAATTATTAATAGAAATGTTTAGGAGAGATAGAAAACAATTAAAAAAAAAATACCAAGCACAAATTTATACAATGCATGGTCGTAACTCAAACAGTGAAGCTACATAAAATCTTTTCTGATCGTGATCTGTAGCGAACTATCTACTACAAAATATTGACTAGAAACAAGTAATATAAAAACTTTTTTTTAAGTCAATTCCTACTTAGGTCAAACAGAAATTTTTTTCCAGCGATCTACACGCTTCGCCACTGACGGTATTTAGTCCTAAATTTATATCCTGCTAAATATCTTACATAAGAGAAATTTTTGAAATGTATTAAAAATTAAATAAAAAATAAATAGCTAAAATACCAAAAATTAATAGCTCGAAAAGTATTTCTCACAAAATTGTTAGACAAACTGCGTTAGAAAGTTAAAAAAATTGTATTTTTCTTGATGTAAATTTAAAATCTAATGATTATGCCGTTTTTCAAATATTGAATTTCAAAAATTACAAAACTTCACAATAAAGTGCCATAGCGATGTTACAGTTAACGATAATACAGTTTTTTTTTCAAATATTAATTAATTAATTAAATTTTATTATTAAATTTTAGTTTTATACTTCATTTCTGTTCAAAAGTATAGACTCACTCCACATTTATAGTCTCCTTCGCCCGCGAGCCGCCTGATCTTCGTCCGTGAACACTCCCATTATCTTTTTACGTGTGAAGGTGAGACTATAAATATGGAGTGAGTCTATACTTTTGAACAGAAATGAAATATAAAATTAAAATTAATTAATTAAATTTAATTAACGAATTAATATTTGAAAAAACTGTATTAACATCAATTGGCATCCAGTACAAGTTAAAAAAATTTTATTTGAACTTGATAGGATGAATAGAAAATATTTTATTAACGATTGAAAATTTCAATAAGATATATAAATATATGAGTGTGGGCTAATAGTAGGAATGAAAAAAAATGTTTCGTTTTGTTTATGCATAATATTTTTACCAATCAAAATGCTGATATGGATAAAAATTACAAAGAAAAAATAAATTAATCAAATTGCAAAATAAGGTCTCTTTTTTTTTAACGACAATATTTGTGGAAGGGTAGTGAGAGAGTGGGTATTAACCTACTGTAGAAAGATGGGATATTTTTTATATCACTTAATTTTAATCAAGCTTTGTACAAGAACTTTTTAATAAAATTTTACTTGCATCAGTTTGGAGAAAAAGAACGGTAAAATTGCATTTTCTTATTTTTAGATAAACTTTTTCGAAAATTCTTGTGTGAATTCAACATTACAGACACACAATTACTTCCTCCTGAAAGGGTTAAATTATTCTTCAACCTGTTGGGAGGAAAATGCTTTAAACATATATATATATATATATATATATATATGAGGGAGTTTGAATGACAGTGGAGTAAGTCAATATTTTGTAATTTGAGAAATGAATAGTTTTGTGAAACGTCATATTGACGTTGCATTATGTAATTCAACTTGTTTTGCTCTCTAGCGACTCCCTAAGTGAACTATGACTTATTTGAATGTCACACTGAACAGAAATTAATATACGTTGAGTGAAAATATAGCTATTTAGATTTCTAAAATTTTTCACTTACTCCATTGTCAACTGTCATTCTAACCCCCTCATATATCAAACCTTCTGGAAAGATTTTACCGAAAAAAAAGTTACAGGATTTCTCAATTTTGTATAAAATTCTTCAATAAATGACAGTATTATTTTAGATAGACTCTTTTAATTACTCTATAAAAAAAAATCTAACTTTTTTTTTTCATATTTGAGTTTTTTAATGTTCTTACTTTTAAAGGTTTAAGGAAAATATGGTTATCTAGATTTTTAAAATTTTGTATTTACTCCATTGTCAACTGTCATTCTAACCCCTTCATATATCAAACCTTCTGGAAAGATTTTCCCGAAATAAAGTTACGGGATTTTTCAGTTATGTATAAAATTCTTCTAAGAATGACAGTATTATTTTAGATAGACTCTTTTAATTACTCTTTAAAAAAATCTTTTTTTTTCTTTATATATATATATATATATATATATATATATATATATGAGTTTTTTAATGTTTCTACTTTTAAAGGTTTAAGGAAAATATGGTTATATAGATTTTTATAATTTTTTACTTACTCCATTGTCAACTGTCATTCTAAACCCCCTCATATATCAAACCTTCTGGTAAGATTTTACCGAAAGAAAGTTACAGGATTTCTCAGTTTTGTATAAAGTTCTTCAATGAAGGACAGTATTATTTTAGATAGACTCTTTTAATTACTCTTTAAAAAAAAAAAAATTGTTTTTCATATTTGAGTTTTTTAATGTTCTTACTTTTAAAGGTTTTAGGAAAATATGGTTATCTAGATTTTTAAAATTTTGTATTTACTCCATTGTCAACTGTCATTCTAACCCATTCATATATCAAACCTTCTGGAAAGATTTTCCCGAAATAAACTGACAGGATTTCTCAGTTATGTATAAAATTCTTCTATGAATGACAGTATTATTTTAGATAGACTCTTTTAATTACTCTTTAAAAAATCTTTCTTTTTTTTTTCTTTTTTTCATATTCTTATTTTCTTTTTTTTCTGTTTTCACAAAAAGCCCTCACCCCCATTTCTACCCCCCTTGGTTCGATTTTGCCCATTAACGAACTTGACCGAGATTTTATGCCCCTTGATTTTATGTATCAGTTTGTAAGAGATTTGTGCAGAATTATTCAAGTTATCGTGTCCATAAAAAAAGTGACATAGATAGATAGATAGATAGATAAAGTTTTGAACTGGGCGTGGTTGCGGGTTCTGGGAGTCATGATAGGAGTAGATCTGCAAAAATATTTCAAAAATTCTAACTTAGCGAAAGTTATAATAGATAGAATTTCTTACGAAATCTACCTAAAAACGCTTCATGAATAAAATGGGATCTTCTTAAGGCTTTTTTGATTTATGGCCTAAATTTTATATTTCACACCATTATAAAATTTTTGAAAATTGAGTTACTGTTCTGCCTGTTTAGGATCAGTTAAGCACTGTTATACAATTTGCTTTAAAAGATTCTGCATGTTAATATAATTTTTTATTGACGAATTTTAAACTTATATTGGAGAATTATAAAGTAAATACTAGGAAAAATTTAATAAACTTCAAAATATAAATAAATATTTGCTCTTTATCTCAGCAAAAACGTCAAATCAATTTTCTTTTATTTTACAAATTATAAAAACTTTCCCTGTTTGTTAAAAATGTTTAATATATTAACAATTGTAATCTATTGCACAGATTTAAGGACAACTTTATAAAACAGAACAACTTTAAAAACAGATTTAAGGACAACTTTATAAAACAGAACAACTTTAAAAACAGATTTAAGGACAACTTTATAAATTATATTAACATGCAGATTTGCCTGAAATGTTTCTTGCCAAAAGAAACTTAAAAAAAAAAAAAATATATATATATCATATGTGAAAATGTTTGATTTTTTAAAATATAGTATGATATTCCACTAGAAAAATAAGTAAGATACTTTTCAATTTCATTTAAAAAATTATTTTCCTTTTTATTTTGATACAAGTTGAATAAATAAATGCATTCTGTAAATTAATCTTGAATACAAAAGAAATTTTTTGTATTAAACAAGGAAAAATGCTTTGAATGATACAACATTATTTTTCACAAACATCTTTTTATGACTATTCATTCATCTGTTTAAAAAAAAAGGCTTGAAAAGACTTTAGTAATAAAATAAAATCTCTTTTGTGTGAATTCCTTGATTTATGTTCTAAATTTAATATTTCACACAATAGTTGAGAGTTGGAAAAGGAATTTTTTCCTATACCTGTTTTGCAACAATTAATTAATACTGCAAAATAATTTTAACGAAGTTCAGTATGTTGATGTTAATGCATTTTTTTACCTACCCCTAACGTTTTTAATTTTATGTTTAGTTATTAGAAAATAAAAACTAATTTTTGAATGAATTTTTTTCAACAAACATATGAAAAGTCAATTTTTTGCACCAAATTATGATACTACTATTTTATTAATTAGTATTTTCTTAAAATTTTTGTATCGCCTAAACTCACACAATAAGTAGATTTGAGAAACAGAAATTTCGAAAGGTAGCATGTGAAAAAAAAAAGGAATTGAATAAATAATGAGTAATATAATAATAATAATAAAAGAATAATAAGAGAATATTTTTTTATTTATTCAAAATCCAAATTTTTTAATTATTTTTTTTTATTTAATGAAATTTTGAAACTTTTTTATAAATGTTAGGTGGAAGCTAGTGTCTTAAGAAATACATTAAAGGTAAAACAAAATGAAATATAAGGTTCTAAGAAAAAATTCATAACAGAAAAGAAAAAAAAATCATTGGAAACAATAAACAGTAAGATCTTGTTAAACCGTCCTTCGCTAACTGTACCCCGCTTTTAAAGTCAGTTTTTTTAAAGTCCTGGCCAAAGAGGCGTAGAATAATACTTAAAAAATCCAAATAAACTGTTACTTGGAAAATATGAGACCTTGTTAAACAATAATTTTCGTCTGATTACCAACTATTGTGGTAAAATGATATCATTATCCTGAGGAATTTTCAGTAAACATAGTTCTTAAAATTTCTATTGTACAATCCTAAGAGAATTTTGTGGTTGTGGTGAAGTTAGAAAATGAAATGAAATCAATGAAATGAAATAGAAAAGGTATTTTTTCTCAGACACTCTTTTAGGTAATGTCTGTTTTGTCTTACGTATTCTAATTGGTAAGTCTTATTGGTAAGTTTTATATATTGTAATAATCATATAATTTTTCAATTAATCACTGTAGATTTGCACAATATTATTTTTTTTTACAGAATAACCTTAAAAAAATTATTATTTTAATTAATTTATTTTATATGTTTTTTCATTACATTCATTTCATTTTTTGCAAATAAAAAATAAAACACGTATATTTTCAGAAGAAAAAATAAATCATGGAGTTAGTAATTATAGATAGAATCATGATTAATTAAATAAATACGCCAAAATATCTCAAAAACTGTTTTTTAAATTTAGTTTTAGAAAGAAATATTTTGCTTGATAGAAATTATACTTGATAGAAATAAAATATGATCTGTAGATTCTGACAATATTATTTTCTTACCGAATGATTTAAAAAAAAAACATTTTTTATTATTTTGTTAAATATATTTTTCCATTATACGGATTCATTTTTGTAAACGATAATGAAACCTGCGTATTCTTGCAGTAAATAAAAATCATTGAAACAGTAAAAATGAATAAAGTCATGAATGGAATGATTAAGTACGTGAAATATACGAGAGCAGATTGCAATGTTTTTCGAGAAAATAGGATTTTGAAGAAGTAACTTCCTTCAAGCTCTCTTCGAGTGTATTATTCTAAGATTGCTATCAAAGATTATTTGATGTGAATTACAAAGATTGGGAACATACCTATTTCAAACCATTTGAGAAAACACCAGAGCCTTTTGGAAAATGTAAAAACATCTTTAAAAGAGCTTTTAGTTGAAAATTTTAAAATATTTTGTAAAATTTTGCTCCGAAATTATTTTTATTTATACCAGTCTTAAATCATAAATAAAAAATTCCGAGGATATTCTTAGTTATTTGGCTGAATTTACATTTTTAAAATTAAAATGCGCTAAAACATAAAATAACGTTTTTAATTAATAAAGATGCAAAAATAATATAAAAATATATTGTTACTTTCAAATATTTATCTAATGAAATAATGCTTCGCGAACCCAAACAAAGCATGGCTTTTGCTTGTATTACTAAAATTAATTAAATGTAACTTAACTATTTTTTATTTTTTATTTATTTATAATTTTAATTTAATTTTTTTTTAATTGAACTTAAATAAAAGAAATATAGCCTTTAATATTATTCTGAAACATTTAAAATTAAATGACATTAAGCATCGTGATGTATTTTTGTCTTCAGTATTTATTACTTGTTTAACGAAATTACGGATAATAAAATTATTCGAGAATATTTTGTCATTTATTATCATCGATCGCACTTCCAAATTGGTGGAATGATCAATAAAAGAAATTTTTGTATTTCATGTCCCAAGATAGACTATTTCGGAGATTTTAAGCTAAAGAAAGAAAAATAATATTTATATATCCCTTAAATGATCTGATAAATGCATAGACGCAAAAGTAGATTTTCTAAGCAGCATTTTCTTTCCAGCTTCGTACAAGATGACTATACATTATTGAAAAAGGAAACGCGGGACAGTACTGATCATCTAATGATCGGAATCCTATACTTTATGCATTAATAAAAGGCAAGAACATTAATTTTCGTTAAATAAATCCAACATTTAAAAATGTTTTATTTAATAGTTTTTACGAAAATGCAAGATTTGACTTAATGTAAGGTAGAAACAGATTTTATTTATGGAGTTTTAGTCCATAATTCCTATTAAATTAATATCGTTAATTAGTCATATATTAAATAAAATTAGATTTTATTACGACTATACGTGATTAGACATATCTCGATTTGCTATATATATATATATATATTATATTTAAATACCTTTGAAGTCAAAAATAGGTAACAAGTTCTTTTGCTAAATCTTACCAATTTTTTTATTTTTGAGAGGGTATTAGTTAATTTCTATAAAATAACTATCATATAATTAAATAACTAACAAAATTTAAAAAAAACTAAACTCCAAATGTAATAGCAATCAACATAAATGTGACAGAATATATATATATATATATATGAAAGCGAAATTAATGCCTAATCACGTATAATCCATTGTATTGTATAATCTTACGCAATCAATTGCAAAGAATCAAATTCTATAGTTTTATTATAGCGGTATATTTTGCATGAGATTTCCTGTATTTGTTTAGGTTAATATCGTATTTATTACTTGTTTCGTATTTATTACAAGTACAACACGTATTTATTACAAGTATTACAAGTACTGTAAACAAAATTGTTGCATTAATCATTTATTTTTAATGGTAGAGTAATCAATAAGAGAATTTATTGTACATATTTTTTCGAAATAGAATGTTTCGATAATTTTAAGCTAAAAAATATTGACTATCTATAAAACTGCATGGCAATACCTTTATTATACTATAAATGCAATAACAGATGAAAAGGTATATTTTCTTAGTAGCATTTTATCTCCAGTTTCGTTCACGATAAGTGCATTATTGGAAAAGGAAAAATGTTTTAATAATAATAATTGAATAATCGAATTTCTCTATTTTATGCATTATTAATAAATAAGAAAAAATCGTTAATTTAATAAATAAAACAATTAATTAAATAAATTAATATTAATTTATTAATTAAATAAATTAATTTAATAAGTAAGACATTTGTTTTAATTAACACTTTTTACAATAATGTAAATGCTATTAAATAAGTCTTAAACAGATGTTCTAACCTTAATAAATCTCAGTGAGTAACTAATATTAAAATAATATTATTAAAATTAATTAATTATCAATTAGCAACTTTTATTACAATTGAATTATTCAAAATAAAAATCGCTTCAATATTATTAGGGGATGCAACCTAGTTTCTCCGGTTACAGAACATAGGGGAAAACCCCTTTTTTAATTTGAAAACTGTAATAGATTTTTTACATTTAATATATTTTTTAAATGTTCATAAACAACAGCAAAAAACATTTTTACATGAAAAATATAATGTATCCAAATAAAGTTATGAAATTTACCAAAAGTCATACTTCTGTCTTAACCGCATGTCAGGAGTTATTAGCCATAGGAATCGACTAAAATTGCTCTTCCTACGGCAACTATTTAGGTTTCGATAATTTTAGTAGTTTAAGCGCGTAGTTCGATTACATGTTTGTTAAATTCGTGTTTTATTTCTATTATTTTATTTACTGATGAAGCTTTAATTTCTTTAAAGAATATTAGCCAGAAACAAATGCTGAACTATTTTTATGGTTTTATGTGCACGTCAGTAAATTGAGATATAGATTTCAAACAAATTACATTTGAAAGAAGTTTTTTTCCCTATGCAGCGATGTAAATATCGAAATTATGCGATATTAGAACTTAAAAATTATTCTGATGTGCCAATTCCAAAACTTTCTTCTATCTCAGACAAGTTTCGTATATATTAAAAACGAATCAGACTTAATTTATATCAAGGTCTATCTGAATCTAAAGTTTCATGAAACTCCGTGCATTAGTTCTTGAGATATGAATATAGCCAAAATCATGTAAATTCTAAAAAATATAGAATAGCAGCGACACCTTTTGGGAGATTTACACCCAAACCTAATCAACAATAACTTATGCCAACGTCTAACTGAATCTGAAGTTTGGTGAAAATCCGTGAATTAGTTCCTGAGAAATAGTTATTGTGAAAATTATAAAAAAAGTAGCATAGCAGCGCCACCTGTTGGGCTATTTACATCAAACCTATTCAGCATCTGTTTATGTCAAGGTCTAATAGAATCTGAAGTTTGACGAAATTCGGTGTTTTAGTTCTTGAGATATAGCTATCGTGAAAATCATGAAAAAAGTAGCATAGCAGCGCCACCTGTTGGGATATCTACATCAAAACGTAATCAGCGTTTATTTATGTCAAGCGCTAACTGAATCTGAAGTTTGATGAAAATAAGTGCATTAGTGATTGAGATAGAGCTATTGCGGAAATCGTGAAAATGCATAGCAGCGCCACTTGTTCGGCGATTTACACCAAAAACTAATCAGCACCAATTTTTATCAGGAACTAACTGGATATAAAGTTTTATTAAATTCCGTGCATTAGTTCTTGAGATAGAGCGCGCACAATTTTTTTGTGACATACAGACAGACAGAGTCACAGACTCACAGACAGACTTTTTCAAAGAACAGTGAAATCGTGTGCAGGACCTTTTAAAATGTTTGTAAATCCGTCGAGAACCGGAAGTCGAAAATTTTCATGAATCCAATACTTTATTTTTGTAAAGACAGAAGAAAGTAAAAATGAAAGTAAAAGTGAAATTTAATGGTTAGATGTTGCTACCGTTTATATGACGCCAGCGTTACTCAAGGAGATGTTTTAGCTTTATAATATAGTTTCTGAAACATTTAAAATTTAAAAAAAATACAGCATCATAATGTAGGAGTTTTTCTTTTCGTATTTATTACTTGCTCGGCAAAAGTTTTACGAATTAGGACTATTGCAGAACATTTTGACATTTATTATCATTGATCCAATTTACAATTTAGTGGAATGATGAATAAGAGAATTTTTGTATATCGTGTCAAAATATTGAATATTTCGGTGATTTTAAACGGAAAAAATAATAAAGATCTATGACACTGTGAAAATCCCTTAAATGGTCTGAAAAATACATTTACAAAGTTGGAAATTGTGCGTCAAACGTTATAAATGAGGTACGTTCGTACTGTTATTATTTCAGTGAAATGAATTATATCGTCTGTTATTAATTTCCGCAATAAAATAAGTACATCTTAAGTTAGCTTCATTTTATCTTTTGTTGACATTTACTGAAAATTCAAATGGGAAACTTAAACCTAGCTTTGTAAATTTCAGAACTAGAAATCCATATTTAAACTATTTTTCCATTTAATATCTATTTCTCCGGAAACATCTATCCAAAAAAATGTCGGTAGATTATAGGATTGCTATAATTAAACAATTATAGTATAAAATTCGGTTTTTAAATTCATTAATACGAAAATAATATAACTCCATCTTAAATAGGACGTAATCACCATGGTAACCTAGAATCAATGCCTGTCATGGGATATCATTCAATTAATTACTCTTAATATGATTTAATAGAATGAAGAAAACTTTTATTAATATATTTTTGTATTTCGATTCGATTTTCGTAAAATTTGAAATGACTCGACAAAATTCTGCAACGATTATATATATATTACATTTCAAAGCATTCTTGTGAGTAGTTTTTGCGCTGTTATATGCGGACGGGTGGATCAGACGACGACTATAGTTGCTATAAAATTATGGACGCACCTAAAAAGTAGATTTTTAATTAGCATTTTCTCTCTAGCTTCATACAAGATGACTACATTATTTTAAAAGGAAACACGGAACAGTACTGATCATCTAATGATCGAAATTCTTTACTTTATGCATTAATAATAAGCAAGAAAATTAATTTTCATTATATGAATCAAACTTTTCTGAAATGATATATTTAATAGCTTTTACGATAACGTAAATTCACACTTAATGTAATGTAAAAGCAGACTCAATTTGCAGTTTATGCATAAGAGAATTTTATTCCGTAATTAATATTGTTAATTAGTCATATAATAAGTTGAATTAGATTTCATTACGATAGTATACGTGATTAAGTATAAATATCGCTTTGAAATTTTTTTGTATAATCATGCATAATATGTTGCAAAGAATCAAATTCTATAGTTTCAGTATGAGACTACTTAATGTTTATCTACTGCTTTTGTTTATGTTATTTAGTATTTATTACTTGCTCAAGGACATTTCTGTAAACAATATTGTTGAATTATTCGCCATTTATTATTCACTGGTGGAGTAATCGATAAAGGCATTTTTTGTATACCATGTTCCGAAATTGCATATTTCGATAATTTTAAACTCAAGAAATATTGTATATCTATCAAACTTCATGACATGATAATATTTTTTATTATCGTATAAAAGCATTCAAAAATTAAAACAATAAAGAAAAATCACGCGTCAAGCATAAAGTATGAAAAATTTTTCCAACACATTCAGAATACTGTAGCGAAACTTCACCGTTTAATAAGGCGAAAGATGATGTCTAAGAAAACAATTAGGAAAACGTCTAACACATTTTTAAAACCCAATTTAAGCCGTTACCATCAAAAGTCGGAAATTTTTCCTAATTCTTTTATGCAGCCTTGTACAGGGTGATTCATAAGTAAGTATACAGCTTCCAGATGCTTTAAAACAGGAGCCGTTTAAGGCATGTTCCCCAAATGTAAGCCATAAGAAAGGTGTACTCATCTAGTTTTTTCCCGCTGCTGTGTGAAGTGACATAGGCTATAGCTAGCGTGTCACGCGAATACCAGTAGAAATGGCTGCGTCTGCAGTCGAGAAAGCATTTTCTGTTCTTGAATTGAGCAAACCGGAATCTGTCACCATTGTGAAACGGCATTTTCGAACACGATTTGGAAAAGAACGTCTAATCAGAAAATCCATTTATGATTGGTTTAAAAAATCATATGACATTCATCAAACCGGTAATCCATTTCTGT